>CM046805.1:26150320-26228439 GCA_025617405.1 Perca schrenkii
ATAGAATATGTTTTCCTCACGTTGTGTGTCCGCAGGTTCCAGATGTTCCCCCCAGCGTTGCTCCGCTCCTGCCCAGCCTCCGAGTCCTCCGGCTGGGATCTAACCACCTGACGTCCCTCCCCGAGGGCTCGTTCTCCGCCTGTCCCGCTCTGACTGAACTCTACCTGAACAACAACGGCCTGCACGCTCTGAGCAACCACAGCTTCTCCGGACTCAGCAAGCTGGAGGTCAGCATGTTAACAAAGATGCTTGTGTGAGCATGGCATGGGTGGAAGTTAGGATGCATGTTTTATATGTGGTTTGTTACGAAGTTAGAGAGAAGGTTGTGAAGTTTAAATTATGGATTAACAAGGATGAAGAGCACGAAGGGAGCTTGTTAGGAGGTTAGAATAGAAAATTAATTACTGAAAATATTAAATATGGAGCATAATCTTGCTGTCTTAATAGTGGGTTTTTTAATGAAATTATTGTCAGAAAATATTTATATTTTAACACAAAAGTGTGGTTTTAATTTAACATTTTTGAATGTGAAACTTTACAAAGATACTTTACAATTTTTTCATTGTTTCTCTTCAAGCTGGAAGTCAGCATGTTAGCAATAGCATGTTGTGTTTTTTTTTTTTTTTGGGGGGGAGGGGTTATATCTTTTATTTTGAACATGTAAATAAAATAAAACCTGAGGAAAAAAATAGTAATAAAAAAAACTCCATAACTAATACCCCTTTATACCCTTTCTATCCTATTAAATGAGTTAGCTACAAAATAATAAGTCTACAGAGACAATAAATCTGTAATCAATGAAATTATACATTTAGAAGTTCTATTCACATTCATATATTTACCCATACACAAAAATAATTATACACATACTACAAATTGTTCAATATTAGCCCAGGCTATTCATTGCACTGTGACTTCTCTGTAACTCTGGAATATAATTTCTTTTAAAAAAAAATTTTTCAATTGGTATATGTTTAGACATTGCTTTAATTAATTATTTAGTTCATTCCACAATTTAGTGCCACTGACCGATAAACAGAAACATTTCCTTGTAGTTCAAAAACTGGGAGTCTTAAAAGTGAGCGAGCGAGCTGGAGGTCAGCATGTTAGCAATAGCATGTTGTGGTTGTAGCCTGGATAGCACGGGAAGATGCTTGTGTGAACACGGCGTGGGTGGAAACAAGGACGCATGTTTCATATGTGGTTTGTTAGGGAGTTAGAGAGGGGGTTTTGAAATTTAAATACTGGATTAACAAGGAAGCAGGACATGTAGGTAGCTTGTTAGGAAGCTAGAATAGAAAATTAATTATTGAAAACATTAAATATGGAGCATAATCTTGCGGTTTCAATGGCGTTTTTTGTTTGTTTTTTGATAAAATATTTGTCAGAATATATATTTTAACGCAAAAGTGAGGTTTTAATTTAACATTTTTGAATGTGAAACTTTACAAAGACAATGTTTTTATTGTTTCTCTTCTGACTTCCAGATCCTGGACTTGTCAAACAATCGACTCACAAAGCTTCCCGAGCTGATGCTCCGCCCCCTCCTCGTGTTCGAGACCCTCTACCTGGAGAACAACCAGGTGGGAGAACCAACGCAGAGCTTCAAATGTATAATATAATTAATATAAACCGGACATTTGAACAGTTAGCTTACAGTTGGTACGAGCAGCTTGTCGCCTCGTTTTTTAGGTGCTTTTTCATGCTTTTTTAAACATTCTTTCCATTGTTTTTGACAAGTTTCTCTGCTGTCTTTGAACCTTTTTTGTAGGTTTTTATTCTAATTTTTTTGGCGCTATAGACAGATCAGTCCAAAAAGCGCCTCAGAACACACCGAAGTGACGCCAACTTGAGCTTACGTTCTAAGCATGCACGAGGCGTAATACGTCTCCGTAACAGCAGGCGGCGCTAATCTGTATTGTCGCCCAAGCAATTAAAACTGGCAGCTGATTGGAGGAACGCGTCACGTGGGTCTGGCTGCTCCAGGATTTTACATCCGACCATAATAGCGGCTCATTCAGAATACGATCTCATATTTTACGAAATATAATTCACCGAAACGTGTTTCTGAAAACATTTTAAGAGAGAAATAAGCCTTGCAGTTGCTGAATCTGTCTTCATTTCAGATCTACAAAGGTCAGTTTTAGGGCTGCCACATCTTAGTCGATTAGTCGACTAATCGGTCGTTTTGGTCTTAGTCGACTAAGATTTCTTTAGTCGATTAGTCATTTTTTATGCTTATTCATGCTTAATTACTCATTTCCAAGAAACGTATGAGCACATTTATGATAAGCACAAGATTTAAAGTGGTGCTTTTGCAGGATTAATTTTGGAGAAACTCAGTTTTACAGATGGTTAATTAACTACATTTATATTGTGCTTTTCTAGTCTTAACCACCTCTCAAAGAGCACAGCTCTGTCAATTAAATCAACTAATCGATTAGTCGACAAAATTGTATAAGTGTTAGTCGACTAAGAATTTCTTTAGTCGAGGATAGCCCTAGTCAGTTTAAAGGTGCCCTGCCATACAAAACCGTTTTTACTTGTATTTTCTGAAATATGTTAGGTCCATATGTGTTTGTGTTATGTTATGAATGTGAAAAGGAACTGCTACCTCCTCTGTCAGCTCTAGCCACTGAACAAAAATCAGCAGAGAAATCAGGCCAATCACAAAAGCTGGTCAGTCTGACATCATACTGCCTGAGCTCATTACTATTCATGAGCTCGCCCAGTTGGGCTGGGTAGAGGATTCTGACAGCCAGGCTCTCATTGGCTAGCTGTTAGCCAATCAGATTGAAACAGCTTAGCTTGTTGAATGTTGATGAGAACTGGCAGAAATCGAGCTGAGTCTTCCTACAGGCTTTCTATACCACGCTAGAATGGCTTAAAACAAGGTATCCAAGGCATTTTTTCCACAGAAAATGTTACAGAGTCCATGATAGGACTTCAGACATTACCACAAAGTACTGAAATACATGTGGCAGGGCACCTTTAAAAGATTTTCATCAGACTTTGAGAGGATAAGTGTACTGATTTGCTAGTCAAGGGCTAGAACTCCACCAATCAGATTGGTCATTAAGTCCGACTGCACGCCCTCCGACCCAGCAAGTCAGGTCGGCCAAAATGAAGGCCGACTGACGATGACACGGAAGATACCGAACGGACTCGAGTCACCGACCTCGCCAGACTGTCCGACGGCTGATTATCGGGTTGGTGTGTCAGCGCCTTTAGAGTAGAGGATGTCGGCATGTCTAACACTTGGTCACATTTACCTTTCATTTCAGATCAAGGTGATGCCAGATGATTGGTTCGGCCCGAAGGAGGAAGTGCCGTACCTCTATCTCTCAGCCAATCCCTGGGCCTGCAACTGTTCCCTCGGGTACTTTCACAGATACCTTGGTGACAACGAACTCAACTTCTACGTCCGGGATGGCCCGATCATCAACAATGACGCAGAGAGTGTGGTGAGTCCCACAAACAGGAAACACAACAAAACAAGCAGGAAAGACAAAGGCAAAAAGGTCTTTTTTTTAACGTACAAACCAGATATGGCATTTTTCCACGACATGGTACTAGAGATGGCCAGATACCATTTTTTGCTTCCCGATACCGATTCAGATACCTGAACTTGCGTATCGGCCGATGCCGAGTACCGATCCGATACCAGTGGATCATATATTATTATGTTTTAACAGCTGTATACTACTATCCCTGTATGGATGTGATATGATGATTTCTATCTTTTTTGTTGGTCTGGCTCAGGTTAAACTCTTTGTCAAACATGAAAAAACAAACAATGAATGCCCCAGAACTTTCTTTTATTATGAAGTTTGACAGTCAGTTATAACAGAAAAATAACATAAATAAACTACTTTAGTTTGTTTTTTGTATTTTATTATATATTTGCAAATATATATAGGAGTAACACAGGTTTCACAAAGGGCACGACTGCTCAGTGTGGAAAATGTCTCTTCAACGAGTGAACAGGAACACTGAGCTCATATACAGATAAAGAAATGGGAGTGATAACTACACATGTTATAGACTAAACATGACTCTGTATTTCTTATAGGCAACTGCAGGAAATACAACAGCACTTTTTGCACTTCACACTTTAATTATTACAGTTAATTCTTAGGACATTGTGTTGTCTGTGCTGTCATGTCTGTCCTTCTTTTGTGTCCTTTGTGTCTTAGGACGCTCTGCTGATCTCACTTTCATGTTGATTTTATCTTACTGTATTTGTATTTTATTGTATGTTTTTATGTTATATGTTGTTTGTGTAGTGAAGCAACGGATTGTGGATTGTGGCACTGTGTCCAAGACAAATTTCCCCTCGGGGACAATAAAGTGTATTCTATTCTATTCTATTCAGCAGTCCTGTCAAATGAAGGCCTAAAATGCCCCAAAAATAATAAAAAAAAAAAACAGTTCAGACCAAAAGATTTGCGGCGAGGGGAAAGTGTTTCTACGGAGATGATACATCGTCTCGTCTCATTGGTGTAAACCGGCAGCTTTCACAACGCTGCAGACAGGAGACTCGCTAGGAGACAAAAGTTTACACTCGTCCCAAATCTTTGGTCTGGACTTTAGAGAATAGATCGTAGCGTTGGAACTAGGACAGGCAGTTTGTGTAACACGGCTCTGATTGGCCGTCCTCTGTCTTAAGGTGCTGACACACCAACCCGATAATCGGCAGTCAGACAGTCTGGCGAGGTCGGTGACTCGAGTCTGTTCGGTGTGTTCGGTGCCGTCATCAGTCGGAGGAGCTGTCGGCCTTCATTTGGGCTGATTTGACTTGTTGAATCGGAAGGCGGGCAGTCGGACTCAATGACCCATCTGATTGGTGGAGAGCTAACCCGGAAATGACGAGCGGGATGAGCGTGACTAGAGTCTCTCAAAATCTGACAAAAATCTTTTAAACTGACCTTTGTTGATCTGAAATGAAGACAGATTCAGCAACTGCATGGCCTGTTTCTCTCTTAAAATGTTTTCAGAAACACTGTTTTAGTACAATATGAGATCGTATTCTGAACGAGACGCCATTATGGTCGGGGAGAAGCCAGACCCACGTGATGCGTTCGTCCAATCAGCTGCTGGTTTTAATTTTTGGGGCGACAATAGAGATTAGCGCATACTGCTGTTATGGAGACGTATTACGTCTCGCGCACGCGCAAAACAAACGCTCAAGTCGGCGTCGCTTTGGTGTGTTCTGAGGCACTTTTTGGACTGATCAGACCAGTCCGTCGAGTTGGTGTGTCAGAGCCTTAACACGACTCTGATTGGTGCTCTGGTGCATGTAATATCCAAAGGGGACTATTTTTTGCTTCCTGTGACTAACGTTTCTGATGGTTGTTATCTGTTCTCAGGTGTGTGACTCTCCACAGTGGCTTAAGAATAAACCTATTGTGAGTCTGGAAGAAAATGACCTGTGTCCGCCTGCAACAGAACCAAGTACACATGGAGTCTTACATGATGATCATAGAGGAGATGTTTATCGGCCGGATAACTACGCTACTACTCCTCCTATACCTCCTGAACCCATTTCTGCAACTACTGAACTCATTCCTACAACTACTACACCCATATTTACAACTACTACACCCATTTCTACAACTACTACACCCATACCTACAACTACTACACCCATTTCTACAACTACTACACCCATACCTACAACTACTACACCCATTCCTACAACTACTACACCCACTCGTGCAACTACTGCACCCATTCCTACTTCTGCGACCTTAAGTGAAGAACTCCAAACTGATTTCTACAGAGTAGTTACGTGGTCCTGGTACCAGACTTTCACCAGATTCATTGAATGGTCCGATCATTCAGGGTCAGAAATCAGAAGAACCTCGATTCCTGTTTATTCTCCTACTGTCGAACCGTCAACTGAAAGTCCTGCTCCCACCACGCCAACAAAACGCCAAACTGTTCCGCTAACCGTAACTCCAATGACACCGAAACTCCGGGTAGTCGCAACTACCGAAGCGACCGCGACCTCTGCGGCCTCGCGGCCAATCGACGAAGGTGTCCGCGGTAAGGTTAGAGCTGGCAGAGGAGCGGGGGTTTTCTGCTTTTGGCTTTTTGCCGGGTGCGTTCTGCTGTGCGTGGCGTCTGCGGCGTGCTCGTTGGCGACTTTTGTGAGGCTGATCATGTGGTACCGGAGGGTGTACAGGCCGCTGAGCGCCATGCTGGCAAAGGGGGGAGGAAGAGGGGAAGTCGTGAGGCTTTTAACGTGCAGCGGGAGGGAAAAGAAGGAAGTGGGAAAGGGAGGAGGAGGAGGAGGAGGAGGAGGAGAGGGAGGAGGAGGAGGAGGAGGAGTGATGGCAGTGTATCGCTCTGTGCTGTTCGTCCACAGAGACGGAGGAGACGCAACAGAGAGGGAAGATGGAGGGAAGGGAGGAGATGCAATGGAGAGGGAAGATGGAGGGAAGGGAGGAGATGCAATGGAGAGGGAAGATGGAGGGAAGGGAGGAGATGCAACGGAGAGGGAAGATGGAGGGAAGGGAGTTAAGGGAGGAAGTGAAAGACTTGTTGTAACTCTGGAGCCATCGGGAGCAGCGAATGGAAAGGTGGAAGGAGAAAGTGGAAAGAGGGAGGAGAAGGGAGTGTACAGGAAGACGTTGTACCGTTTGTCAAGCAGGGAGAAGGAGCTAGAGGGATGGAGGGATGTGATGGAGGAGTGTCGGGTCTCTGCAGGAGAAGGAGGGGAGCAGAGGAGGCGAGGGGAGCAGGCAGTCTCTAGAAAGGTGTACAGTGTGATTCTGAGGGAGGAGAGGGAGGAGGAAGGGGGAGGGAAGGAGGAGCTGGACTGGGTGGTGGGGGGGTGGGAAGTGAAAAGAGGGGAGGGAGGGGGAGAAGGGGAGGAGCCGAGGAGCAGCTGGGGGGAGTGGCTAGCTCACTATTTACCCAGCATGCCCTGGGGTGTGACCACGCCTCCTGAGGGTGAAGCAGCTCTGATGTAAACAAAGTCTCGACCGATAAGGATTTTTAAGGCCGATATCGATACAAATATTTGATGATTTAAAAATCCAATATTCCGATATATCGGCCGAAACGCGTAACAAAACATGAACAGATTTCCCTAACATTAGTTATTTGTAGTTATTTATGAGTTCTCACTAAAATAATATGATAACACAGTTTAAAAATAAACTAGTTTGTTTTATTGTCACAACAGAACATCAAAATATATTAAAGTTCTGATAAATAAAATGTATAAAAATACAAACTTAAGATATGAAACTTAAAGTCCTTTGAACAAAAACACAATAATAACACCCAGAACATGGTTGAAGTGGGTTTCGTCCGATTTTATTTTTTTTAATATTCCCTTATCGGCTATTATAAATGCCGATACCGATAGTTTGGAAAATGCCTAATATCAACCGATAATATCCAATAATTTAAAACTTTTTTGTGGCTTTTTCAATTTTTTTGTCGCTCTTTGATATTTTGTCACTAGTTCAAGAGTCAGTAGTCAAAAAAGTGACAATCTCTAAAAAGAGCAACAAAAAAGTTGAAAAAGCCACAAAAAGTTTAAAATTAACAATGTAAAGAAAGGGAAAAAAACACATTGAATACATCGGCAAAAAAGTCTAAAAATATAAGAAAAAGGAAAACAAAAAAGTAGCCAAAAATCCACTTCGGGGATATAGACTAGCAATGTAGCATGGGGTCGAGAAAAAAAAGGGTTGTCAGGAAAAATAAAGACAAAAACGTTCCGCTTCAAAAACACTTTAATATTAACCCTCCTGTTGTCCTCGGGTCAAATTTGACCCATTTAAAAAAAAAAAATCTATAATCATAAATGTGGGTTTCTTTCACCAAATTGTCCGAAAAAATAACGTGGATGGTTCCATACGATGCTCTTCACAAGTAAAATAAATGATCAGTTCACTACTTTCATTGAATTCGGGTGTTTTATTCAGTTGTATAGTATTTGAAGAATAATTGATAAAAGAACGTTGAAAAAAGTGACAGAAATGTAAGAAAACAACAAAACTGTAAAAAAAAATCTATATATCATATAGAGGTGTACTCCTCGACGCAGCGGGCCGGGTTCGACTCCGACCTGCCTCTCTCTTCCCTTTCATGGTTTCGTCTGTCCTACGGAAATAATGTCCTAAAATGCCCCAAAAAAGAAAGAAAAAAACACGTCCAAAACATTGAAAAAAAGTTTACATTTTGACCCAGAAAAACTAAAAGTTGCACAAATCCAACGACATATTGTCACGCCACGCTGACATGGTAAAAAGCTATTTGCTTTACCCCTTAGCTACACACCAACCCAGTGATCAAACATTAACCTGCACATGCATAAAAGAGCCGGGTTAGCTCAGTTGGTAGAGCAGGCGCACATACTGTATATAAAGGTTTACTCCTTGACTCTGACCTGCGGCCCTTTGCTGCATGTCATTCCCCCCTCTCTCTCCCCTTTCATGTCTTCAGCTGTCCTATCAAAATAAAGTGCAAACATTTTTTTTACAAAAAACATCAGGAAAAGTGTTGCAAAATCACCAAACATTGAACAAAATAAAAATGGTTTAAATTTTAAATTTCGACCCAGACAAACTAAAAGTTGTCGGTCGACGGGAAGACAACACGAGGGTTGAATTAATGAAACTATTTGCGTTTTGGTTTGTAGAGACTTTGAGACGGATGAGGGTCAAACAAAGACCTTTTCTTTTTGTTTTTTTAAGATAGTTTTTTGGGGCTTTTTAGCCTTTAATAGACAGGACAGCTGTAGACAGGAAAGAGGAGAGAGAGAGGGGGAAGTAATGCAGCAAATGGCTGCAGGTCGGACTTGAACCCTGAGCCGCTGCGTCAAGGAATGAGCCTCTGCATATGGGCGCATGCGCTACCAGGTGAGCTACCCAGGCGCCCACCAAAGACCTTGTTATCTGTGTTTTTTAACAAAGTTATATATGACTGATAAATCTTTGACTACAACTCCCATGAAACAGGAACTACTTGGTTTCGACTCGCTCCATATTTAGATAAAGACTAACTAATATCTCTACTTATATCTTCTTTATCTCTTTATCTACAGATGTTTTAATAACTCTTAAAATAAAATGTGAAAGACAAATGTGTTTTTGGTGTTTTTATGTCACATTTCCATCTGAGTTTTGTTCTGCAGAAACAGATTCCTGGCTGAATAGTTTATTAAAATACCAACAGTGAACACAAACATCCAGGTAATCATTTTAGACTTTATTAAACATTCCTCAAATCACTTTAAACTATGAACAAATGTTTTAGTGTCTAAGTGACTGATGGGAACAACAGTCTCTGACATTGTTCCAGTATTAAGAGAGCTCGCTGCAGTCGGCAGTGGAGAAACAAGCTACAATCACAGACTGTTCTCAGACTGGCTAGTGTTTGCTAACACTAGCAGCTAAAGTGGGGTTTACGGCTAGCTTAGTGCAAACCATTGGTGTTCTCTCAATGAGCTTCATGAGGTAGTCACCTGAAATGGTTTTCACTTCACAGGTGTGCTTTGTCAGGGTTCATTAGTGGAATTTGTTCCCTTATTAATAAAAAAGCAAAGGGTGGCTAGTACATAATTCCATATGTGTTCATTCATAGTTTTGATGCCTTCAGCGAGAATCTACAATGTAAATAGTCATGAAAATAAAAAGGAAACGCATTGAATGAGAAGGTGTGTCCAAACTTTTGGCCTGTACTGTATGTCCACAGGAAATAAAATAATTGATTTATTGGCATGTTTGTGTCTCTTCCAAGTTTTTGCCATGACAAAGAGCCAGGTTTATGACACCATGCATTTGTGGACAATTGTAATTCCTTATTATCTGGTTTGGCTTCATGTAAAATCCAGAATTGATTTTAAACTCCTTCTCCTCACCTATGAAGCTCTTAGTGGTCAGGCACCATCATATATTAAAGAGCGTGGGACTTCCAATGACACACTGAGCTCAATTAAGATATATGTTACTTTTTCACCCCTGAGTGTTAAATTCATCCACACACGCATACATATATAATAGTCTACCATTTTAATAAATAAAGATGATCTCACTAAAGCAGGGTGAATGGTCACGGTGGTGCAACCATTAATGCACTCAATGTAATTCTAAATCTGAATGTAACATACTGTGTATAAAAAAATATTGCTCTATAAGAAAAATAAGAAAGAAGAGGTGGGGTTGGTGGTAGGAAAAAAATAAAGATGATTGGATGATGCATACATTATGCAGATGGTATGCTGAGGCTTTGAGAAGAAACAAAGCATGATGTAAAGCTGTCAGACAGCCAGCAGGAGGCAGCTTTCACCCTGTTCTCCAGAGGAGCATTTCACTGGAAAGTCTTTCATTTAGGGGAAGTCAGCAGAACAATCAGCCCCACGACTGGAGGGACAAAAGGCCCAGTGGACAGACAGAAACAGAACTGTATTCATGCATCAATATCTGAAAAAGATCTTCATAATAAAGAAATAAAATAAAGTTGATCTGAGAGCTAATTTCCAACTGTGTTTGGTCCAAATGGTCCACAGAGAGAGAAGAGGAGACTCATGCCTCGAAGGTCACAACTGCATCCTTTTATAGTGAGTCACTGAGACTAGATTATTTTTAAAACTGTAAAAATGTGAACGCACATACATACAAAAACTCTAGCTGTTTCTCAATATCAAGGATCCTTCCTTGACATTGAGAAACAGCTACTGACTCACACACACAGAACACTTTACGGGAAGCAAAATGGTTTCCTAGGACGGTTAAGGAATGTCCCGCCCCACTCGGCCTCTGATTGGCTAGTACTTCATTGGTTGGATTGGTTAGATTTAGGCATGAGGAGTGAGATTGGTTAGGGTTATGGTAAACATACTAGATAAGCCAATCAGAGGCAGAGTAAGGCGGGACATGTCTTCACCATCCTAGGAAACACAAACTCTTACAGGAAGACAGAATCAGACATAAAGATGAACACCGAGAGATCTACATACACATTTAACTATTAGGAACCAAATATAGCTGCATATATAATACATATATAGTATAACAATTACCATCAAACAAGTCAAAGTGCTTCTGTAACCAAACAAAAGAACAAATAGTGTGACGGTGCAGAGAGAAGAGTTGATAAAGTAGACTGAGGTCAGTCAGTGCCCTGTGTGTGTGTGTGTGTGTGTGTGTATCTGATCAGTAAAGATGGCTGCTGCTTCACCTTCTTTATAGTCACAGTTTTTATTCACACTGTAGAATAACTTCTGGTGAAACCCCCTGAACTAAAACACCCTACTAGTTCTGTTATCTGTTATTCCAGTAAGATCATCATGTAACAGGGAAAGACCATTCAGTGTTAATCAGAGAGAGGAGGAGTTTATCATGCTACTGATGCTCAGACACAGGCCTGATGTCAATGTTTTAATGGGTTAACACACTCAAAGGGCACCTTTCCTACTACTTTACACATTAAACTGTCCTACCCCAAAACATGCTGCTTAGGTTTTTATTATGAAGGATTTTATTGGAGAATGGGAGTTTTATTGTGGTTTTATTGTCTGTGTGCAGCGAACTCATGAAAAAAAAAAGATGCAAATACTGTGTACCATGTATCAACTGACCTGCTGCTGCAGCAGGCAGACGCCCTGAAACAGGTAACTAAACTAAGAACATCACGTGTCTCTCTCTCTTAAAGCAACAGCACCGTCAGTATTAGAATCTCCTGATCAGATCTGAGTTCAGCCTCAATATTTAGAAGTTAAAACGGTTTTATCATCATTTATCAGTGAGAAAGGGGGAGTTTATTGTGCAGCTGCTGCTCACTGACAAACATAAGAGCTCAAACTGTGTTTGGGGTTATGTACAAATCAGTGGCAATTTCTTTAAGACTGCAAGGGAAGCTCAGCTTCCCCTAAAATGTCTAAAATTTAATTGGTCAAATATGTACTATTTTGTTAACATTTTATTGACTAAAATGGGTTAGAATACGTTCATCTCGAAGACGAGTTGGTTCAGAATTGGCTGACTCGATTTCCTTCTCATACATTCCCGTAGCGTCTCAGTGCATTTCCCCGTTGAAGCCCAGCGTCCGTTGACTTCAATGGGACTGCTTTGAGCAGTTTTTTTCAGCGCTTCGAAACTAGACGGTCATTGGATAAATGCTGCGATTATGTCCCGCCCACGGACGCTCAGCGTCTCTGGGGGTCAATGGAGCAGTGGGCTGGCCTGGACGCTGGGCTTCTGCGTGATGATTGGAGGGTCTGTCGAAGGACTGTATCTCCTTTTGATTGACAGCGATTTTGTACTATAAAAAGTCGCTGAAGCTGTTCAACTTCAAGCAGAGCTCAGCAGCTCAATCCCATCGCGGATTTTACAAGTCTAGTTGAAAGACGAACTGCTGCAACCTGTTTCTTGGTATTTGCCTGGCGAAATTGCTAGCCAATTTTCATCATACATTTCATACAATTATACTCCACATTCCTTGCTTCAGTTTAACCTAATTCCTACATTTCCTCCTTCGAGTTTAATATCGTTTTGTTAGTTGTTTGTTCATTCATACAGTAGGCTAGGCTAGTTTTGTAGGGGTGAGCTAGCCAGCTAGCAAACTGCACACGATGGCAGACAATGCTAATATTGTCGACCTGATTTTGGCGAAGCAATTTGAAAGTCTTCCTTACGAGGAGAAACTTAGAATTAAACAGCAGTGTTAGATCAACACTTAAGATGGATTTTGTGCAAAAGACAGGGCAAAGTAACAGGTCTGTTCAGCTCTCCTAATTACATTATTATTATTATTATTATTATTATTATTATTATTATTATTATTATTATTATTATTATTATTATTTAATTAATTTATTGCATTACTATTATTTATATAAATATATTGTAGAATTGTATCTTTGGCTTGGGTTTAGGAATTGAGCATCACCATGGTACATCGGTCAGAATGTATGAAGGACAACAGTTGTTTCCGTTTAAGCCATTTATTTACACTCTGCACATATTCAGGGCAAAGGCCGATGATGTGGCTTGACGGTTTTGTGTGTGGTTTTTTCTATAAATGACAAACAGAAACACAAATTACAATACAGTTAATCAATCAACATATAACTACTAACTTAACAATTAAATACCTAAACAAACAATACGTACAAGTACTCTTACCCGAGGGGGTGAGGGGTAGGCCTACCACTACTTAAATTATAGAGCACTATACAACACAAACATTTATCAGACAATTACCTAAGACATTTAACTCAATAAGGTTAAGGATACTTGTATTTCCTAAGAGGCTACAACTAACAAATCATGTGCACTGCGCACTTACACACAATATTATTTCTGTAGTATCAAGGCAAACAAGTAGGACGACGATTCAGCATGTAACTATACCTACGTACATACACATACACACTGGTCATACATTAATCCCATCCACTTCCAAATAACCATTAAATGAACAACAGATGAAGGAAGTAAACTCACTTATTTACGCACGACCGTAGGATTTGTGCCTGAATTGTGAGGACAGAGAGCCCCCACATGCTGCCCCACACCGCTGCCTCATGTAGCTGACAGCCAGAACAAAGGAAGTAGGTGGTACTTATAGACTAAGCCATAATTGGTCGTGAGTGAAGTCAGGTGTGTTTGAACCATGATTGGGAATGAATGAAGTCAGGTGAGAATGGTTGAGTCCCTGCCATGAGTGGGCCAGTGAAATAGTATGGCTCTATTCTACATATATATAAATATATATATTATAATATTAACATAAATAAATGGACAATTTGTATGATGTAGGCCAAAAATGAGCTTCCCCTCTTTGAATGACCAGCAGCCGCCACTGGTACAAATGTTCTTTTCATGCCACTTTCTATGTCTACTGAGAGGGAAATACTCTGTACTTTTTTCTTCGTTATGTGTATTAAATTGTGAAGGTGTCCCTTTGGGCTCTGGGTAATTTTGATGCCATTTCCATGTATATTTTTTAAAAGCATCAATACAGGTTACAGGACAAAGAAAGGATTCTAAGCTTGTGATTTGGCTCAATAACTCTTGTTTCCACAACAAACTGGACTGACCGGTGACACTGACACAAGGACAGTCAGCAAGAACCAGTGGCCTTTGAAACATTGTGTTTATTTGATAAACAGATAAAATGATTATATAAAGTCAGCCAGTCAGCCATTCTCGACCCTGAAGCCCAGCAACCCCTGTGCCTGGAGAAGCTCTAAAGAGGCAGAGGAACAAGTTGTTCTGCAGGCACCCCAACTATACTACACCCCCGAACAGCTCCCGGTATACGGGACAGGCTTAGGAAACACCTGAATCAAGTGGATCTGGAAGAAACACAATGGGACAGACTGAAAAAACATCCAAGTAAACTTGTTGATATTAATATCAACACATATATCTTCGATATATTTTCTTTCTCAGTTTGTTTCGTTGCTTTGTTACCTTCTTAAGCTTCTCTTTCAAAGTTTTTATTTCTCTTGAATGCCTTTTTCTTGTTTTACTTCTCTCCCTTTCCTGTCTGAGAGACTGTCAGCTGTGTCCGGCATTGTTTTCTTGAATATTCTGATCTTGCGGACTATCTGGAGGGGTGTGTGCCTTCAGCACTGCATCTTCATTGGATCTTTTCTGTCTGGACCTTTTCTGTGCCTCTCTCCAATACTTTCTCCAATTCCTCTTTGCCCTGTCTCCCATCTCGTCTATTTGTATTACTTTTTTGTCTTTAACTCTCTTCTTCCACCTTTGTCTTTCCTTCTCTTGCATAGCATGCTTGCTCTCTTGGTCACTGTTTAATTTTTCTCTTCTCTTTCGTTGGTACTCTCTATTTCTTCTCCTTTGCTCCTCAACTGACAATTTCTGTCCAGCCATGCTTTCCTACAATACAAATTGAAATAATGAAAAATGTACTTGAATAAGACTATAGAATCAGATTTTTATTTACTTGACATGATTGATTGACTGATGGATGAATGGATGGATGGATGTAAAATCCTCAAGGTGCGGTATGTAGTTTTCATAACCAGATGTTAAAATGATGAAAATCTACACACAGGCTTCTCATCTCTCTCTCTCTGTCTATATATATATATATATATATATATATATATATATATATATATATATATATATATATATTAAAGTGCTGGGAAAGTTACACAATAATAAGCAGGCCACTGCCTGACCATTCTCTACAAGTCAGATGCGTATGGTTAAATAATTTAATGCATGCTATGTATGTGCATTTATGTGCAAATAAAACCCTGAAATAACATTTCAACCCTTCACTATATTCACAAATAATATTATATTTGCACATTAAGAGGTTATTGGTGGATTTGTCAACTCCGTCATCTTACAGGTCAACTCCGTCAGACATAGAACCTGACGGAGTTGACGTCTGACGGAGTTGACGTAAGGGCATGTATTTTCCCGCCAAAACATGTATTGTACAGTGCAGCTAGCTAGTTTTTCCTCAGTTGCTAGCTGTCCCAATAACCTCACTAAAATGCTTAAATTCAATCCACTATGGTTTAAAAAAAGTATCTTAACAGAAAGATGGTATTGACATGATGCAGCTGTGACCATAGGAATATTGACATTGTTTGTCTAAAATATCAAAAAATGTAAAACGTACCAGAGCATGTGTCGTAGTGTTGCATTCACCACAGGCAGGGAGATGAAAAGGGGTCCTCAGGGATATAGCTGACTATACTATTTCCTGATTTAATGAGCTTCATGAAAAACTCTGACGGAGTTGACAGAAACTGAGGACACAACTTTAATAGGCAGATTTTTATGGAAAATATTGTTTGACGTTCACTTAATGCATGGTTTTTTTATATTTATACTCCTTATTTTTTATTTGATATATATATTTGCACAATTGTAAAGCTTTTTTAAAGTTTTTTGGGATGGTTAATATTGTGACCTCTTGCTGAGGACAAGTGCAATAACATGGACCTTCTAACCACACACCATACATTTAAACAAATTTTCCCCAAAAAGTTAAAAAGGTTTATTCTAAAAATCACATAGGTATATACAATTCCTTTAGATTAACTTTGTAAGTATGTCAATCATAATGAATTTCTTAATTTTTGCTATAAATTAGACTTTTCTATGTGGGACATGTTTTGTCCCGACTCTCAAGAAGGAATGAACGTCTGTTACATTCAAGCCATTACCAAATGAGTTGAAATAAGGCTAATTCAGACTATCAGCTCCACACAAATCTCTCTGTATTTCTCAGTATGACTATGTTCAGGAGATTGTGGCAACTTTCACACGCAGAAATTCGAGTGAAGATAATGACCTCTTCTGAAGAGTCCATCATGTTTTTTCAATCCTCCTGATCATGCAAGGCTTGTATCATGTGGATGCTCCGATAGTGTTGTCATTACTTAGAATTCCTCATGGGGGCGACAGAAACTATGCACTAGAGCTTTAAAGCTCCATTGTGTAAGAATTTCTCCCATCTAGCAGTAAAATTTTATATCACAACCAATTGGATTTTACTTTGAGCAGCGCTGGGAAGGTGGAGTGTGCCCATTTTACCTAGCCTCCTTCATGGCAGGGATAGCTGAGACCTGGACTCATGTAGGTACTCTCTTGTTTAAGATGGAGGCAATAGTTCGAATTTGTGGCACAAAGACGGTCACTGATGAGCCTGCATACTGGGTTTTGGCCAGTAACTTGACCAAGATTTACCCAGAAGAGGGATATAGGATCAACTACACCTCCTCAGTTGCACAATGGAAGACATTAGAACAGCGAATAAATACGAAGTCCACAGCACAAGCCATAAGGAGTCGGGCACAGAAACAGAAAACTATTCCAGGTAATCTTGAAGATTGGTCACCACTACTTAATACATCACTGCACCATAGCAAGGCCGTTGGTTTGTCAGGGATGGAGAAGTACTATACACAATACACACAACACAGCTGCTGCACCATCCTCTGCTTTAGCTCCATGCCTGGCAAAATCCCTGTATGATGAAAGCATAGATTTTTATTTATTTATTTATATATACCATGTAAATATGCCAGAATTAGTTAAAGTAACTACTTTCCATCTGCAGTCCCTATAGACAGGTAACATAAAACTAACAGAGACAACCAGCAGTCATGCAGTGCTCATTCACTACATTAAAAAGGTCCACATAATAGTGACATTGACAAAACAAACAAGTAAAACAAAACAAAAATACATAATGCATGATACATGACAAAGACATTATTCATCCACCTCTATACTGCATTCGATTTACCAGTGAAAGTGCATGGGTAAATAAATATGTGACGAGTGTATCCAGTGACCTGTCTGCAGTCCTGCTGACCTGTGAGAAGCACATGAATGCTGTAAGTGTGACTGATGAGCAGGCAGCAGCTGTAGAAGAGTACACCAGGCAACAACATCTGTCGTCTGTGTGGTATGGTTACAGAAGCAGGAAGAATTAAAGCATCAAAAATGCATGTTGAAGCAGGGGTGGTTTTTGAACTTTGTTTTATAATAGATATATAGAGAAACAAATTAGACTTCACTTTGATTTCCTGTTATAAAAAGAGACGTTGACCTGGGCCAGGTTCAACTATTTTTAACAACAGATTGGGCTCATTAAGCTCAATGATTTGGCTTTTGTTATCCATGGCTAATATCAGTGTGTACTTGGCCCAGGTATAGAGTCCCTTTGTGTGGTTTTAACTGGCCGGTTGCCTGGAGCACAGGTGTGTTGGTCCGGTTGAATGGCATCAGACCTGCATCAACAGGACTTGGACAACGTCCAGGTGAGTTGTGTTGCTTCTGCTGCGGTTACCTGAAGCACAGTCATGGTGGGAGTTTCTATATCAACAGTACATAGTAGATAGATTAGATAGAGGGAAATGTTAGTACATGTATGAACAGGTTCAACAGCTTCACGTCTACAGAAAACAAACTTACTCTACCTGAATCCTCTTCACGTTCTAAATCAGGTCCACCATGGGGGGGGGGGAGGGGCAAAGCATCACCCGATTGTTTTAAAGGGTAGTTTGGAGAGCTTAGCAACCTTTAAGCTAGGTTTCATGTTTCTTATCGTCAGCGCGCATGGTTGCCGTGAAACGTTTGGACGTTTATACTGATCTTGGTCAAGGATAGAGCAGCTCAGAGAACTGAATTTGTCATTTTTGGTGTGTAGTATTGTGTCTGCGTCTTTACAAAAACCTTGCAGACTCTCTGCGCAGTCATCCAGGCTGCTTGATATATCGCCGTCCGCATCACCCCAACTGCGCTGACTGTAAGAAGCAATTAAATAAGTTTGAGTGTTTATGAACTCCTGGACATGTTGGACAAAGGTCTCTTCAGCTGACACCAGATACCCTCCATCAGATTCAGATCTCAGGATCACATCTTTCCTCCAGTCTCTGCTCCTCCTCAACACATTTAACATATTAATATAACACACACACACAATATGAGGTTGGATATTTGGAGCGGCTTTATTTGTTTAAAAATAATAATAAAAAAGGCACAACAGTGACTATATAAAAGTAACAACTTGAAAATCCAAATGTAGCAAAATAAAGTATTTATCATAATAACATAAAAGAGAAACAATTTACATTACATTTACATGTCATTTAGCTGAAGGTTTTATCCAAAGTGACTTACAATGAAGTGCTTTCAACTGTGAAGGTTCAAACTCCAGACAACAAGTAGTAAGTGCAAGTACATTAGCTTTAAATAAGCAAAGCTACAAAGAGACATATGAAAGTTTTTTTTTTTATCCGTCGGAAGAGATGTGTTTTTAACCTTCGGCGGAAGATGTGTAGGCTTTTGGCCATCCTGATATCGATAGGGAGCTCGTTCCACCATTTGGGAGCCAGGACAGATAACAACAGTTTAAGGCCCATTAAGGTTTCTGAATGTCAAAACTGAGTTATAATCTTCCATCATGTCTCTGATCATTATTATTTCATCCATCGATTCATATTAAATAATTATCAACTGATTTCAAAGATCATCACTTTGGTATAGTTCACATTTCATAATATTTCCTTTGACAAACTTCATGTAAATCTATTTCATAGATAATAAATCCAGTTTACGGTCTTATTTAGAGACAGACTCGTCATCAGATTTTATAATTACAACAACAACAATATTCACAATGTAATCAACTCCTCAGTTTAAACCATTCAATGTTAGCGGATATTATATCATTAGCTGAAAATATATTATTCTTAGAAGGCCCCACGAGGCTTTATATTACCGAGCAGAAAACAAGCATTCAAAATTCCCTCCATATAAAATGTATTATTACCAAAACACACAAAGAGATGACATGTTGAAGAGCTCTCTACACCTGATTATGAGATATCTGGTGAGTGCTCCGTCTGTTGATATTTACAACTAAAGAAACATAATTTTCTGTTTAAAGCTTGCTATAGCCTAATATATTAGCGCTGAGTACAGCTGGGCTGAAGTAATGGATTACATTTGTCATTTAATGGAGCAAAGTATTTCTGTGTACTGCTGCTGAGTTTATATTGTCTGAACATCTCTGTGTTTTCTGCTTCATTCTTCTCTTAAAGAACATTTTAACTGACTTATCTTTTATCTGAGCACAATTTTCAGGTATCAAAACAGTAGCCTAAATTTGTTTTTTACTACGATTCATTCATAGTAAAAGTACTTAGTTAAGTAACTGTTTTTTTAAAGCAACAGTCCTTTTTTAAAGCTTATTTTTGGGGCTTTTTTCCCTTTATTTCAGAGTAACAGTGGTTAGACAGGAAAGGGGGGAGAGAGATGGGGGATGACACGCAGCAAAGGCAGCAGGTTGGACTCGAACCCGGGCCGCTGCAAAGGACTCAGCCTACATGGGGCGCACGCTCTTAGCGCCCTGACATACCAAGCCGATAATCGGCCATTGGACAGTCTGGCGAGGTCAGTGACTCAAGTCTGTGAACGCTCTTACCGCTAGAGGTCGCCCCAAGTAACAGTACTTTTACTTGAGTAAAATGTTCTAGTTCTTTAAAGGCAGAGACTGACTTTACCATAATGTATTTATTATATTATTACATGGCTTGGTTGAATTCTAACGTAGAATGCGGTCAGTTATTTCTTGATAACAGACCGCTGCTAAGGATAACACACCGTTGCCATGCATAGCAGAGCATTGCCATGGATACAGTTCTGTTCACTCTGGAGGGCAGCTATCAGTCAATCCGCTGAAAGAAGTCCGGATAATTTATCAACTGTGGCAAAAAGTGGGGAAACGTGGAGCAACTTCTGTCCTCCAATTCAAGCAATGACAGCAGATCTGGTGAGTGCCTATCGCCACATCTTTATATACCGTCTATGATCGCTACGCAGTAACTTCAGCCGCTAATTAGCTTACATTGCAACGTTTACGTTACAGGTGTGTCAACATGCAGTGGCGATGCAAAAAGGAAACGAGATGAATGAGGACATAAACGTCAACATAAATATTCCCAAAGAAGCCATTCACCGTGTCTCACTTCACCGTCAACGGAAATGTTCAGTTTAATGTGAATTAGAGCAGCCGATAGCCCGCTAGCTCACTACAACGCTTCAGCTAAAAATGTTTTGTCAATTCTTGCAGTGATTAAAACAGCAGCTGGGTATTTTGTCCACCACGGCAGCACCCCATAAAATATACATCTACTACCACAGCCCGTAAGGTGGTGTTGCGTAATAGACAAAGGGTTGCATTAAACAGCTACATAGTTAACGTTGCTATAGACGCAGGATTCCTACCGTAGAGACGGAACGGACAATTCTTTAGCGCAAGCACTACAATCGTTTTTAAATAAATAAACTCCTTTTTAAATTAACATTTTGTGTCAAATTATTGATTTATTTGGTAGGTAGCCATGTAATAAGCGGGATAATGTAGAGCGAGCTGGTTGTTATAGCGAATACAACCCCGACAGGGTGATCAGGACTTGAATCAGGTCTTGAATCAGCCTACATTATCTACATTATCCCTTACTCATTCAAATCTTTTTCATTTCTTTGAAGCAATTTTTACTCAAGTAAATATTATAGTTCTGTAAAAGGTAAAGTTAATTTGAAGTGAATCTCTCTCCTCCTCTGGGACCATCTCATCAAGGAGAGACCCTAGAGGAGCTCAGCGCTTCAGATAATACAGATCCCAGACTCAGATACACAAACCCCGGGGGGGGAGGAGGGGGGGGCAAACAGACCAAATAGCAGATCTGCATATGACCTCACACCCACAGAAGTAATGAAAATCATGTTGGACACATAGTACACGAGAAAACAGTCAGCTGTAAAGAGCTCTGGGAGTTGTTGAGGAGCTGATCGGCCGAAGCTTCATCATCAGCAGCAGCAGCAGGTTGTTCTGATCTCTTGTTCTTACATATTTTATATATCAGGACACCAACTACAACAGTTAGAAAAAACAGACCGACACCTGCTGTCACAACGTATATAAGAAGGTTTCCTTTCTTGGAACCTGAAGATGAAACAACAAGAGTCGGTAAATGTGTGGATAGTGGAGCAGCTTTCATCCTCTCTGATGTTTGAAACTGCAGCTACAACCTGATACTCAGAAAAACTCACTGAGAGAGACTCACTCACCTGCTGGCTCTGGAACCTGCAGACGGACGGTTCTGACTGGCTCAGTATCATCGGTTATAACTCGACACTCATATGTCCCGTTGTCGTTGATGTTCACATTCTTCAGAATTAAAGACACGTCTCCGCCCTTCAGATCTCTGTCCACCAGCTCCACCCTGTCCTTAAAGGATGGATGCTGGTAGGTTGGATCCAGGTGTCCATCGCTGTAATAGAGGACGGTATCTGGCTCCAGGTCAGGTCTGCTCCACTCTACAGCTCTGATGGACGAATCAGCAGCTTGACATGGCAGAATGACATCATCTCCAGGTTGCACTGTTAACTCAGTCAGGTCTGAAAAACAATAATAAACAATAGTAATCAATAAAAGTCATGGTATTGTTATGTGTGACTGCAGCACCACGGTGGTTTACAACATCTATTTCCTATTGTTTAAATCCACCAATCACAAAACAACACATTTAATAGCTATACTGGATATTTATTGTTGATATCCATATTTAAATTCTTCTTAGTCAAAAACAACATTTTGTCATTCTTCCTTTTTTATTATTACTATTATTATTATTATTATTATTATTATTATTATTATTATTATTATTATTAGTATTATAATAACTATTTCTATTTCTTATAATACTTTGTGTATATTTTTTATATTATGTCTATTTAATGTGTATTTCTGATGTGTTTACATTTACATTTGTACCAGTCAAATATATATTTAAATAACATTCTGGATGTCTGAAATTAAAATTATGACTAGCAACAACTAAACTGTATCTGAAATTGAAGTTCTTTGTAAGAATTCTGTTTTCAGATTTCTAAAATGTCAGTTTTCTGGACCTTTCCAGAAAAATGACATTTTGGATATCTGAAATGATAACGATCAAAACATTGTAATGACTTATTTTTAACTTTTATCTAAGCACATTTTCAAGTGTCAATTATCAAGTCATTTTGTTGTTACTTGAGTACTTTGAGTTTAAGGTAACTTTTCTTACAGTACATTTACGCAAGTAAAATGTTCTCTAAATGTTAAGATCATTTGAAATGATTATCTCTCTGTCTGACTCTCTGGGACCAAATCACCATGGGAGACCCTAGAGGAGCTGCAGCTACAAACTGATACTCAGAAAAACTCACGCAGAGAGACTCACTCACCTGGAACCAGCAAACGGATGACTGTGATTGGCACAGAGACTATGGCTCTATTTTTATGTTTTGAACCACCGGTTTTAACTCGACACTCGTATGTTCCAGTGTCGATGCTGCTCACATTCTTCAGAATTAAAGACATGTTCCCGTCCTTCAGATCTCTGTCTACCAGGTCCACCCTGCCCTTAAAGGATGGATTCTGGTCATCTGCAGACAAGTATCCATCACTGTACAAGAGGACGATATCTGGCTCCAGGTCAGGTCTGCTCCAATCTACAATTATGATGGAGGAACCAGCAGCCTGACATGGCAGAATGGCATCCTGTCCAGGATTAACTGTTACCACAATCCGGGCTGAAAAACAATAATAAATAATAGTAATCAATAAAATTCATGGTATTGTTATGTGTGACTGCAGCACCACGGTGGTTTAAAACATGTGTTTCCTATTGTTTAAATCCACCAATCACAACGCAGCACGTCACAGACCAGATGTTTTAACATTTAGTAGATATACTAAAATGTATTGCAGATATCCGTATTTCAATTCTTCTTAGTCAAAAATAACTTATCATCATTCTTCCTCGGACATGTGACGTCACTTTTGTTATTCATGGTTTTCAATTTCAGATATCCCAAAAAAAAATCAGATATCGAGAAATGATTTGTAGATTTCTGTTTCTCCTTAACATCAACAACATCATCAAAAACAACAACCTTACTCATCTCTGTCTCTGTCTGACTCTCTGGGACCAACTCATCATGGGAGACCCTAGAGGAGCTGCAGCTACAACCTGATACTCACTGAGAGAGACTCACTCACCTGGAAACTGCAGACGGATGATGCTGATGATTGTGAATGGGTCAGAGTCGATGTCTACCATTGTATCTACTGAACCATTGGTTTTAACTCGACAATCGTATGTTCCAGCATCGATTATGTTCACATTCTTCAGAATTAAAGACACGTCTCCGTCCTTCAGATCTCTGTCCACTAGCTCCACCCTGTTCTTAAAGGATGGATGCTGGTGGGTTGTATTCAAGAGTCCATCACTGTAATAGAGGACGATATCTGGCTTCAGGTCAGCTCTGCTCCACTCTACAGCTCTGATGAAGGGATAAGCAGCCTGACATGGCAGAATAACATCATGTCCAGGGCGCACTGGTACCATAGGTAGGTCTGAAAAACAATAATAAACAATAGTAACCAATCAAAGTCATGGAATTTCAAAATACCTCCATCAGGTGTAACACTCCAAAAGGGATGTTAATTAATCAGTAAAAACTGCAGATAACTGAGATATCACAGGACTTTATTCCCACAAGGTCAACAGTTGTTGTTGAGACACATGAAGCTGATCAATTTCTAATCAATTGTTCAAGGCTTAGCATCTCCTTAGATTGATTGATCTGATCACTTTCTCAGTCAGCGTCTCTAAAACACCACAGAAAAACAGACAAACAATATTCCATGTTTAGATCATGAAAGTTTCAAAATAACCAGATTCATTGTCACCAATTAGTGTGAAGCATTAACCAATTAGACTACATGATCTATGGTTGTAATATTTCATCATCCTTCTTTACTGTAATGTATAACTGTTCATCAGACACTGTTTCTATGGTCCCATGTACTACCTTTGAGACTATTTACAGTGTTGACAGTACTTATTACTGATGATTGAGATAAATGATGTAGACATACAATAGAGCGGGAGAGAACAGATAGATCATGTGTATCCTGTAACCCCCCACCCCCCCACCCCCACCAGTAGCAGCTTATGGTTGCTATATGATATGATATAAGATGTAGAATACAGTAATCACTACTTTGTTTTGCTTTTTACAGTACATCGGTTCAGGCACCATTTTAAAAGTACCGCTTTAGCACCGGTATCGGAAAAAAAAAAAACGATACCCAACCCTGTGTGTGGGTGATCTCAAGTAACGTTTCAATGGTATTTCAACCTCAATTAGTTTTTTGAATCAATGATTGTGCAAGTGCAAGATTTATGTAAATATATGAATGCACAATTCAATTCAATTCAATTTTATTTATAGTATCAAATCATAACAAGAGTTATCTCGAGACACTTTACAGATAGAGTAGGTCTAGACCACACACTATAATTTACAAAGCCCCAACAATTCCAACAATTACAGTAATTCCCTCAAGAGCAAGCAGTGCGACAGTGGCGAGGAAAAACTCCCTATTTGGAAGAAACCTCGGACAGACCCAGGCTCTTGGTAGGCGGTGTCTGACGGGCCGGTTGGGGATATGTTGAACAGTGGCGATAATAGTCACGTTAATAATGGAACAGTGACTTCAAATGGTAGTCGTAGTAGTTCATGCAATGCAATGTTTTGAACATTGGACAGTCTGTGTTACAAGTGATGACCGTTTTGAGTGTTGTGTCTAGAGTTTTGAAAAATGACATCAAGGTTCTGAAATTAGTAGCAAAGTGATTGGCTAAAGCAATGACAGTTTATAGAAAGGACAAGTGTAATTATAGTCAGATCTTGTGACTGACTGATGGGGAAGTGATACGGATAAGCGTTGTGATTTAAACATCTACAGCGTTGGCTATTTTTTTGCCAGCTTTCCTCCTGTTTTAGGAGGCGGCGACTGTATTGTGTTTTGCCTGTAAAACTGAGTCTGTGTTCTTCATATTTATGTAGAATTATAGTTTGCTCTTCTTATGTAAAATATGCGGCTCTGGTAGATATTTGCGATTGGTCGTGCTCTGCAAACAACCACCTCTTTCATGTGAACACGCGTGTCGCTGGATTGGGAAACCCTGATGGTTGATTGAACTGGTTGTTAACCACCGTCGTGACGCAGGTTATGTGGGACCACAGTTGTTAGGTTAGGTGAAGCCGGGTAACTGAAATAAATCCAGGGCATGTTGATCTTGATTAGTAGTACAGGCCTCAGGTGTCCTGGGGTCCGTTCCAGGTAGGAGGTTTAACAGACTCTGAGACTAACCCTGACGTCTGAGTTGATTTACCCTGAGATGGAAACTCTGAGTTTTCGGTTCCAGAACAGCTGATATGAGTTTGTTCAATCAACTCGGAGTATGTTCACTCAGGGTTACGCGCGTGCACAAAAGGCAGAATGATTCACCATGGTAACAACCACAAACAAACGGATCGGCGGAAATACTCATGCGCACAAACAGCGAGTTTGAACCATATGTCAATGGTTTGAACATGCATTTCGTTAAAAAAAGCAAGACAGCGGCTGCTGCTGCAAAATAAGAAAGAATTGGTGTGGGAGAAAATTGCTGCTCGAGTCAATGCATACACATTAACAGTGTATTAATTTCATATTTAATCACAGTAAACTTATAATATTACTGGTGAAAACTGGAATTGTATTACACCTATAATTTCATTTAGGTGCAATCCTGCGGGCGAAAAAGTAAACTATACTAATCCCATTCTGAGGCTGCAGCACCATGATCATTAACAGAACTATAATGTATAATCATTTATTTCTTTTTAATGGCTCTCACTGGTTTGTGTCCAGGGAACACTACAAAAACGTTTAAAAAACATTTCAGAGCGAGTCACACTTTTCTGACGGCTCTGCATACAGTGGCTTTACTATTACAGTATGATCCGCTACACTGTTATAAAGAAAACTGCCGTTTCCAAAAAACATAATACGACACAAAGAATCTGCTGGGATGTTAAAGCCTGTCCACGATGGCTGATGTTAGTGATATGAGGACGGACAAGGTATCTATATATAATGGACTGTGATAAAAAATACCTCTCAAATCGTTTATGTGGAAATGAAAATACATCTATAGTCGGGACTCAATACCGACGTAAACTCTCTGTGAATTAATACAGCTTTTTCATCAACGGGATCGTCGACAAAAGAACTTGACATGTTTGAAAAAAAAAGAAACTGCATTAAAATGCGCCTGATACAGACTGAATGAGTGAATGAGGAAATGAGTTCTAAGAGGGAGGACATTGAGAGAAACTTAAGGTTTCTCTCTTTCTCTCAGTCTCTTCCCTCTCAGAGGGAGAAACTCAAGGTTTCTTGAAGAAAACCTGCTCCCGACCTGAGGCCTGTACTACAAAGCAGGATTTGGCATTAACGAGCTAATTTAAGGCTCAACCCAGGATTTTCTGTACTACGAAGGTGGATCAGTTGTTATCGGGTTCAATCACCGTGGTAACTCATGCTGAACACCTAACCTGGTCGGGAGCAGGTTAAGTTGGAGATCAGAGATCAACCGGGGTCAAAGCACCGCCTACTGACCAATCAATACTCGATTGATAACGGCGTCACCATTCTTAAAGAAGATCAGGCGGAGCTCGGTGCAAAGAGAAAGAAAGAGAGATGGGGGAGAGAGAGGGAGAGAGGGGGAGAGAGAGAGGGAGAGAGGGGTGTGCTCATAAAAGTTAAAACATTTACATTTATTTTTTTAGAGACCAACAACCCCGTTAACATGGGTATTTTTATGAAATATAGCCTATATATTTTAATGGGAGGGAATTACTTATCGGCTTCTTGAGCCGTGTGTCGCCAATGCGCACATCGGTTTGAATTATGTTTTTATAGCCTATGTTTTATTTGCTCTAATGATCGCTTCCACTGCCAGGGTTGCAACTGAAATAATAGGCTAAAGCAACAACAGTTTATGGAAAGCACAAGTGTTATTATGGTCAGATCTTGGTCCTGACTGATGGGGAAGTGATATTAATAAGCTTTGTGATTAAACATCTACAGCGTCGGCTATTTATTTATTTTTTTGCCAGCTTTCCTTCCTGTTTTAGGAAGCAGCGACTGTATTGCGTTTTCCCTGTAAAACCGTGTCTGTGTTCTTCATATTTATGGTGAAATAACATGCGGCTCTGGTAGATGTTTGCGATTGGTCGTGGTGCGCAAACCCCGCCTCTTTTATGTGAACGCGCTCGCCGCTGGATTGGGAAACCCTGAGTTGACTGAACTAGTTGATAACCAGCGTCGTAGTACAGGTTATGTGGGACCGCAGTTGTTAGGTTAGGTGAAGCCGGATTACTGAAAGAAATCCAGGACATGTTGATCTTGCTTCGTAGTACAGGCCTCAGGTTAGGTTCACAGGCTTAGTTACCATAGTAACCGAGTCTGAGGTTAAGTTACCTCTCTTTCTGAAAGTTTCCCTCATCTCAGGGTTAACAAACTCAGAGTTTTCACTAAACCTGCTTTCTGGAACGGGCCTCTGCTGTTTTAACATTTAGTAGCTATACTGGATTGTAGATATCCGTATTTCAATTCTTCTTAGTTAAAAAGAACATATCGTGATTCTTCCTAGGACAAATTACATCACTTTTGTCATTAAGGTTTTCAATTTCAGATATCCAAAACAAATCAGAATCCACAAATGATTTGTAGATTTCGGTTTCTCCTTAACAACAACAACAACAATAACTGTGACAGTTCAGGGAATTAGAGAACCCAAATGCAGAAAAGCAGACAGGCAGGCAGGAGAAGTCTGAGTTGGAAGATTTATTAGTCCAAAAACAAAGTGCAAATTAACAAAGTGAGTCCTGAGAGGGGCAGGCAAAAACTAATCCAGAGTATAGAAAACAAGAACAGGGAATCCCAAAAAACAAGAGCAACGAACCACACACGAACTGACATGGGAAGACATGACAGGCACAAGCAAACACAAAATGATCTCACACATGACAAGAGGCAGGTGACACAAGGGCTGTGAAACATGTGAGAAACATCAGGCAATCACAAGGGCAGGACAACACAGGAAGTAAAACTAGACAAGAGCACAGAAAACCTGACTATGACAAAAAAAAACAGGAAACAGAACATAATACAACACAAGACTGAAAATTACACAATCACAAGAAGACAAGACAAAGTGCTGATGGCCAGTGGCTATAACACATGCCTTTGGTGTGGGAGACCTGGGTTCGATTCCCACTGCGATACATCAACCAGTGTGTCCCTGAGCAAGAAACTTAACCCCTAGTTGCTCCAGAGGCGTGTGACCTCTGATAGAGCAATTGTAAGTCGCTTGGGATAAAAGTGTCAGCTAAATGACATGTAATGTAACATAGAACCAAAATACCAGATCAGAATTAGAACAAAAAACAAAGCAAAATACCGAAACCATAACAAAGAACAACAACCTTACTCATCTGTATATCTGTGAATATATACTCGGTTTATATAAGGGAGTTATACATTTTTATTATTACTATTATTATTATAACTAATTCTACTATTTCTACTAATTCTATTTCTTATAAGAATTTCTGTATATGTTTCTCTTATGTCTATTTAATGTGTATTTGTATTATTCTGATGTGTGTACATGTGTGGGATTAATAAAGTCTTTCTTATCTTATCTTCTAGTCATAATTATAATTGTAGTTATCTAATTTTACATTTGTACTAGTCAAAATGTATATTTAAATAACATTTTGGATATCTGAATTTAAAATTATGACTTGCATAATAGCAACAACTAAATTATATCTGAAATTGAAGTTCTTCCTCGTGACAATTCTGTTTTCAAAGATCTAAAATGCTGTTTCTGGAAAGGAAGAGTGACGTTTTGGATATCTGAAATGATCATCGATCAAAACGTTGTAATTACTTATTTTTTACTTTTATCTAAGCACATGTTTCAAGTGTCAATTATCGAGTCATTTTGTTGTTACTTGAGTACTTTAAGTTTAAGGTAACTTTTCTTACAGTTCTTTTACAGGAGTAAAATATTCTCTAAATGTTGAGATGATTTGAACTGGTTCTCTCTCTGTCTGACTCTCTGGGACCAACTCACCATGGGAGACTCTAGAGGAGCTGCAGCTACAACATCATACTCACACTGAGAGAGACTCACTCACCTCTAACCTGCAGACGGACGGTTCTGATGATTATGATTAGGTCAGAGTTGGTGTCTCTCTTTTTACGTCCTGAACCACCGGTTATAACTAGACACTTGTATGTTCCAGCGTTGTGTTTGCTCACATTTTTCAGAATTAAAGACACGTCTCCATCCTTCAGATCTCTGTCCACCAGGTCCACCCTGTCCTCATAGTCTGGATTCTGGTAGGTTGTATTCAAGTATCCATCACTGTAATAGAGGACGGTATCTGGCTGCAGGTCAGCTTTGCTCCACATTACAACTAGGATGGATGAATCATCAGCCTGACATGGCAGAGTAACATCCTGTCCAGAATCAATTGTTACCACAATCAGGCCTGAAAAACAATAATAAGCATCAATAAAAAGCATGGTAATTTCAAAATACCTTCATCAGGTGTAACACTGCAAAAGGGATGTTAATTAACAGAGAAATCACAGCACTTTATTCCCACAAGGTCAACAGTTGTTGTTGAGACACATGAAGCTGATCAATTTCTTATCAATTGTTCAAGTCTTAGCATCTCCTTAGACTTGAACAATTGATTCATAAGAATTCTGTCACTTTTCTTACAGTAGTTTTACAGGAGTAAAATATTATCTAAATGAGAGAGACTACCTCACCTGGAACCTGCAGACGGATGATGCTGATGATTGTGATTGGGTCAGAGTCGATGTCTACCATTGTACCTCCTGAACCATTGGTTTTAACTCGACACTCATATGTTCCAGCATCGATTATGTTCACATTCTTCAGAATTAAAGACACGTCTCCGTCCTTCAGATCTCTGTCCACCAGCTCCACCCTGTCCTTAAAGGATGGATGCTGGTGGGTTGTATTCAAGAGTCCATCGCTGTAATAGAGGACGATATCTGGCTTCAGGTCAGCTCTGCTCCACTCTACAGCTCTGATGAAGGGATCAGCAGCCTGACATGGCAGAATAACATCATGTCCAGTGCGCACTGGTACCATAGGTAGGTCTGAAAAACAATAATAAACAATAGTAACCAATCAAAGTCATGGAATTTCAAAAGACCTCCATCAGGTGTAACACTCCAAAAGGGATCAGAATCACAGGCACTGTTGCATTTTCCGTGCTGATCTTTTTGTTGCTCAGTGAGAAGGTTTTTCCTCTATGGTGAATACAGAAGATGACTGAAAGTACTTTCCAAGTGGATGTTTCATTAATTTCCCATCCTCATGTTTAACAGAGATTAAGTAGCCTGCAATTAAACAGTTAGTATTGTGAAAGATGTGAAACATTATCCATATAAATTATCACACTTTTATGGAGTATTGGCGGATACAATTATTAGTTTTTCATTGACAACGTCACAGACATATACCAGTAAGAGTAGTGGAAACTTTATTTTTTAATGTTTGGTGATTTTTCTGCACTTTTCAGTTAGAATTCGCCACGTTACAGAGCCAGAAAAGACTTTGCGGATGGTCCGCACATTCTCACGTCAAATTAATATTTTATACATCACAAAGTGTCCGTGAAAAACAGCGTAAGCAAGCTTTTCATGCATATGCAACGGTTATACATGAGGCCCCTGGTGACACATGTTACAAGCTCCTCCAGAAATCTTGGGTATTTGCCTTTGTCTGTTCTTTTGCCTAAATCCCTTTCTCTGTTTGTTTCCTGCAGTCATCACCTTCACCACGCTCCGCTGTCTCCAGTCAGCTGGCCTCACCACCCGGTCCCCTCCTCGCGGGTCCCCGCTTCATTCCGCTCCATTGCGCCTCTGCTCCCACTTCCAGTCTTCCCCTCTTCTGCTCCTCGGCTCCCCGGTTTCCAGTGTCTCTTCCTCTGCCTCCCTGTTCTCCCTGAGCTTCTTCACCTTCCCCAGCCACAGTCATCGTGCCTTCGCTCCGTTCCTTGGTGTCAGCCTCCTCCCATCCCCTCTCCCTTACCTATCCCTTTAATCCAAATAAACCCTCTGTTGTCTTTGAGTCTTGCATTCTGGTCTGTACTGTCACACTCACAACAGAATGATCAAGCCACCATGGACCCAGTAGGCTCACCCCCCCCTTCCAACCCCACGCCCCAGGATTTGTTTTTTGCCTTGGCCACCCAGGGAGCATTGCTTGGCCAGCGTGCCACGGCAATACAGTCCGTGGCGGAGGCGCATTGCTCCCTGACCGAGGAGGTCCGGCACCTCAGCACTCAGCCCCGTTGTCTCAACCCACACAACCCCTCCAGTAATTCCTACCGGCCCGTTTCCCCGTCTCGTACTCGCAGCTCTCCATCCCCCAAATTCCCCTCCACACCCCCTTCATGCCACCGGCCTCAATGAGAGCCCCTGACCACTGTCACCCACTGCACCCTCCCGCTCCACCTCCTCACCTCCAGCAAACATCACAATTCCCTTTCATTCCACCTTGTCTCCTCTCCTGCCACTCCTGTTGTCCTTGGTCTACCCTGGTTCGTAACCCCAACCAAACCCCAATGTGAACTGGGTGAGGGGGAAGATCAGGAATTGGATCACTGACTGTCATGCATCCTGTCACATTTCCTCTCAACAGGTAACATAATTACCATGAATGATTTATCTTTCACTTGGTTATTAGTAGTCAAAAGTCCACAAAGCTACGTTGGTGAGGATGATAGTAATGTTAGCACAGTGGTCGGTCTGATGTGAGGCTGAAATGGCTAACGGTAGCCTGCTAGTTAGCATCGTTTTACTGTTGGTGAGTAAAGTTAACGTTGTGTTAGTGTTTAGTTATTGAACATGTTGTCTGACATGCCGGCCGGCAGTTCTGTCAAACTCCGTTGTGTGGGAGGGGCTTAGGAGACGGTTTGGGCTGCAGCAGAAAGGGAGGAGGGACTGAGAAGTTGTCGATGTTCAAATTTTTTGGCAAAGTCTTGGCTCTTCACAATCTTACCTACTGCAGCTTTAAGACAAATGTGTAAAAGTGCACGTTTTGCAAAAACACATATTAAACACTGCTCCAAACGTGTTATTGTGATTTACTTTCTGCACTGCCTTGATAACATTTTGTATTGAGTTGGTGTGAAACAACTTTGGAGTTGATCTAAAACAACTTACAAGAAAAGAACAAAGCATTATAGGTATATTCAAATCACACGCAGAATTTGACATTCCAGCCGTGGTGGTGGGGGGACTCATTGTAGCAGCTGGGACATGGGGTCCGTTTCACGAAGGAGGTTTAACAAACTCTGAGTCTAACCCTGATCTCTGAGTAGATTTACCCTGAGATGGGAAACTCTGAGTTTTTCCATGATTCAACCCAGCAGTACATATAACCGGGCTGATCACCTCATCTGTGCCAGTTCGTTACAACCATCCATGTGGTAACTTGGCTCAGTGTTCCTGTCAGTCCTGTAGTATCCCACTTTCCCCATGACCCTCCCACGAACGCATATTGAAACCGCAACTTGTCTCTTCTCGCTCATGTGGCAGGCAATCTGTGATTTTAACCAAGTGCGCCCTGTTTGTAAATGGCCCGCATCGGTTACGTCCGTCTTTGCGACCAATTAGCGCCTGGAAACAGGCGCAAACGGCTTGATAAATCTAGCCCTGAGTATGTTCACTCAGAGTTAAGCACATGCACCACCACAATAAAAAGGCAGCAATGATACTACGATTCACCATGGTAACAACCAAAACAAACTGGTCGGCGGAAATACTCATGCGCACATACAGCGAGTTTGAACATGTTAAAAAAGCAACACAGTGGCTGCTGCAAAAGAGAGAGAATTTGCGTGGGAGAAAATTGCTGCTAGAGTCAATGCGTACGCTTGAATATAGTGAATTAATACCAGATTTAATCATAAGTATAATATTAGTGGTGAAATGGTATTGAACCTATAATTTATAAAAGTACTAGGCCTACTAATCCCATTCTGATGCTGCAGCACCATCATTAACAGAATTATAATTCATAATCTTTTATTTCAAAGGGTTTACATCATTCACCTGCAATACTGTGGAACTCCTTTTTAATGGTTCTACTGGTTTGTGTCCAGAGAACACTACAAATATGTTTAAAACACATTTCAGAGTGAGTCACACTTTTCTGATGGTGGCTTTAATATGCTCAGCATCACCAATGTTGTAAAGAAAACTGCCGTTTGCAAAAAAAAAAACCGTAATGTGACACAAAGATATCCTGGGATGTAGAGTATGTCCATGATGGGAGACGTTAGTAATATGAGGACGGATAAGGTTAGGTAGGCTACGTAACTGATATCTGGGAAGAAAAACGATACCGCTCACATAGGTAGGCTAATATCTGGAAATGAAAATGCATCTATAGTCGGGGCCTCAATGGTCTACAAATGTCGACGATCCCGTTGATGAAGAAGCTGTATTACTTCACAGGGAGTTAAACATACGTCTGGAGATGATATTGAGGCATTGAAAAACATTAATGTGAGATAACTTTTATAATCGTTGGATTTCGATTTAGTTTTGTTGACAGGCTTAAGTGTTCATGACAAGATATGACCATGATACATCTGGTGATGATTGATTGTTGTTTAGATATTAAACCACGTTAAGCGTTTTAGAATGTCCCTTACGACAAGCCGTGGGACGTCCTGCGGAGTAAATGGAAGGCGCTCAAACAGCGATACACGGCTCAAAAAAGAGAGTTGTCTCGCAGCGGTGCCGGAGGGAAAATAAAAGGCAAGTTCCACTTTTGTGATGAGCTGGATCAGATCCTCGGCAGAAGCAGGATGTGGGAGGGAAAAACCTCTGCTGTCTCCTGTTTGTATGGGGAAAGGGGAGGGACAGAAGGAACAGGCAAGACAAACTGCTTGACAACTTACTATGGAGCTGGGAACAAGCCCAAATAAGCAACTACACTTTAGAAACGAGCCCAAAAAAAACGCTACCCATGGTATTGGCATAAGATTCTTTGTTTGAATATTTTTTCTCTTTCTATACTGATCCTTTTTCTTCATATTTCTAAATTAATGCAGGATCAATGCTGAGATATGTACAAGGAGGAGCACGTGGAGAAGAGGAAGATACAGACGACGAGCAACCATCTACAAGCACTTCAGGCACACATCAACCCCAGCAAGTCTGTACACTCCACAACAGTACCAATTTCATTTGATTTGATTGATTTTGGAAAATCTTTGGTTTATTTTGATAATATTATGCACTTCTCAATACTTGAATGTGTGTGTTTTAGCTGTTCTACATAGTGTGTTTACAAAGTGAAGTAAAATTGTGTGACTTTTTTTTGATGGGGGGGAGCACTATAAAGAAATTGTGCTTAGGTCATCAAAATGGCTAGCAGCGGCACTGACTGTTACTTTTTGGAAAGACTTTGCCCAATATATCTGCTGTAGTCTATATCCACGATGTTCCACTTCCTGGAGGAAGGTCTAGCAAGGTAGCATAGGTAGCTAGCAAGTAGTTTACTAGCAAGCTATCGTTGCTTTCGTGGCTTGTGAAATGAACCACTCATAAACAACAATCCTTGTTGATACAAGCGTCAATGTTTGCCAACCAAACATGTAATCAAACAAATGCACAAGTATTATTATTATATAGTATTATTATATAGTATTATTTTTGTAATTGCATGAACTGCTATAGTATATATATTTTTTTTATATTTTTTGTTTTTTTACTCTTTCATATTTAATGTACCTCTTAACACCTGATATATATGTATTTTTGAATTTGTCATTGTACTTGATTTGCAATAAAGAAAAAAAAATTAAAGAAAGAAAGAAAGCGCTGCACACACAGCTAAGGCCTGTACTACGAAGCAGGATTTGGCGTTAACGAGCTAACTTAAGGCTCAACCCAGGATTTTCTGTACTACGAAGGTGGATCAGTTGTTATCGGGTTCAATCGCCGTGGTAACTCATGCTGAACACCTAACCAGGTCGGGAGCAGGTTAAGTTGGAGATCAGAGATCAACCGGTGTAAAAGCACCGCCTACTGACCAATCAATAGGTCGATTGATAACGGCGTCACCGTAAGAAGACTGCAGGTGGTGCTTGGTGCGAGGAGAGAGAGAGAGAGAGAGAGAGGGAGAGAGAGAGGGAGAGAGAGAGAGGTGCGCTCATAAAAGTTAAAACATTTAGAGACCGACAATCCCGGTAATATTCACTGATGGCTATATTTATCAAAGATATAGATTTTAAGAGGAGGTAATATAGGCTATTTGTCGGCTTCTTCAGCCAAGTGTTGCCAATGTGCACATCAGTTTGAATTATGTTTTGATATTTTCTTATTTGCTCTCACGATCGCTTACCACTGTCAGGGTTTCAACTGAAATAAAAGACTACAGAAACGACAGTTTATGGAAAGCACAAGTGTAATTATGGTCAGATCTTGTGCCTGACAGATGGGGAAGTGATATTGATAGTTGTGATTTACCATCTCCTACATTTTGCCAGCTTCCCTTCCTATTTTAGGAAGCAGCGACTGTATCTTGTTTCCCTGTAAAACCGAGTCTGTGTCCTTCATATTTATGGAGAATTATAATTTTCTCTTCTTATATATAACATGCGGCTCTGGTAGATATTTGTGATTGGTCGTGCTGTGCAAACACCGCGTCTTTTATGTGAACGTGCGCACCGCTGGATTGGGAAACCCTGAGTTGACTGAACTAGTTGATGACCTGCGTCGTAGTACAGTTTATGCGGGACCGCGGTTGTTAGGTTTGGTGAAGCCGGATTTCTGAAAGAAATCCAGGACATGTTGATCTTGCTTCGTAGTACAGGCCTCTGGTGAGGTTATATTAATTCAGCCAATCACAACACTGCACAGACCAATACAAGTCACACTTTTGCGACTTCCTGCTCGCCTCCTCCTCCTTACAGTCTATGGTCGCTCCCTTTCTCTCTCTCTCGCCTCCTCCTCCCTACAGTTTACACTGTGCATTCACCGATATCAGAAAAACATTTTTCCCAGTGAAAATGTCATCATTCATGTCACTTCCTGTGGTAATTAGATGTTGGAAACTCGGGTTAGATTTTACTGACAGAGTTTCCCAGTTGGTGACTTGTTGTTGACAACTGATGTTTGGAGGCGACTTTAGTTCACGGAAAATATTTCAATGACAATAAACTGATTATTGTGGTCATAACATGTTTCAAATTATTCATGAATAGGCCCATGTATAAAAAAACAGCTTATCCGTGTCTTTTCCCGTTGATTGTCCTGCAGATAACACAAACACACACCTGGCCATGTGCTGTTCGGATGCTCGTATAAGAAAGCAGCAGCAAATCTTTTGTTTTTTTGGTCTCCATGTTTTCACCCACCTGCTACGGCCAACCGTTGGTGGCAGTCATGCAACAAGTTGTTATGCCAAACACTACATAATAAAGGGGGTGGTCCTTGTTCTTCCCAGGTGCCATGAACGCGGCAATAGTCCATCCTCTCTCTCTCTTTCTCTCTCTCTCCGTATTTAGGCAACAAGCCTTTGAAAAACTGAGCAGTTGGTCTGAAACAGCCCGATCACTCTCTTATATTTCAAGTTACTGACAAAGTTGAACACAACACTTGTGAAACCCATTACCCATTACTGTGTAAGGAAATACCATTAAATGTGCCCTATTCATACTTAAATACAAATACATGCAAGCCTACATTTGAGAATTATTTTTAGTCAAACATTTACTTACAAAAAACTGTACTTGACTGTAAATAAAACAGATGATCATAATGATAATACTTGATATCATTTTAAACACATTCACATTCCTTTAAACAAAATGACATCATTGTATATTCAAAAACCTTTAAAGTGTACATTAATCTTTTCACAATAACAGCTGATATTTACCCGAAGCTGCTTCAGTCAGAAGGATCAACAGGAGTATTAATGGAGCCATGAGGTCTGACAGAGAGGTGATCTGCTACAGTCTCTGTATCCCGACACTGTTCTCTCTGACAGTATAATATACATAGTAATAGATATATTTAGATAATTTCCTTAACGCTAGGACTAGGGAGCAGTTGGTGGCTGTGATCTGTAATAGTGTTTTTCTCCGACTAGTCTTGATTTATCGAGAATTTCCCCGACACTGCACTAGGAAGTGGTTGGTAGGCAGTCTGGTTTGCATTTGCACGAGAGGGTGTGACTAACAGCGCAGGTTACAGGAGAACAGCTGAAACTGAAGGAGAATTGAAAGCTAAAGTACTTTAGGACTGACATGGCACTCTGAATACTTGAATATATTTTGCAAGAGCAGAAACAGTAGGTTAACTTATTAACATAAGATGGTTATTAGAAATAACTTCTGTAATACACACAATATGAAATTCAGGCTCTTAAGAAAATATATGCATATCTACTTGTTATTTACCTCATTGGTATAAACAGGGTTGATAAATACAAAGACCTGTCACTGTAACACAATTCAGTTAAACAGCCACACATACTACATCCTCAACAACTATTACACAGTCGAATTAACACAAACTGAACATTATTCATGAAAGTTATAATTTTCGAGGATGCATTGCATTACTGTTGTATTAGACTTCATTCTAGCTGTACCTAATAAACTGGAGACTGAATGCTGCAGTGGATCACTGCTGATAAGAAAGACTAATGTTGGCTCCATCTCCATCCTATGAACAGATCTGAAGCTCTCCCTGGTCCACGTGGTCCTCTGGCCCTCTGCCCTTTCTGGGTTTGGCTCCTTGCACCCCGGGGCTGAGTCAGCTGTACAGCTAACCAAGCAGCTGACAAGTTCGGGATCGGGCTCGGGCAGAAAATCTAAACTCTACCGCTATGACATTTCGTTTTTTATGTTGTCTTGGTTAATGTCAAGTTGTCATAGCAAAGACATCGGGGGCAGCTCAGGCGGTAGAGGGGTCATCTACCAACTGGAAGGTCAGTGGTCCCTGCATTCTACATGTCCAAGTGTCCTTGGGCAAGACATCAGTGTGTGAATAGTGTGTTAAGCTCTTTGAGTAGTCAATAAGATTAAATAAAGCACTATAGAACTGCAGTCCATTTACAGTAACATCTCCATAATGCTAATGTTGCATTACGAGTTTCATAATTTAGTAAATGACACTCAAGTCCAAAGACATGCAGGTTCAGTAGACTCTCAAAGGTGTGGATGTATTTATCTGCATATATCTTGTGGCTGTCCAGCTGTGCCCCACTCCTCACCCAATAAGCTAGATCAGGGATCTTCAACAGGGGGTCAGTGACCCCTAGAGGGTCCTCAGAGTCATTGCAGAGGGGGGTTACCAAATTATTGTTTAATACCTTTTGGAAAGTTTCTTCCCCCAAAATTGAAATAGACCCGAAAAATACACTAACATGAATGCAACATTTTATTGGAATAGATAAATCTGCCTATTCGTAAAAAGAAAAACAGCCGATAACTATTAGCCACTATGGTAGCCATCCACAGATACAGTTCAGCTAATGGACTCACTGTGCCTTCCACATGTATGTTTGACATTAAAACAAGATGATATATGAATACATAAATAGTAGCTTAGTATTGCAGGGCACCATACCAAACATTATGGTAGGCCTAGTTTATCATGCAACATACAATATATGTAGTCGGGGGTCCCTGCTCGTGTCTCTTTCAGGTTAAGGGTCCTTGGCCTAAAACACACTGAGGACCCCCCCTGAGCTAGATGACACTGAGATTCTAAAAACAGCTGTTCACAACCTGTTATTGTGTTCATTTTGATGTGTGCTGTTCCATAAGTTTGTTTTTACCTAATATTTTCTGATGTTCGAATACACAATAAAAAAAACATTTCCTAATAACTCGAACAGTGACCCAAAAGCAATGGTCAACAAAATCAGGTTTATTTAAACAAAGAAAAGGAAGGAGGTGTGGGGAGGAGGACGCCAAAAACAGGAGCGAGGACACAAGGGCTGGGGAAGTATGACGAAGGTTGTTGGTGGTGCTGCCTTCTCCAGAAGGTACGGCATGGTCCAGCCAGAAGCCCGGGGGTAGGGAGTGAGCAGGTCTGCGATGGCCGAACCCGTTGACTGCTGCTGTGGGTGGAGACAGTGGCGCAAAAAGTGGGTATGCGCTATATGCGGCGCATAGGGGCGCAGCACCATGGGGGCGCCATAGCGATGGTAAAAAAAAATAAATGTTAAAAAAATATACATATTTTTTATATGTAGCTTCTTTTGTGAGTTTCTAAATCATATCTGTTTTTCCTCAATGTTACATAACATTGATTCCATCATAGAATGTTGACATAGAAGAGGGAGCTAGATAGAAGATATTGAAGTGCAAATTCATAATATCGCGAGCGGGGGCTGTTGGGGGCTAAAAATAGAAAAAATAAAGAGTAGCATGTCAATGGATGCAAACCGCAGTTAAATAAGTGGACGGTGAAAGGCAATAGGTAGGATTTAAAGTATGACATCTGTGCTTGGAGGCTTGCAAATATTCATGTTATCAGACTAGCTAGCGTCTGCCAACACTGGGAATATAGCAGCCAGATGGGGGTTTATAGCTAGCTTAGAATATGCAAACTGAGGTTGCTGAGCTGAAAATTATAAGGTAGCATGTGCAATAAATGACAAGAATCTAGAAAACATAACTAATGCTAAAACTCTGGTTTAACATGGAATCATCAATATATTTTGTTTTACTATCAGCTGTCAGACATACCGTATTTTCCGGACTATATGTCGCATCCGGAGTATAAGTCGCATCAGTCAAAAAAATGCGTCATGAAGAGGAAAAAAACATATATAAGTCGCACCGGACTATAAGTCGCATTTATTTAGAATTTTTTTTTTATTTTTCATCTGTCAACTACACAATAGCACCCAGAACAACTAGCTACCAGGGCGTGGAGCATGGATGTATTAAAAGGCGTGGAGACGTAACTGCACCGTTGACGAGCCCCTCCCGACTCGTTCCTCCAGCTCTGGCCATTTTGCTTTCAGCCCGCGATTAGCCGATTAGCTTTCTTTGTTTTCTTCATTGAGTAATCTTTTCGCCAGTCTCCCTCACAAGTACCTTCAGTACCTTCAGTACCTCATTTCAAACTTTCTTTCTGCTGCTTGATTGCCGTTTTCGGCTTCATATTTTACTACCTGCAGTTTGTTATCTCTTTTCTTTCTCAGTTGTCTTTAGGAGCAGCATTCTATTTGTCACAAGCTTGTATAGAGCGCCCTCTCGTGGCTGTAGCCGGTAATGTTTTCAGTATGAATGTAAAAACATGTTAAATTATATACATTTTGATATATAAGTCGCACCTGACTATAAGTCGCAGGACCAGCCAAAGTAGGAAAAAAAGTGTGACTTATAGTCCTGAAAATACAGTACATGCTATAGTTACATCTTTTAGGTGAAATGGAAGATGTAATACAGGACACATCTCTATCTATCTCTCTCTCTAAAAAGGTCTGTGCTAAGTGGCTCTTCATGTTTGTACTTTTCAAAATCCAAAATGTGACTGAAATTTCAACAGGAGCACAACCTTACTGCATAAAAGTTGTGTTATCTGATACCATCACTAGGCTGATTAAGAAGTGAATTGAGGCTGCTATATTTAACAGTGAGTTCATTTCATTCAGGTGTAAAGATGGTGGACCAGGAAAGACAGGGGAAGGCAACAGGTAGTTCTAACATTAGGTTGAAGCGTAGGGGGAGCCACTTGATACCAACTGATTAATTTCTTAATATTACTAATATGGAACAACTAATATGGAAAATCAATTACATAATGCTTGTTTGACAATATGTCTTAGTGGAGAAGAACACAGGCAAGGAGTGAATGAGACAGACATGAGGTCGGTAGTCGGTATATCAAGTAGAGTTGAGACCAGTGATGACATCAGGTAGGATTTTTATTAGTTAGACCACACAAAACTAAATGTCCAGTATGGTTTGAAGTTCTGTTGACCAATGCATTCACTGTGTCCTTTTTGGGCAAAAAAATAGTGCAGACAGAGAAAAAAAAAATGCCTAAAAGCTGCCCACCAGACTCTATTTAAAAAAACAGTATTTTTATCATCGTAAAACACACTTCATTTAAAGTGGACAGAAACAACACACACAAAAAACAAAAAACAAAAACAAAAACAAAAACACACACACACACACACACACACACACACACACACACACACACACACACACACACACACACACACACACACACACACACACACACACACACACACACACACACACACACACGCTCACCACCCGGACCTGGAACATCAACTACAACAGCTGTCACTAGATAGCCCAACGCATTTCTCTGTGAGGACTCGCCTAGGGGGAGCCTACGCTTGGAGAAGTAACAAAAGAGCACGTTGAAGGCTGACTATCATCTTTTCTGCCACGGCGAGCCTGCTTCATGTGTCTGTTCATCATCCAAGTCCCCGTTTTATCAGCTGTCATAGGCGAGCAGCGTGCCGCACTTAATGCACTCAACAAAGCCGACACATATGTTGTCACTGCCCACGACTTGTTTAAAATGGTTCCATACCTCCGACTTTCCTCCAAACTTGCTCAAAGGTAATTCTCCTGTTTTTTCTTTACAAAAAAAAAAAAGCTCCATGTTGCACTTACAGCTCCAATACAGGCCCACAGCCCCAGTGTGATGCGTGTGAGAGGAGGAGACTCCGGGCATGACACATGTTGCATTTTGTAACTGTAGTCCAACTTGTGTAACGTTTTGGACACATTTGTTACTTTGGCCTAAATACAGCCGGCCTATAGATAATATTTCTGATTATGGCATAGGTTTCTCTCCACCCAATTAGGCTATTAGCCTGGTCACGATTTTGTTCATTGACTTCTGCAGCGCTTTTAATACAATCCAACCCCACCTGCTGGTGAGAAAGTTGGTGCATTTGGGAGTAAATCCCCAACTGGTTTTATGGATCTATTATGGAGCTAGAACATTGCAGCAAGTCAGATTTAACTCATGTATATCATCCTTAAAAACTATAAACATAGGGGCAACACAAGAATGCATTCTGTCGCCTATCCTATACACATTATATACAAAGAACTGTCAAGCTTCCTATTCAGCCCACACTTATTTTAAATATGCTGACGATACAGAACTGGTTGGCTTTTTAAAGTCTGACATTTCCTCTGTAAACGGATTTCAGAGGGAATTACAGGGTTTCACTCAGTGGTGGTCCGATCATTTTCTTGAAATCAATGTGAACAAAACAAAAGAGATGGTCATAGATTTTAGCAACAATAGAATAATAATTCACCCTTCTAAGATCAATGGTGAATTAGTATAGAGGGTTTCAACCTACAAATACTTGGGAGTTGAAATTTACTCTAAACTAACTTTTAATGAATAGGTACTGAACAAAACTAAGAAAATGCAGCAGCGGATGTTTTTTCTTAGAAAACTAAATAATTTCAGATTAGACAGACACATTCTTGTTGTTTTATAAAAGACTCCTTGAGAGTATTCTGTCCACATGTTAGCAACATGCATGTTAAGGACCAAAAGGTACTGCAGCACATGATTAAGATGGCCAGTAAGATCATCGGACTTGACCAGGTGTCGGCAACTCAGCTGGGCTTATTTTAAAAAAGACTGACCAAATCCTTAATGACCCTACTCACCCTCTCCATCATAAATTCATGAGAAATAATAGGTCATCTGGTAGAATTTTACAACAGAGAATTAGAACAGAAAGGTACAATAAATCATTTGTGCCTACAGCGATTAGATTGTATAATGACCAAGCACATCGCAAGCACTTTAATTTCACACTGGCACTTTAACTGGGTGGTAGATCTCAATTTCTTGACAACCTTTCCTAGTACATTTTTAGCTAACTGATAATGTTAGTCATTTTTATGTTTTGTCAACGACAGATGTCGGATTGTCATTGAAAAGTTGTTCGGTCTGATACCGTAACTACTGAGGTGGTTTTAACCCAGAGTGACCTGGCTGACGCCCTGATGTTAACATGCTGTGTAGCGTTCAAGAATCGTCTGACGATGTTGCATTGCAGATTAACAATATGTTTATTTGGTAAATCGTGCAGCATGAAATGTCCATTATTTCATGTTTTCAACGACAAATCCATAAACAATTAGACAACCTTAGAACAAAGGCTTTGGCGCCAATGCACTCCAGCATCCCAGCATTCGGTGTCACAGCGTTAGCGGTCAAAAACCATTTGCCCTTTCCGGGCCAAACACCTGCCGGCAACAATTTGGAGCTCACCTTTATAACCTTGTCCCAAGTAATACCACAGCGCCACCCAATGTACATACAAAAAACAACACCCAAAATCCAAACACTTGAAACAACATATTTGGCTCCTACACTCATTGTCATTTCTGCAGTATTGTCAATTTCTGTTATTGTCATTCTGCAGTACTGTTACTGTTGTTGTCATTCTCTTTTTTCTTCTTTATTTATGTTTTATTGGTTTATCTGTGTTTAGAGAATATGTTGTGACAAAGGCGTGTAATGAATGACCACATGAATGTCCCCTTGTGGGATAATAAAGTTTACCTTGACCTTGAACACGCTGATGGTCAGCCACAGTCACTGAGTTGGGTTATTAAAGGGGACCAGACCCCATGTAAATAATCAGGACTTTTATCATCGTAAAACACACCTCATTCAAAGTGAACAGAAACAAAATAAAACTACCAAAAGCCGTCTTGGTTCATCTTTCCACTGTTCCAACAATCACCACTCTGGTTTGGTTGAAATAAACCCTTAATTCAGTGGTTCCCAACCTGGGGTCCGGGCACCCCTCAGGGGGGGCGGCAAAGATCACAGGGGGGGCGCAAGTCTTTATCTGGTTTGAGGTTGAGGTAAAAAAAAATTTTTTGCTCATGTTAAACGAATTATGATAATACACTAGAATATATAATGTATACAAAAGTCTGTATAAAAACTATATATTTTTATTCTCGCTTAAAATTGTTGGCTGGCTACTAAGTAGGCCAAACCTCCGGGACCTCTTAACCTGGGACCCTTGCTGTCATCCGGTCAGCTGCTAGCTGTTAGCTGTTAGCTGTTAGCTGTTAGCTGTTAGCTGCTAACTGTTAGCTGCTAGCTGTTAGCTGCTAGCTGCTATCATCCTCGTCTTTCCTGCCGCCACAGCATCACTATTTTATGAATGAAACATGGCGGAGAAACGTAAAAGTGCTGATAACTCCTCTGTATCAAAAAAGAAAGTAAGGCTCTATCTCGAGAGTTTCCTCAACTTCAGTTTCAGGGGGGCGGGGGGGCTCAGGTTTTCTTAGACCACTCTTGAACCACTGCCTTAATTCACCCATTTACATGTGGAAATATGCTGGCTCTATACACGCTAAAAGTCCTGATTAGATTGAGTCTGGTGGGTTTGGAGATGGTGATTCTGAGTTGTTTAATGTTAAACATAAAGGATCTTACGCTTTAAAACTGACCCCCTCGATAAAGCAACAAAAAAGCGCAAAATGTTTGGGAAAAAAGCGCCAAAAACGTTGAAAACAAGTGCCTAAAACGTGTCACACACACACACATAGCAGAAAGAGACAGTTCAGCTTTTGCTCTTAGTGCACATGGGCACACACACGTTTCCTAGCAACCTTCCTCTCAACAGTACCATCCATCACAGAGAGCGTGTTGTTGAACTCACCTGTCTGAACCTGAAGTGGAGGATCATGTTAGCCACAACCAGCATGCATCTGTTGGAGAAGTAACATGGCAGCAGGTGTCTTCTTCTTCTTGGCGAATTACTGCCACCATCTGGTGTGGAGGGTGGATCAGGATAGCTAATAATAGGCTGTGGACAATCGTCAAAAACTAAACTAAAATAATATTTGATTACACCCATTTTTTTAGTTATTTTGTAGAATATTTATTAAATCACACTGTATTTATCTTTGAGAAGTTTTGAATCAACTGCATTTTTTCTTTCTCATATTTCTGAATGGTGTTTGATTTGCATCACTTGTGGCTAATATAAAAGTGTCTAATGTTAATAAAGAAAGATGTCGATCATGTGCTGAGGCTTTGAGAAAGAAAGAAAGTATGATGTAATGCAGTCAGACAGCCAGCAGGAGGCAGCTTTCACTCTGTTCTCCAGACGATCATTTCACTGGAAAGTCTCATTAACTCACTCAGCATCTCTATCAGACCTCAAACGCTGACAGTTTTATAGTATGTTGGAGAAGAAGATAAATATTTCGATCCAACGACTTTGGATCTTGGGTTAAAGTGTCTCTTTGGAACCTACATTTGTCTCAGTGAGGGTAAACATTGGGGAATATTTTATTCAACAAGAATCAAAACATGGAAATAGATATACATTTTCATGCCATGGGACTTTTAAGAAGAGTATAGTGTGACGGTGCAGAGAGAAAAGAGTTAATAAAGTAGACTGAAGTCAGTCAGTGCTCAGTGTGCAGGTTTGTCTGATCAGTTAAGATGGCTGAGTTCAAGCTGAAAAATATTTGGAATTAAAAACATCTAATGTTCGTCTTACAGGGACAGACCAGGCAGTGTTCAGGGAGAGAAGGAGGAGATTATCATGCTGCTGCTGCTCAGATACAGGCCTGATGTTAATGTGTTTCATAGGTAAACGCATTCAAAGGGTACCTTTCCTTCCAGTTTGCACATTAAACAGTCCTAGCCCAAAACACGCTGCTTAGGTTTTTATTATGAAGGATTTTATTGCAGGATGGGAGTGTTATTGTGGCAGACTTCCTCTATGGACTTGTCTGTCTGCAGCAAACTCATGGAAAAAAAAAGATGCACATACTCTGTCCCTTGCATGAGCTGACCTGCTTCTGCAGCAGCCAGACGCCCTGAAACAGGAAACTAAATTAAGAACAACAATGCATCTCTCTTAAAGCAACAGCACAGTCAGTATTTGAATCTCCTGATCAGATCGGAGTTTAGCCTCAATATTTTGAAGTTAAAATGGTTTTATCATTGAGTAACTTGCTCAAACTGTCTTTGGGGTTATACAACCTGTTCAGGGCCGGACTGTTGCACTGGACAGATATTTAAAAGATAGTTCATGTTTGACTCACTTCACACTGAATAAATTACCTTATCTGGAGTCTAAAATGAGTTACTGTGACACAGGGTCGTTTTTTTGTTCCCCCTATAGAAACCACTTCCTCTGTTTCAATCACTATTCTCAACAGCTTTGCAGTTTCTCACGCATCAAGAAACCATTACAGGACGCTTCCTGGAAAAACCCCAGACAACCTGCAAGAGATCACAATGTGTTGTACAAGTTCTCGATTACTGTTATGTACTTTTCATGACACTTTCTACTTCTAGTCAGAGTGAAATACTCTGTACTTTAAAAAGCATCAATACAGGTTACAGGACAAAGAAAGAATTCCAAGGTTGTGCACGATGGCTCTAATTTCTACCATTGACTGGACTGACCGGTGACACTGTCAGTAAGAACCAGTGGCCTTTGAATCATTGTTTATATGATAAACAAATAAAATGATTAGCTAAAGTCAGCCAGTCAGTCAATCTCCACCCTGAAGCTCAGAAACCCCTGCGCCTGGAGAAGCTCTAAAGAGGCAGTGGAACAAGTTGTTCTGCAGGCACCCCAAGTATACTACACCCCCAGAACAGCTCCCGGTACACGTCACAGGCTTAGGAAACACCTGAATCAAAAGGGTCTGGAAGAAGCACAATGGGACAAACTGAAAAAACATCCAACACACAGAAACTCAAGTGAAGATAATGACCTCTTCTGAAGAGTCCTGTTAGGTGTAGCAGGGAGGAGTAGGGAATGGTGGACCCAAAATGCAGAGGCAGGCAGGCAGGCAGGATAATGTAGAGGTGGAGGGTTTATTAGTCAATAAAAAACAAAGTGCAAACAACAAAGGGAGTCCTGAAAGCAGCAGGCAAAAAAAAAACAATCCAGAGTGAAGAAAACAAAAGCAGGGAGTCCAAAAAACAAGAGCAAAAAAACCAGACACTGGGAGACACGACAGGAACACACAAACACAAACAATGATCTGACAAAGGGCAAGGGGAAACACAAGGACTAAATACACAGACTAATGAAATAACACAAGACAAGTGACACAAGGGCTGGGAAACAGGTGAAACACATTAGGCTGGGCTGAGCAATCAAAAAAGGAGGGAAACACAAGACAGGAAGTAAATTGGACAAGACAGAAAACCAGAGACTATCAAAATAAAACAGGAAGCAGGAAAAACAGACAAAACATGACATCAACTAAACACAGACACTTGACAATGCTAGACAACACAAGGGGGGGAACAGAAAACACAGGAACAAACTGAAACACAAATATACAGAACACATAAACACAACAGGGAACAGAAATGAACAAAATGCAAAACAAAGACACCAAAACCATAACAAGTCCATCATGTTTTTTTCAATCCTCTATGTCTACTAGCAGCTGTGTGGAGGAGGGGTGGGGCGATCACGGATGGCTTGTATCATGTGGATGCTCCGACAGAAACTATGCACTAAAGCTCTGAAGCTCCATTGTGTAAGAATTTCTCCCATCTAGAAGTAAAATTGTATATGACAACCAACTGGATTTAACTTTCTAAGCATTAAGGGATCTAAATGTTAAAACTGAGTTATCAACTTCCATCATGTCTCTGATCATTATTATTTCATCCATTCATTCATATTAAATAATTATCAACTGATTTCAAATCTCATCACTTTGGTATAGTTCACATTTCATAACATTTCCTTTTGACAAACATCATGGAAATAATACTTCATAGATAGTAGGCTCGTTCGAGATGAACTGCTCCTCGCCTGTAAAGCGGACGAGAGCAGGCGACAGCAGCCGGGGGCGGAGACAAAAGTCCGCTCTCAAGTCGGACAGTTTCCAGCCGTTTCCAGCAGCCTTCAGGCTGAACAGGAAGTGACAGAAACACTGGTGGTCCGATTTCGATTTAATAAAATGTTATCAGACACATATATCAGCTCCTACACAGTCGCCAGTTGTTTTGATTATGACAGATTAGCTGTCAATATTCTCTGCATGCTATCTGTTGCTGATTTTAATTAACAACAGACTGTAGATTAGTTAAAATCCCTAAGATTCAAAATCAATAAAAAGTTTATACAAAACGTCATCATGTTGAGTCGATTCTGAACCAATCAGCTGTTCAATCAGCTGAGAAGCCGGTGTTTCCCAGCATGCACTGGGTCCACCTGCGTCCGCCTGGCTCTTGCAGTTGGTGAAAAGCAACTGCGCTACCTGCGTCACAGAACTGCGGACGCCTTGGTGTGAGATTATTGTTGCCCACGTGTGCATGACATCAGAGCAAGTCGGGATCAAGTCGGACAAGAATCTAAGCGGCATTCATTGGGTGCCGATCGCCGGTGATCAATTCTGCGCAGATCTGGCTCATCTCGAACGAGCCTAGTAATCCAGTTTAAGGTCTTATTTAGAGACAGACTCGTCGCTGTTCCTCTGAGATATTCTGAGCTGCATCAGCTGATTTTATATTTACAATAACAACAATATTCACAATGTAATCAACTATATTCAAGGTTAATTTATTTTAAATCATTAGCTGAAAATATCACATTCTTAGCAGGCAATACACGGCGTTATATGGCCGAGCAGAAAACAATCATTTAAAATTCTCTCCATTTAAAATGTATTCTTACCAAAACAGCCAAACAGATGTTGAAGAGCTCTCTACACTTCATTATAAGATATTTGGTGGGTGCTCCGTCTGCTGATATTTCAAACTAAAGAAACATAATTTCCAGTTGAAAGCTTGCAGGGATACAGCTCAGTGTTGAGTAGATTATTGTTACATACATAATATTATCACATTTAATCTGTTTAATGGAGAAAAGCATTTCTGTGTATTACTGCTGAGTTGATATTGTCTGAACATCTCTGTGTTCTTCATTCAATCATCACTCCGCTGTTAAACATTTTAACACATTTGACTTTTATCTGAACACATTTTTGAATATCGAGTAATTTAGTTTTTACTTGAGGAAAATGTATTTAAAGTAAAAGTAATTTGAAGTGGGTCTCTCTGTCTGACCCTCCTGTGAGACCATCTCCTCATGGGAGACCCTAGAGCAGGGGTGTCAAACTCATTTTCACTGAGGGCCACACTGGAAAAAGACAATCACCTCAAGGGCCAGACATGTAGAGTTTATTGACATGTTTTTGTTTCATTGAAAAAGTAACATATCTTTTTTTTATTTGTTTTTGTTTTTTTTTTCTGACTTCTTTATGGCTTTCTCAGATGTTTGTCACCTTTTGATTTAAATTGTCGCCTTTTTTTCATTTTTTTATGCTTTTTGTTGCATTTGTCGACATAAAGCCCTACAAAAAGTCAGCAAAAAATGTTCCTTAGCCAACATAGAATTTAGCAAATCAAGCAAAAACAATTCTCTTTTTTTTTACAACAATGTTTCTGCCTAAATATGAAGAAATTTCTGAGTCTCAAAGTCGGCAAATCTGCCAAATTCTGCTTTGAGTGTCTATTTAACTGCAGTTAAAAAAACACTTTCCCATGTTTTTGGCACATAACTAGGCGGGCCAAAATCTATCGTGAACCTAAATGGATAGGCGGGCCGGATCATAATCTGCAAAGGGCCTGATTTGGCCCACGGGCCTTGAGTTTGACACGTGTGCCCTAGAGGATCTCAGAGCTCCAGATAATACAGATCCCCGACTCAGATACACAACCCCCCCCCCCCCACCACGATGGGCGAGTGGGGGGGCAAACTGACCAAATAGCAGATAAGCTCATGACCTCACACCCACAGCAGTAATGATAGACATGTTGTATTTACAACACGTGACAAAACAGTCAGGTGTAAAGAGCTCTGGGAGTTGTTAGATGAAGTTATCGGCTGATGCTTCATCAGCAGGTTGTCCTGATCTCTTGTTCCCACGTCTTCTATATATCAGGACACCAACCACTGCAACAGCTACAAGAAGCAGTCCACCGGCTGCCAATCCAACGTATCGGCCTACAGGAGAGGAGTTTCCTGAAGATGAATAAAACATATGAGTCAGTAAATGTGTGGATTGTGGAGCAGCCTTCATCCCTTGGACAAAAAACTTCCACCACTAGGTGGCGCTATAGCAGAGATACGAGTTTGGCCCTATAACTCCCAAACCATACATCGCACATTAAAAATACACATATCCACGCGTTACCTGAAATCCCATTTCCACCTATACTTGTATGCGTGAGAATTAGCAATTTATTGTGAACCTACTTTTTCTAACTCCAACTAGACCGTGCGACCGATCTGCACGAAACTTGGTAGGTAGCATCTCCAGACCAATCTGACAAAAAGTCAAAATTATTTTTATCGGATGAAAATTGTGCAAATCACGTGCAGAAAAGTTTGTCATATTTTTGCCGTATCTTGGCCAAAATAAATGCTATCATCGCGAAACTTTAGTTTCTTGTTTGTCATGACCCTCTGGGGCTCCAAAACAAATTTGGGGGTGCTACAAGTGGAAAAGTTTATATCTCAGGAACCGCTCATCCGATATTTTCCGGTATCATCACTCCTAGGGCTTACAGTGGAGTACAGATTCGTCAAAGTGGGGGTGGCCTATGGGACCCAGATTTGGATTTACCACTTGCACTAATGTGAGCAACTTCAAATTAAAAGGGTCAATGTACAATGGGTCATGGACCTCACCTACCAAAAATTACACGTGGCGCTATAATGTTTTTTGCCTTTAACTTCCACATTAGAAAACCTTACACTCCCGTGTTCCTTGAATCAAGCTTTATCACATGATATAGGCCACGCCCATTTCGGCTTAAATCTTTTTCGCGATGTCGCACAAAACCAACTTTTCGAACTTGTCCTAGGCCGTGCGACCGCACAACACCTGGTACATAGCATCTCCAGATGGACCTGACCAAAAGTTATTAAAATAATTTTTGCTATGTTAAAGAATGCGCATTTGACGAACAAACAAATTTTCCTAGCTAGCTGCCACACACATATCATATCTCGGCCAAATTAAATGTTATCAGCAAAGACTTTGAGAACATTGTTCAACATCCCACTGCGATGCTCTGTACTAAATTTGGTGAATATCAGCCATTAGGGGGAGCTATAATTGTTTGTTTTGGCCAATAACTCAATGTATTTAAATGGGAAATCTCTGCCACAGTAAATGCTACCAACACAACTTGTAATGCTTGTTTGTCATGACGATCTGAGGCTCTGTACCAAATCTGGCGAAGATCAGCCTTTAGGGGGCGCTATAATCAATGATTATGTGTTTTGGTAGATAACGCATGCAAATGGGACATTTGTGATTGATTGCAATTTCTCTGCCGTAGTAATTGCTATCAACACAAAACTAAATTTGGCGAAGATCAGCCATTAGGGGGCATATTAATTAATATTTAAAATAACATTCTGGATGTCTGAAATTAAAATTATGACTAGCAACAACTAAACTGTATCTGAAATTGAAGTTCTCCCTCCTAAGAAATCTGTTTTCAGATATGTAAAAAAAATTTCTTGAGGAAGAATAATGTTTTGGATATCTGAAATGATCATCGATCAAAACATTGTAATGACTTATTTTTTACTTTTATCTAAGCACATTTTTCAAGTGTCAATTTGAGTCATTTTGTTGTTTCTTGAGGAACGTTTATTGAAAGGGAGAAGTACTTTGACTTTAAGGTACCTTTTCTTACAGTACTTTTACACAAGTAAAATATTCTCTAAATGTTAAGATGATTTGAACAGATTCTCTCTTTGTCTGACTTTCTGGGACCAACTCATCATGGGAGACCCTAGAGGAGCTGCAGCTACAACCTGATACTCAGAAACACTCACGGAGAGAGACTACCTCACCTGGAACCAGCAGATGGATGATCGTGATTGGCATAGAGTCAACGGTTAAAACTAGACACTTGTATGTTCCAGCGTCGTTTCTGCTCACATTCTTCAGAATTAAAGAAGCGTCTCCGTCCTTCAGATCTCTGTCCACCAGCTCCACCCTGTCCTTAAAGTCTGGATGCTGGTCGTCTGGATGCTGGTCGTCTGGATCCAAGTATCCATACATGTATAAGAAGACGATATCTGGCTCCAGGTCAGGTCTGGTCCACTCTACAACGCTGATGGAGGAATCAGCAGCCTGACAAGGCAGAATGGCATCCTGTCCAGGACCAACTGTTACCACAATCCGGTCTGAAAAACAATAAACAATAGTAATCAAAAAAATTCATGGTATTGTTATGTGTGACTGCAGCACCACGGTGGTTTAAAACATCTATTTCCTATTGTTTCCACAGCACATCACAGACAAGCTGTTTTAACATTTAGTAGCTATACTGGATATATATTGCAGATATCCGTATTTCAATTCTTCTTATTCAAAAAGAACATGTCGTCATTCTTCCTCGGACAAACAACGTCACTTTTGTTATTCAAGGTTTTCAATTTCAGATATCCCAAAAAAATCAGATATCCAGAAATGATTTGTAGATTTCTGTTTCTCCTTAACAACAACCTTACTCATCTCTGTCTATGTCTGACTCTCTGGGACCAACTCATCATGGGAGACCCTAGAGGAGCTGCAGCTACAACCTGATACTCCCTGAGAGAGAACCACTCACCTACGTCTGGAACCTGCAGAAGGATTCTCATGGTTTTGATTGGGTCAAGGTCGGTGTCTCCCTTTGTAGGTGTTGAATCACCGGTTTTAACTCCACACTCGTATATTCCAGAGTCAATGAGGTTCACATTCTTTAGAGTTAAAGACAAATCTCAATCCTTCATATGTCTGTCCCTCAGCTCCACCCTGTTCTTAAAGGATGGATGCTGGTTGTCTGTATTCAAGTCTCCATCTCTGTATAAGAGGACGGCATCTGGCTTCAGGTCAGGTCTGGTCTGGTCCACTTTACAAGTCTGATGGAGATATCATCAGCATAACATGGCAGAATGGCATTTTCTCCAGGCACTGTTATCACAGTCATGTCTGAAAAACAATAACAAACAATAGTAAAGAAAAGTCATGGTATTTCAAAGACTTCCATCATTATTACTATATACTATACTATATATCCGATTTAAAAATTGTAATGACTTATTTTTTACTTTTATCTAAGAACATTTTTCAACTGTAAATTATTGAGTCATTTTGTTTTTACTTGAGGAAAGTTTATTGAATGTAAGAAGTACATTAAGTTTAAGGTAACTTTTCTTACAGTACTTTTACAGGAGTAAAATATTCTCTAAATGTTGAGATGATTTGACCTGATTGTCTCTCTGTCTGACTCTCTGGGACCAACTCATCACGGGAGACTCTAGAGGAGCTGCAGCTACAACCTGATACTCAGAAACACTCACTGAGAGGGACTATCTCACCTGCTGGCTCTGGAACCTGCAGACGGAAGGTTCTGATTGGCTCAGAGTCAGTGTCTCCCTTTGTACGTCCTGAACCACCTGGTGCAACTCGACATTCGTATGTTCCAGCATCGTGTATGTTCACATAATTCAGAATTAAAGACACATTCCCATCCTTCAGATCTCTGTCCACCAGCTCCACTCTGCCCATAAAGGAGTGATGCTGGTCTTCTGTGTCCAAGTGTCCATCTCTGTATAAGAGGACGGTATCTGGCTCCAGGTCAGGTCTGCTCCACTTTACATCTATGATGGCGGAATCAGCAGCCTGACATGGCAGAATGACATCATCTCCATGGTTCACTGTTACCTCAATCAGTTCTGAAAAACAATAATAAACTACTATTATTAATAAAAGGTCATGTTGTTTCAACAGTTCTCTAGAGGTGTGTCCCTACACATTAAACTGTTACATCTGTATTAGGGAAATTAATCACTTTATCCACTATATATACCAACACACATAACTCTATCCAAATCCAAAACCACTATACCTAGACTAGGTATAGTGGTTTTCAATGTGGACCTTGTTCAAAGTTGTCATCATGTAAAAAAAAAAAAAAATCTCCCTTCATTGTATTTTCACAAATAGAATAAACCTTTCACAAATTTGAATCTGTGTTTTCAAGACTCTTTAGCCTCTCTGGGATAATTTTAGGTGTAGTGGTTTTGGATCTGGACCTGGTCTTATGTGGTCTACATATGAAGAAAAACGGTGAAATATCCCTTTATTGTGTTCTCATAAAGACAATAAAGCTTTCATGAATCTGAAACTGTGTTTTAGACATAATTCATAATTTACCTTAATGACTAACACTCAATCAATACAGTAAGAGGTTAAAAAAAATGGAAGATCAGTCACTCAGAAATGGAGTTCCTGCTGAATCGGGTTCAGAATCTTTTATATTTACCGGCACAAATAACTCCGGGGTAACTTCAGTAAATAGGCCGCAAACAAAACATCAGATGAAGTGATTATTTTCTCTAATACAGATTATGCTTAGGTAAATAATAAAATAGTCATGTAAAAAAATGTAACCGATGTAGCTATTTCTCCATGAGTCCGCTATGTTAGTGATGATAACATTACGTTACCTAGCTTGTTTGGTAGCTAGCTAGCCTGCTAATTCCACCCACCGTGCTTTAGTGCTGACGTTTGTAACGTTTCATTGTTGACAGGAAATGAACTGAACAAAGTCACAACCCATCTGATGATAGCAATGGGTTTTCATCACTTCGATATGTGTGTGAATGAAACATTAAGCTGTTTACTTTTACTAATCTAGCTAGTGTTCACCCGGATGGCTAGTTAGCTAATGTTAAACTAACGCTAACGTCAGCTAACGTTAGCTTGCTGAGGCTCGGTTCCGCACCGCGGTGAAGATAGTTTAATGTTTGACATTCGTCAGTTTTCGCAGATGTTAACTTCAATAGCTCTGTGTCAATACTCCGATTTCCCCCAGTTTCAGGGTATGTTTGTCAGGGTTAGTCAGGAAAGACTAGGCTTGGACTCCAATGCAGTTAGAGGTGATTTATTTAAACAAAAAGAGTCCTACACAAAGTGTCCTCCGGAAGGTAGCCAGGCAGGAACAAATGGAAAAACAGAATCCACAACAGCACAGAGAAGAACATCCAACAGGAAACACAGCAACAGGAAACAGGGCAAACAGAAAGAAATGATCCAACACCAGACAAAGACAACACAGAGACTAAATAAACCAGGTAACGAGGACTAACAAGGGACAGGTGACACAAGGCTGGGCAAACAGGTGAAATACATTAGGGCAATCACAAGGGAGGGAAAACTGAAGACAGGAAGTAAACTAGACAAGACAAGGGAGACCAGACGGACAGGAAACAGAACATAACAGAACTCACAATCATGACAGAACCCCCCTCAAGGGACGGATCCCAGACGTCCCAAAGAAAGAACAAAACAAAAACACCCGAAAAAGGCAAACAGGCCCAGGGAGGGCGCAGGGGGACCGGAGGAGGGACGAACAGAAGAACAAAAAAGTCAAACGGGGCTAGGGAACGGCGAGGCCACACGGGACAGGGGACAGAGAGGCCTCCGAGAAAAGGGGGCCCGCATGCCTGCGGACTGTGTGGGGGATGGGGATGGGGATGGGGTTGGGAGCCAGGGTGCGGGGACGGTGGTGGCGGGGCCGAATAGGGGCGGGGGGTTTCATTTCCTTGTTTTGGTGACTGGGGGCATCGCTGCGCGGGGCATCGCTGCGCGGGGCATCGCTGCGCGGGGCATCACGCTGCGTGGGGTGTTGCGTTGCCGTTGACTGGTGGCTGGATTGGACGCAGTGGTTGGGGTGCTGGCAGCTGTGGAGTGTGGCTGTGTTTTCCTGTGGGGGATTCCGGCACTGGGACGTGGCAGTCTGCGCTGTTCAGTTTATTGCTGAACGCAGAATTCAATATTCTGATGGGGCGTGGCCTGAGTACACAAGGAGGCCCTCTGGCACGGTTGTCTTGTCCCAAAAGCACAACAGGTTAGCCTCTTTGGTGTGCTGTGCATTTTATTTGTAAATATGTTTTTACAGGCAGTACGGTGGCTCAGTGGTTAGCACTTCTGCCTCACAGCAAGAAAGTTCTGGGTTCGAGTCCATGTCGTTCCAGGGCCTTTCTGTGTGGAGTTTGCATGTTCTCCCCGTGCTTGCGTGGGTTTCCTTCGGGTGCTCCGGTTTCTCCACCATAAAGACATGGATGCAACTAGGACTACAGTTGAAAGTTAACCGACTGGCTAACACTGGCGCGTTTACAGAAATGTTGATTAATGTGCATTGTCCTAATATAAATAAATCTTCTTCTTCATATTGTTTCAAGTCATTTTTGTTAAATTGATAATCTTTCAATATGCATTTTATGGACTATAGGTCCCTGATGAGGATGCTAAGGGATTTTCTAAAGACTTTTTCACAAACTAACAGCTGTAAAAGTTGTGATAAGATGTCTGAAACATTACAGGTGGTTTGATGTCAATATATTCAGAAATGAGAAACGTGTTGAAAAAATAACCTTTAAATAGGCATTAAATTGCCAACAGATCAGGGATATTGATAAAGTATTTTCAGAGTAGTTTTTTTCCACAAACTAACAGCTGTGAAGGTTGTGAGAAGATGTCTTGAAAATATAACAGGTGGTTTGATGTCAATATAATGATTAATAAGAAACCTATTAAAATAATATTTTTTAAATATACACTTTATAGACAATAGGTCCCTGCTGAGGATGCCAAAGGATTTGCTAAAGACTTTATCACAAACTAACAGCTGTGAGCTGTGAAAGTTGTAAGAAGATGTCCGAGAAATATTACAGGTGGTTTGATGGCAATATATTCAGAAATGAGAAACCTATTAAATTGGTAACCTTTATTTATGCATTTTATAGTCAATAGATCAGTTATGCGAATGCTAAGGGATTTGCTAAAGACTTTTTCACCAAATAACAGCTGTGAAATTTGTAAGAGGATGTGTGAGACCTATTACAGGTGGTTTGATGTGATTATATTCGTAATTGTGGAACCTATTGAATTGATAACCTTTAAAAATGCATTTTATAGACAATTGGTCACTGATAAGGATGCTAAGGGATTTGCTAAAGACTTAAAAACAAAATAAAGGCTGTGCAAGTTTTGAGATGATGTTTGGAAAATATTACAGGTGGTTGGATGTCAATATATTAATGAGAAACATGATGAAATAATAATCTTTAAATTTGCATAAAATAACAGGTAAGGTATTTTCAAAGGATTTTTTTCACAAACTAACAGCTGTGAAATCTGTGAGGGGATGTCTGAGACATATTACAGGTGGTTTCATGTCAATATATTCATTAATCAGAAAATGGTTGAAACTACTATCGTTATTGCTAACTATAGCCTACATCTTTATTTATCTTTACATATTTTTACTAATTCAAAAGTGTGAAATGTTTAATGGATCTCCCTATCTATAATCGAAGTGGTTTGAGATTTCTATGTTGTAAAACAAAAAAGTTAATAAAGATTAAAATGAGTGGCGTTGCAATTTTACGGCGGTCCCTAACTACCTCTATAGTTAGGGACATAATTCAGTTCTTTGCTCAAGTGCATGTCATTTTTGGGTATGTATCAACTAGGGGTGGAGCCGAACCCGAATACGGTATTCGGAAAGGCACAAATAACGTGTTTTTTACGAATACTTATTTCGAACAAATACTTAAAAAAATATTTGTATTCGGGAACAAGAAAAACTTTATATCAAAAAGCTGCGTTTCCTCATGAGACGGCAGTGCATGCCCGAATGAGTGAGTGACGTTCAGGAGTCGGGGAAAAGAGTAAAAGAGGTGACTGACACAGGCTGCTTCACACAGCAACAGAGAGGGCTCGGCTGAGCGAAAAAACACTTAACTGCATCACTATTTTTGTTGAATAGATTTTTTGTAGCTTAACTGGGTTCCGGAGGCAGTTTATAACTTTCGGGAAGCGGAGTTTGATCGGGAGATTATTCCATTACGCTGCGTTATTGACGTCTGCAGTCGGGTGCTCTCATGTTCGCTCTGTTTACGTAGCTCTGTTAGCTCGGTCATTTAGACAATAGGCTGTTGACAGAGTCACGTTAACGTTCGGTTAAAAAGGTTAAAAAAATTATTGTGTAGTTGTGTCGAATTGTATGTACTTGTGGGAGTTATATGGTACGTTTTAGTTACTCTGTCTTTTGCAGACAGCAAAATGTAGGCTATAGGCTAGGCTAGTTAACCTTAGCATAGCTACCCGTCACTCATTAAACTCCCCACATGGATTTGGGCAACCAAATAGAAAAGAGTGTGGCTGCTCTGCATAATCACATGCACTTAAAGCATCCTCTCCTCCTGGTACTGTCTGCCAACCCCCCCCACAAGCACAAATCCCCCCACCAGCACCAAATCATCATCACAGCCATGTTCTGCCCCCTGCAAGTCAGTTTCAATCACCTATATTAGCTGGCATAATTATTATAATGGATATAATTAAAGAATACTTACACTTTAACGTAAATTAGAAGTGTAATGCAGAAAAACAGGAATTTTACGCCTATTTTGAATTTTACTCGAATACAAATACAAATACTTTTCCCCCCCTCAACAAATACAAATACAGATACAAATACCGGCTGCTTTGCACACCCCTAGTATCAACTTGTCTTACTCTGGGGGTTACGGTGAATAAGCTAAATTCCCAATAAGTCAGCGTGTTCCTTTAACATTAAAATATGATTTATAAAATCATGCCGACAATTAATATTTTAATAGCTTATGAAAAAAGGGTATGTAAGACGGTTTTAGGTTGCCCTAACAGTTATTGTAGGCCCAGTTTAATATGCAACTTAATTTCATACAATATGTAGTAGCTGGTCCCTGCTACATCTCACTTTAAGTTAAGGGGTCCTTGGATTAAAAAAACGTTGAAGACCCCTGATTTAAGGGGGAAAAAAATGCCATTACGGACAACAGTTTAACCCCAAAACGTTAGGACAATACCATATGACTGTAATAATGTTATATTAAAATCATACCTGCAAACTCAGAAGGGCTGAAAAAGGTGACACATCTCTTCTGTGTTTTTCAGACAACAGCAGCTACAGGCTGGTGTTAGACTCCTCTCCAGTGAAATACAGACACACTTTTACACCGTTTAGCTCTCAGCATTTTACCGTGTTTACTCCAGCTGCTAGTTTACGCAAGGCTAACGTTACCTGCTGTCAACTGTAGTGTTGACTAGCGTCCCGTGCGGCGATGTTTCAGTTCCCTCTAACGTCCGTTTTCGGAGCATCAGAGAGTAGCGCAGGCATTTAAGTGACACCTAAATAAGGCGCAGAAATCCGTGTTGCTTTTCGGTCCGGTAGACTACGGTCGTTAAAGCACCGGTGGCGTATTATCACCAGTCTGTGCAGGTGTAATGGATCACGTACAAACCAACAGGGTGTCGGATCAGCTATGTTTATACTTCTCTTCCAACCACAATCACATTCACTCTCTCCGGATGGAGCGATCTGGATAGTTTATTTTTTTGTGTGTGTGTGTGTGTTTGTGTGTTTTTGAACGATGACGAGCCGGAATGAAAACAAGACGAACTGAAATATGAGTAACGAGGCTATTTTTTAAAATGTAAGGAGTAGAAAGTACAGATAACTGCGTGGAAATGTAAGGAGTAGAAGTAAAAAGTATGCTGTAAAATAATTACTCCAGTAAAATATAGATACCCAAAATTTCTACTTAAGTAAGGTAACGAAGTATTTGTACTTTGTTTACTTGACACCTAACCTGCCACATTGGAGATCATGATTTAAAACAGCGAAGCAGGGAGTGCTGGTTTTATAACATGGGAGTGTGTGTCATAGTGGGATTCAGCCTCTTGAAGCAATGTCCTAACATTTGAAACTAGGCCAGCTATTCAGTGAAATATAATAGAGAGAGGGTTGGCATTGAATAGTTTAATCTTTTTTCTTTATATCTCCTTCTTTCTTTCTCTACTACCTTTTTAGACTCGACCATATTGAAAAGTAGGAACATAAACCTGATAGACAAGATGTTTTGTGAAAGGATCTGTTCAAAATTGTGCGCAGTCATTGTGGCTGAAAGGTTCAGATTTCCACAATAGTGTTAACACAGTGGAGCGTTTATGTCATTATCACCTCTGTACACACCAGGCCTACTGGTAACTCCTATTTTACACGTGAGACTCGATGAGGGCGTATTTCAGTCAAGGTTCAGCCTCTACTCAAACATGTTTAATGTGCATTGTGCCACTGTTGGTGTTTTTTTTTTTTTTGTCATGTGAGAGTAGCCTATGCTGGTATCTGTATTTTTCCCGCTGATGTAACATGACGTCATAAATGGCAATTATCGTAGCTTAGGGGCCTAGGTTTGGTGGAAGAAGTATAGATTCTTTATTTTAGTAACATTAACCATACAATAAAAAAAAAAAAAAAAAAAAAAAAATCCTTCATTCAAAATATTTCTTATGGAAAAGTATTTGTTTTGTTATAAATAAGCTGTTAAAAGTAAGAAGTTAATTTGCCTCAAGTCTTAATGAGTTTATCTATTTACGTTGCTGTCACTTTTAAGACTCTCGGATAACCGCTATGTCGCGTGAGCCGTAATTAGGAAGTAAACGAACGCTACAAACAAACGGTTCAGTCATTTATGGTTGTAATGTAACGTAGCAAGCCAACTACAGCTACATTTGCCTACATTTATGCCCGGAGTAGCATCGTTGGTATGTAGCTATAGGTTCATAGATCATTAGTTTGATGTCAGTGTTATTTTGTGTCATGTTTATATAAATGTCCGTGATCGCCAGCGTTGGTGCTGTGACTGACTTTGCATGGTTGCTAGGCAACTATAAGTCATATATTCATACATGAATGAATATTGTTTACATGTAGCCTAAACATGTCCTGAATTAAATGGTGTAACGGTAGAAAGGAAATATTTGAAATGATGAAATTACATTCTGAACATTAGGCTATATTGTATGTTAAACGCTATCATCAAATTGATTAGTCTGTCAGCAGTTTCACACTTTCTTTGCAACGTCATTAAACCTGTGGACGTGGGTACGACTGTCTTCAGAGTCTTGATGTTAGGAGAGAGTTTAGCTGGCTGTCAGTGTATAGAGCAATACCGAAGACGGCACAGTCTTATTCTGTAAATGTAATTAAAGTATCAAAAGTAAAGGTAGTCGCATGCAGAAAAATTGCCCGAGTAGTTAATTGTAATATGAGAGTATTACAGTTTTTGCCGGTTGCTTACACACTGAAATCAAACGTATTAGACAATTATCAAAACCTTACATTATAGGAGCAAAACATTGGCCCAGATGTGCACCACTATAAGCACAATGTCAGGCTCACACATTTTGCAAAACAAAACACACGGCGATTTGCAAAACACTAAACACACTAGGCCTATACATTAGACACAAAAGTATATCATGATGTCACTTCCTTGCAATTCCAAAGCACTGACTGTCCCAGAAACCCAGCACTCAGGTGCGCAAACACACGATTGCTTAATAGTAGACACACCAATCAGGTTTAAGCACTAGAAAAATGCAGCAGATAAGTCTAGTATTTTCTGTACTGTATTTTCAGTTTTTTTTCAGATCTTTTTTTTTTTAACTGTAATTTTAACCTGTAGTGGATACAGTATTTCATGTTCTTCTGTTGTTTGCTGAGCTAACAGTGTTATACACACTACTGTAGTAGCATGACAACTGGGACATGTTTTGTAGTGTTTCTCCATGTTGAATTATTTGGGTATATGGAGAGAAATACATTATATTTTCCTCAGTCTGCAGCATTGGTCTTGTGTAGTATTTGGTGATCTTATTGTACATTTGCATTTTCTCTCTGTACTTCATTAAAAGTACTCTAATCACTGTGTAACTGGTTCAAACAGAATTAAGTCAAATGAAACAAATGCGTTTCAGATGGTAACAAAATTAGTGTATAGTTTTTTGCAAGTTTGAGTGTTTCCTTTTGGTCTGAGGTCTTCTGCTAATTGGGTGTGTGGTTGTGCTAATTGTGTGTAGGGTATTGAAAAACTGGTTAATTTTCCAAATAGTGCTTAGGCAATCGAAGAAAAAAAAAAAAAACTGAATTATGTATGCATTAGTTTTTATTAGTCATGCATTAATGTGTGACTTTGGATTGAAATATTTGGATTGAAAGATTTTTTTTATTGTCTTCATCATAGATCAGCTGGAGAATGACAGGAAATGGGGAGAGAAAGAGAGAGGGGATAAGGACTCAGCTTATATGGGCTCACCGTCTACCAGGTGAGCTAGAGGTGGCTCCAGGTGGATCTAATTTCAACTGTATATACTGTCTACTGTGTATACTATATTAAAATGTAACATTGCATCATACATTATAAGTGGATCATATCTTTTGTATGAAAAAACAACTATAGCTGTCAAGTAATCGTAGAGTTGAGTAGCTATAATATTTACCTATACTGTAAATGTAGTAGAAGTATAATGTATAAAATTTAAATACTCCAGAAGTACAAGTACCTTGACATGTACACAACTGCCATTACATTTTTTTTAACTAAGGACAACCAGACTGTCTAAAAATACAGCAAGATAACCAATATAAATGACAAATATACCAAATAAAATGTGAGCATTTTCATTATATAAATGAAAAAAATTAAACGTTATTGTAAGAACGGCTGTAATGCCAACAGTGAATTGTAGAGTATCATGCAGAATGAATCAAATTTCAGTCAAAACTAAACTAAACTATCAGTGAATGAGAAAGCCAAAAACATCAGCAGTGGTTTGTTTAGTAGAACCAAGCCAAGCTGTTGGCTGGTCTTTACAGTCTTCTTATTGGAATTGTGTAATGCAAAGTAAATTATGTTATTGAAATACTTATTGAAAGGATGCAAGTTCTGCAAGACATCCTGTCTATTTAAATTGTTTTCTTTAATTAGTTTTAAATGTAACTACTATGCTGTAGATTGGTTTGAAAAAGAAAGTTAGTTGCTACAGATAATCAGAGTTAGCTTGAGTTAGGATCAGCAACGGTTGCTCTGGGCTCCAGCTTCAGTTTGATGGGATTCTTGGGTGATGTAAATCCATCACTTCCCAGCTCCATTGGAATCTAGGAAAACAAGAAATGTGTCACAAATGAAGCCCTACCAAAACTCAAATCCGATCTCATCCAATCACACGTTAAAAAAAAGACACTATCTTAAGACCACAAATACTGAAAATGTCTTCTCACATCTGTCTCCTTGCACGTGACAAAGCTGAAGTTCTGAAGGATCTCCACTATGGCCAACCTCATCGTCAAGAGAGCAAATCGCATGCCAATACAGTTCCTTGGCCCCGTTCCAAAGGGTAGGAAGGCATATGGATCGATCTTGTCTTTGTTCTCCTTGCTGAACCTGTAAAAAAAGATTTTAGTTGATTAGCCAAAAGACTAATATTGGATATAATCTGACTTTAGCCTGCCATTAATTCAGTAATGTACCTTTCAGGCTTGAAGGCCTCAGGCTCAGACCACAAAGCAGGGTCACGGTGGAGAGTGTAAACTGGTACCATTACGACAGTTCCTTTAGGGATGGTCACGCCGTTAATTTCCACAGAAGACTTTGAGATCCTCTCTAATCGATTACCAACGGGGTACAGTCTCATTGTCTCATCAATCACCATGTCCAGGTATTCCATCTGCATCAGGGCTTCATAGGTTGGCCGAACCTGGAGTAAAAAGTATGTTTTAGTTGGTCGCACATAATCAGTTGCTGATAATAACAAAATTAATTAATTACAGTTAAAGAAAAAAAAAATATATATATTGCAACCTTTTCTGGGAAGGTTTCATCAATCTCCTCTTGCAGGGTTTTTTGGATGTGAGGGTGGGTTGCCAGGGTGTAGGCTATAAATCCCAGTGTGGTGCTACTGGTTTCATAGCCAGCAAGGATGAATATCATGGCCTGAGACAGGATCTCATGATCAGTCAGTCCTGTAACACAAACACACCATAATTAAACCAGTATCACTGTAACGATATTATAGCTGGTAACGTTGTGGTCTGGAAAGGCTCCTAATGCGTAAGCTTGGGATTGGCCGTTCAATCCTTCATTCACTCAACAAGAACCTTTCTGTCCATCTAACTGGACGGTTATTTAGCTCAGTGGGTTGTCACTGGTCTTTGTCTCTCATTTTAAAACTGGAAAAAGATAGTGTCTGTACTGGAAATGATGATGATGAAAACAAACTGAATTTTTTTTGCAAGGTTCTGGAACTTATAGTTTTTGCAAATACTGTAGGTCCAAAACATAGGCTACCTGATTATTTAACCTGATCGTTAGTTAACTGCCGTTGCCCAACAAGACGTTCTCCTACTTCCTTGCAAAGTCCCATTTTTACTTGTCGGTGATGTAAGTAAGCAAAACATCACATAATACACGGATTACGAAGATATTTAACTTGAGAACAATGAAAAGCAATGGCTATTTCTTAGGGAACAGTGACCATTGATATCCTGAAATTGACCCTTCAGCCATAACTACAATGAAAACCATGAACTCTGGTTTCTTTCTTTACCTTTGTCAGGGCTTTTATCCTCTTTGTTCTTCTCTGACATCTGAGAGTCCACCATCAACTGCATGAAGTCCACTCGGTTCTGCAAGACAAAAACAAGTAGAAATCCCATTTAGATTTTTCAGTTTGTGTTCAAGGGAAGTGTTATGAACACAAAATCTAACAAACAAATCCATTGCAGTTGTACACTGTATATGTTACCTTGTGCTCATTCTTAATCCGGTCTGATTTGATCGTCTTTAGAAAGTTGAAGAAGAAATTCAACACTTCAGCAGGGAAGAATGACAAACCCATTCTATCAAGAATTGGCACCAAGAATGGAAACAGAACTGAAATGAAAACAAATCGAAAATATATTGTTAATTCATGGCTGAAGGTAGACGTACTCCTCACAGAGCACAATGTTTGACATACGTACCCACAAGTACAAGTAAGGGATTGAAGAAGTTGAACTTGACCATTCTCTTAATGTTTGCTACAAAAGGATCAGATGGATGGTTGATGGAATCAATGTCCACACTGAAGGCAGTGCTGGTCACAACATCCATACTGTAAGGTCCAAATACTCTGAAAAAAAGTAATGTAGGAACAAGAAAAAATTTAAACCAACCAAATGTTTGTGATAAGAAATGTTTCTTATTTATTGAACAGCACAAATAACAAAATCAACTTCAGGAACTGAATAATACTAATGAAGAGTCTGTGCCCTCATTACAAACGAGCATTACTCACTCTTTAACTTCTATGACTTTATCCGCCTCTACTTTCGTGTGAAGGCTCTTGATCAGATTGCTTGAGTGCTGCAACATTATTGTGTACATCTGCCCAAAAGTAAATAACAAAATAATATAAACATTAACATTCTGGAACCATGGACATATTTCTTATTTAAAATATGTTGAAGCTGCAGTGTGCTTTAACCTCTTTCAGGCGTCCGCTGGTGAACGATGGAGAGAGTACACTGCGAATCCTCTTCCACTTCTCATCTTCTACTATTGATACAGCGTCACGCAAGGGTCCATTTATGCCCAGATCCTAACCCCCACAAACACATGCACACACACACACACACACACACACACACACACAAAGAAAGCCTTGTTTAAATTATTTTCTCCGATAACAGTAGTGTTGAGGTATTAACTTGTGACATTGCTCCTACAGTTGATTTTTCTCACCCGTCTGTTGGTGAAGACAGAATAACACTCCTTAACCAAGATTGTTTTGATCATAGCTGTGTCCATTATAGCCAGTAAAGGCTGTCTTCCGTCGTACAGTCTTGTAATCCAATAGCAGATATTGGGGCGAGTCAGTTACAGCCTTGCAGCATTCCATGAGAAACATATGGTATATTTTGCACACACACTTACCCCCACACCTTTCCATATTTCTGATAGCATTCTGTGTCAAAACTGTGGACGCCCTAAGGAATAAAATAGGAGATGAGTGACAAAGGTATCAAAGTGTCAGCTGAGATCACTGTACTTATTTAACAAATGTTTCTCACCTTTCTGTACTCCAAAAATGTCCCAATAAAGGGCAAAGGTCTGGGTCCAGGGATGCCTATTTTCTTAAAAAAGCCATATGGAGCATATCCATATCTGAAAATTAAAAGCAGAGACCAAAAATGCAAGTGTTATGTCATGTCAATTAATCTACCCTCCTAATATTTTGTGAAATTCCTCCAGACTTTATTGCTTTCATGCTTTGCCTTTGAATAGATCTTCTATTTTACTGCCTATTGTTTTTTAGCATACGTAAGGGAAAATATACATTAATTTTCTTGACTCAACACTAAAGAGTAGTAGTAAACGTTATATTAAAAAACATTCAATCCTGCAAAACATTATCAGAAGGCCCTAAAATTATACAACTGCCTGCCCTTAAATTGGCAATTTAATTTGTATAGCCCTTATGTGATTTAATGATTCAATAAGTATCCACGTTATATGTTATGAGTCAAGTTGTGTTTCGCATTCCCTGAAATGGCAATCATAAGTTGGTACTCCAAACATAATTTGTAACTACTATATGACCCGCTAGGCTTCAGAGGTGGCTGATCAAAGTTAGCCGTTTCATCTGTTACATAGAAAGCAGCTGTCATCAGCTATAAAATCTTCTCAAATCACATTCTAGTGCTGCTACATAATCAACGTTTGTGTACCCCACGCTGATTGGTTCACCGGCATTGTTTTTGTTGGAGCATACTGACCACAGCATAAAGAGCAGACGTAGCTTCTGAAGTTGCTGGGGTTAATTTGACACTTAAATCTTGTCACCTTAACGAGTTGTAACCTCGAAAAGCTGAGGTAATAGACATTTTTTTACAACATGAACTTTTGACTTGTCATAGCAGGAACAGCACAGGTTTATGTCATTTTGTTATAAAGCTTGGTTCCATTAAGGTGTCCCAATACTTTCAAAATGAAATGCAGCCATCATTAATGTTTTTAATTACACCTCTGTTGTTCCTACTATGACACGTCCAATTATCTGCTGTGAAAAGGGGTCTATTAAAATGTAATACAGCATTAATTATGTTATTAGCTACATCTGTGCTTGACCAGTCACATTTTGGCTGCTAAGATCTCTTCTCAGGACTGTTTGGGAGTGCAATGATAGAGGTTTATTGGCTTTCCTGTTTGCACTTTGCACCTTTTTAGGTGAGTCAAATTACAGCTTTGTAATACTTATTAGTACATGGAGCCTAATGACATTGTATGATTGCAATCATAACTCCGCCCAGTTGACAAGAGGTTTCATCAGTCAGAATAAGTAAAAGAACCTATGTGGCTTTGCATTCACATGACCAAAACTTTTTACAACCACCTAATGCACTTTAAAATAGACTAAACCAGTGTGTATGTTTTCATTACAGCCTTAAATAAATTATAAAATAAATGCCTTAAGATGTATTAGTTTATATAAGCTATGTCAAAAATTATTAGTATTTTTTAATCTTGCCAGAAAAATTGAAAACACCTTGCCTGCATAAATCTAAGAACTGTACTATACTTTCAATATTTAGGGTAATGTTCACTCTAAAGATAATTTAGATTTGTTTGTTTTTTATTATCTTAAAATCATCATCATGCTGTTTTGTCATTCATTGTGTAGCCTAACTAAAGAAGTTCCAGGATTGATTCTAAATTGCGGCTACAGCTTGTTTCTGTCAGCTGTAATATAACTTAATTGTCAACCTTTACAAAGCTGAGTTGTATCGTGTGAATTCAATTTTTAGGTGGAATTTCTTCGCTTTAAAACAGTTTCTAATTTATGTATCTATAGGCTATGTATAGTTGTACTTCATCACATGTCGACAAGTCAAACATTAAACTAACTTCACCCCGGTCCTGTAGGATGAGACACATCCTGGATTAATTATGGAAGTAATGGGAATAGCACTTGTTCACTGATTTGAATTGCTCTACATTTAGGCTACATAACAATCGGCAGTTTCCACACTGCACAGCTAACTCGCGATTTCAGACTTCAATTCACATTAACACAAAACAAGTTTAATAAAAAACAACCTCACACAGCCAGAAGTAATTCACAAAAGTAGTCGAAACAATGAAATTAATGTTTAGGCTTTTGTGTGGATTTTTTCCCGTGATTGTTTTGAAACGTAGGCTATGTAACATGTTAAAAGTCTGAGATAAACAACACCACATACTTACACTCCGATTAGAGTGATGACAAGTACTATTAAAGTCCAAGTCTCTATGGAAAACTCCGGAAAAAAGCCCATGTTTGCTCCTGTGAACGATTTCGGCTGGAGTCAGTCACTTCCACGTCACAGTTGGAAAACATTCAAGTTACACAACATCATAGCAGTCTCGATCATTTTTTACTTCCTTTTTTTCTGTTCCTGGAAGGCATTTGGTTACACAAGGCATGGGGCGTTTCCCAATCTGTGTTCTTCTATTGACTTGTGTTCTTGTGTCCCTGTGAAACGTCATCTCGTGTTGCCAAAGTACTGAACTTCGCAGCACCTGTATCCCAGCATTCATTTCGGCATTCAGTGATGGTTGGATTTCCAGTACATAGACAGCCCAAAAACGGGACAATTTTAACAATTTTCGCCATCTTATTCATCACTAAATTCACTTCTGAGAACATTTTAGGCGAGAAATGAAAGATTTATATTTCGAATATAGGCAGTCTTGCGAAAATCTTTGCCGAATTGACAATTTGCTCCAAAGTTTTCGGAGTTTTCGGAGCTCCATAAAATGACGCGGCCGCCAGCTTGCGCCTGCCGGGGCCGCTTGCTCGGCGCTCGGACAGTCGCACTCGGAGATCCCGCTGTAGGACCCCGGAGGTCTTTTAGACCGGTCCCGTAAATAAGAGGCTTTTAATTCGCCGTTTTGGATCGTTTGTGTTAATATCACAACACATGTGGTTAACTGTCTTTTCGGAGTTAAACTCAACAAGCACACACACACACACACACACACACACACACACACACACACACACACACACACACACACACGCACACACACACAGGAGAGATACCTATACCAGATAGACTGTATATTATTAGTCTATGAGATACACGCGTTTCTTTTCGGTGTATTTGTTTTCTTATATTTTAGAAGTTGAGTTTCAGTCTTTATGATAAATGAACAGTTGTACATAAAGTGGTAACATGCTATGACATGTTATGTAAACTAAAGGGGAGACACCAACCTTCTAATTTGAATTTCTAATTTCCATCTCCCTGGGCATATACAGTGCCCTACAATAATATAGAAATGATAATTCCACATGATACTAATAGGAACACATAGGACACACCAGTGCATATGCCTATTTATTTGTTTAATTTAAACTGACTTAAACTTATATGCTAATAATAGTAGGGATCGTGTTCCACTCTTTTGAATAAGTAAAGGGTGTTTGAGCTAAACCAAAAACAATAAAATTAAAGCTCAATTAGTTTTATTTTTCAATATTATTGCAATAGTTGTAGCATTATGAGGTTTTCTTGTCCGGAGATTGTTTTAATACGAAGTGGTTATATTGTTGTGGTTTTTATATCTTTCTGTTATTTTGGAGCCCTGCAGGTAGTCTCTGTGCTGGGAGTGTTGAGCAATAACAGGAAGAACGCATCGTCTCAAACTGTTAACAGAGTTTTCTGTGCTTGTGAACTTGCGAGTTAATTCTTCCAAGAACAACCAGCAAGAACGTTCTCCCCAAGAACACAAGTCCGTAGTTTGCATTCTTGGTATTGAGAAACGCCCATAGATTAGGCTACAAGTATGGGGGTAGGAGTGGTCCTTGACTTTGAGAAATGGCTCGCGTGTTTTGGCGAAGGGATGCGGAAAGTTTTCTTGGATAGAATCCAGTACTAAGGATGAGCTTTTCTGCAGCATGTGCGGACATTTCCCCAGCAGAGCTGACAGCCCATCAGCCAGAGAGGAATTTGTTTGAGTGCTGGCCCTCACAGAGGTAACATTTAGTAAAACGGGTTTCATGCTTCTTGCGTTATTATTTAAATTGACACCTGTCACTTCTAAATGAAAAGCTTAATGTTAAATCGAAATGTAAAAGGTGAATCTTAAAATGTCAATGTCAAATGTAAAACATAAAATTCAAAAGGTAAAATGTCAAATTGAAAATTAAAAATTATAAAGGGGAAAGGCTAAAATAAAATTATTTCTTTTTTTTTCTATTTGAGATTTTAATTTAAGTATTTCCATTTAACCTTTTACATTTCACATTTAATGATGGGATGATTTTTCCTAGTAGCGTAGTAAAATAATACTATTTTTAGTTTATTTTTCGTGATCTTGCTTCGTTTTCTCTTTGGACTTTAAATTTGAATTATGAATAAATATAAAAGGACCGAAAATGAATAAGATATGGACAAAAGACAATCAATAATAGATCTAAGAATATGGATTTATTGCACAAAGTCCTCTGAAAGAAATATGAGTTCTAGGAAAAGAAGCGCAGACTGTGGATACTGAATAAACTCACAAAGCGCACCCAGAAGGGTTGGGCGCAACCAAGTCTCAAATGTTTTTCTTTGCTTGCCAATTACATTGAATCAAGAAAGCCAAACACTTTTTTTCATAACAGTTAATATTTTACTTTCATCATTATGATAAGATTTTTGGGGGGGTTAAACTGGCCAATTTTGATTATTGTTAAAACCCCACCATCTCCCAAATTATACATTTGCGTTTATTTGTGGACCAACTCAACTCTGACAGATTGGGGAGGGGAAGGGATAGTGGTCATGTAATATTGATTCATTTGTAATGTATTATTATTATTATTATTATTGTTGTTGTTGTGAAATTAGTGTTCATAAACGAGTAATGTATTGCCTTTCAACAATTTCAAAAGAATATAACAATTTCCGAAAAATATTGTTAAAGCTTGTGTCATCTGGTGCTCTCCACTGGTTGTGAATGATTGGTGACCCTGGGCACTGGCGCACTTGGATAACACGGGCATGCTTTTATGTCTGCCTTTTAAATGTAAATATGAACAGTACTGAATAGTCAAACACAATAAATATAATTTTTGACCTATTTATTGTAATCAACAGTTGACAGAGGATGCATGTTATCGACAAGATACCTAGCAATCAATGTATTCAGCTCTGTTGGCTTATCGGCAGCACTGCAGTCTGTGTAAAATCTAGCTTTGGTTGTTTGCATGGAGTGGTGCCTTCGGCATCCGTAGGGCTGGGGTCTTTCGCTACTAGCGTTGTCGAAGCATGTTCAACAGGTGCTTCATAAGATTTGATTGCTACTCTTAGATGTGCATAGGTTCTTTACACCTGCACATAATTGACAACTCACCACTACATTTTTGTCTTTAATTTCGATGAGCGAAAAATAGGCTAATGTCTGTCATATACAGTAGTTAGAATGCGCCTGCATTTGCACAGTGATATATACGGTAGCACCCACAATGTCCTGCGATGTTAGATCAGTAGCAGCTAAACTAGGCCTATTATATCTGTCTTCTTGTCTGCAAGCGTTCATTTTTCACAAAAGAGAGTAACGTGAGTAACGAACTTATTAAAATTTAATTTTGTGATGGGGAAAACGGAAGTGGATAAAGTGTGGTATGTGTTTGGTTTGGTCTGTGTTGTGGTTGAATAAAGTGAGACGTGCAGTGCCGTCTTGGTTCCGGCGTTGGAAGTCTCTATTTTACAACCAAACCTGAGTCTAGACAATATAAGAAACCCTCGGTTACATTTATATTGTATTCAGTGCACATTATTTTCTTTTTCCACTGTTGGCGTATCACTTGTAAACATCAGGTTCCTCCCATTACACCAGGGCGCCATCTTGTGGTGGCTTGTGAAAAGGACAGGTTTTATATTGGCAGTGTCTCTGTGTTAGTTCCAAGGTTACAAGTTCATGAAAGGACACCTGAGCTCCTGGCTTCACTACGTTCTTGCCCTCAGTTAAACTTATACTGCAGCTGTGAGTAACTCTTCGTATGAATGCAGATATTAAAGGTTGTTTCAGAGGAAAGTCTAGTATTAGTTGTGAATGTTAATGTTTAAACGCAAACAGGATATAACATGGATTACTGAACAGGCCAACCGGGGAAAGGGCCAGGAGGGCCCAAAATGTCAGGAGCCTCCTCGGCCTTCACTCAACAACACACCAACTAACCAAGATATAAAACAGAAGTGCCAATAAACAGTAGCCTATATTCACACAGCTCTCACTACTGTTGGTGCTCGGAGCAGCCATGTTAAATTGTGATGTCTGAGTTGATTATATACGACTATGTCACGTCAGCTGCAAGGAAACAGGCTGTTGGATATGAGAGAAGTGAAGTTATGATCACATTGGAACAAAGCACAGAGAGAAAAGATGCTCATCATTTTATTTTATTTGATCTGAAGGGATTAAAAACTTGGCATCTAAGACATGAACAACAACAACACGACTTACAGCAGACCGGAGCATTACAAGTAGCTCCAAGTTTAAACTTATTTCATCGCAAATCTTTGGACTGAATTGGGCTCAGGTTAACATCCTCCATCTACAGGTCAAACTAGAACATGTGGGGATCCACAGGGAAGCTTTCTGAGGCTTCCACTGAGTTATATCAGTTCCGAAGTGATGCTCCGTGGTGACAGCAGGGATTACATCATCATAGTCGTCATCCAATCCCTCCTCAGCCTGGGTGAGCGAGGTCATCACCACGGAGATGGGCAGGTCATTTTCCTACAGTCAGAGCAGGTTAAAAAGAAAATGTAGATAATTGATCAGCTAGTAACTGATCAACACCAGAGTGGTGTTGGGAGATTGATTGATTGATTGATTGATTGTAAGGTCAGTTAATGAGTCAGAGAGTTACCTGTGGTCCTGTGTCGATATAAAGACACCATGATGAAAGTGGAGATGCAGTACGGACAGAACACCACCAGGTGGCAGACCAGTCTGATCACAAGGTGGAGGTGGTCTGAGGCCGGGGGTGGAGCTGAGGTTGTTTCAGGGGCCGGTGGCGAGCTCGAAGGAGGGCTTGTGGTCATTTGTTTCTCTGTAGAGAGAATCAGCTGTCAGGTGAATATCTGGATAAATGAACTCCTGAAATCAAAGGTAACCTCCTCACCTGTGACAGAGACCCAGCTGGGTGGAGACTCTCCAACACTGCTGATGTTGCACTTGTAGAGGCCTTCATCAGACCTGTTAACATGGTGGATGGTCATGTGACCTGCAGGCTCAGTCCTGATGAAGGAGCCATCTTTATAGAAACCAGCTGGGAGGTTGGAGGACGTCTCTGTTTTACAGGTCAGAGTGAGGTCTTCTCCCTCCATCACAGGGAGGACAGGACTCTGCAGGATCACTGGTCCACCTCAACACAGAGACAAACTACAGCATGTCATCCATTCACACACAGCTTCATCAATACTGACTCCACAGTCTGATCTTACCAGTGACAGTGATGGTGATGCTGTTACTGGTTGCTCCCTCTCTGGACTCACACCAGTAAACTCCACTCTCCACTGAGGCAATGTAGCTGACTTTACAGGAAGAACCAGCAGATATTCCCCACCATACACCACACTGAGTCCTGTTTTTTTTAGTTGTGTTCCTCCTCAGAGTCCATCCAGCAGAGCTGTCGTCCTCCTCACAGCTCAGAGAGACAGACTGTCCTCTAAACATCTGAGAGCTGCTGGGACTCACAGTCAGAGTGGCTGGAGGGAGAAGAATGTGTTGTGGTTTAAAAACTAGTTGTTGATTTTTACCTGCTGTTTTTCCTTCATCTGTTGATCACCAGTTTAAAGAGAAATGGGCTGCTGAGATTTACAACAAACCAAAATGTAGAACTTCTAGTTTGATGAAAAATGAGTTTGGTATTGAGAAATATGTAAAATATAATCTGTCCAATGTGAAAAGATGTGTGTATGCTGGTGTAATGTAAATATGTGTGGGATGGGCCATTTAGTGGCATGACACATTAATACAAAATATATCATATCAAAGCTACTGTGACAATCACTGCTTTGGACAAAGCCTGGCTGGGCCTCTGATACTTCACATTCATTATCTGGGACACTCAAGGAATCAGCTCATTTCTTTACTCTTGCAATACCTGATCTAAATTGGGAAACTTTCATTCATCTTTGTTCCCAGGACGCTCCAATATCTTAACCTCATTGTGTGTGATGTTTTTCATCTTTCTCGTTTTCTACTTTTGCCCACAACAAGTATCTCTACATTAAAGCCACTCAGAGTTTCAAAGGGATGTAGTTAACCATATCTGGTATTCTGGGGGAGTTTCTGGATATGAAGGAGTGTGAACGAGCCGGCGGATGTAGATGTAGGTGAGATGTATCGTTGTTCATGTGCAGGTTTGATAAAAACCAAACTTTTAACTAGAGATGGTCCGATACCATTTTTTTTAATCGGTGCATAAACTCCAGTACTTCCCGATACCGATACCAGCATTTCTAGGCAGTATCGGAGCCAATATCAGTATCGTAACATCTCTACTTTTAACACACTCATTGACAACTTGTTCTATGCATGCTAAATGAGGCCTCTGGCTTCTCAATGATAAAATGCTCTATAATCTCAACTTGAACACTTACACTATCCCTCCACACACTATAAAATTACTCTTAACGCAACCTTTTCTATCAAGAAAACAGTGTACTGACCTGGAGTTTGGTTTGGTTTAAAGTTTAATAATAAATGAAAAGAACGTGCTAAAAACAGGCTTTAGTCTTTTAAGGTGACATTATCATAATTGTAAACTGTAAAAACCAGACTATAGATATATCAGTTTTCCTTTCATCTTGTATTTCTTTCTAGGTATAGACTGATTATCGGGACGTTTGCAGATCATTGTTTTATTTCCCTGATAACCGATGAAGTTAATTAAAAGCATTCTACTTTGGCTCGGCTCCAGCTCTGTATGTATGTAAATACCATAAAAGGAGAATTCAAAAGTATCTAAAAATTTCCCTTAGACCTACTGTCACTCACCACTGAGTGTGACGTAATGTCCCGCCTGGATTATGTTGAACGTTTCTAATTTATTTAAAATTGCTTAAAGCATTTATAGAAAGTTTTGTGTTGGAGTTTGTAACAATCCAAAATTTAATTTTGACTTTTCATTTTAACTGTAAATGCAAATCAGTTCCAAATATCAGTTACATTAACTACTAATAATCGGTATCGGCCATGAAAAACCAGTATAGGTCAAGCCCTATTTCTTTCAGCTGATATTTTTCAGAAACACAGTTTACTCACAGAGCAGCCAGAGTAGAGATGTTTCCTCCATCCTAACTGTTGGTGAAATGGTGTTGTGACTTTTTATTTCAGTTTATATCCGCATCAAGTTAAAAACTATCTCTATGTAGGTGGCAGCAGTTTATTTGCAAGTAAGTGAACGCAACACCACCTCGCCTCTTAAACCGCTGAAAAGGGGATCAGAAAGAGACTCAAATAAACTGTGTAAACTACACATCAAGAATGCCACGAATGCCAAGTAGGTTTTTACAAAAAGTAATTTGCCTTTGTGTTTTAGTGTGTTACGGCCAAAATAAGAATACGTGCAAAATATTTGCTTTAAAGTTATTGTCCGTAAGATTTAAGTTGTTTCTAGCGGCAGCTTTGGCGTTAGATGTAATTTCAGGTGGGCCTCTGGGACTTCATCTCCCAGAGTTCCTTTCAAACACGTGTTGACTGTATGACGTCGGTAGCTTTATAGCTGCCTTCAAGCACGGCGATCATTTCCTGAATGTTCTTTGGTCTGAACTTGGCTTTAAACATACCGTTATTGATTTGGTTTGTTGTGTTGTTACCAACATTTTACATTTTATGAATTTCAGCATCTACATTTTGATGGCGTTAATAATTAATGGTCTATGTGACACCCTGACATGTTTACATCGTGCGTTGTTCGTCTTGCAGTTAACAAGTCTGCTTATACTGCAGCAGCGCCCTGGGCGTGAAGTGTTAAGAAGAATAAAAAAGAAAAAAGGTGAACATTTAAACTGTATTTCCCTTTAACTACTGCACTTTTGACACTTCTGTGATCAAATACATCAAATCAAACAAGAGGTATGGCTGTTTTTCTTTGTCTCCATCACTTAATGGTGATGAAAGAAAACTAACGTTTCATATACAAACAGTACACGGACAACTGATGTTTCATACATGCAGACTCCGTGTATCATACTACTTCTGCAAATGACTGAGCATGCCTGCAGACGGGCGCTCAACACATCACTGTTACACACTGGTGTTATACACGGTACACAGCGTACACACTACTCAAACAACATTAACTACTTTTACATGCACACATTTAATTACAGAAAATGAGACAAAAAGAAAAAGAAGAAAATAAGAGGATTTCCCTCCAAATGTGGAAATATAATGAGCTATTCCTATGAAAAAATATAACTACAAAAGGACAAAACACTGACTATGTTTACATGCAAAAAATACATTTTTTTGTCTTCATTCCGAAGATTATTTACATGGAGTCTGGTGGTGATGGTTATGGTGAGTCCTATGTTTTCTCCTTAACTTCTTCAGGACATGAACACCTGTTTCCTGGGTGAAAGTCTTGTGTTTTCTCCTTAACTTCTTCAGGACATGAACACCTGTTTCCTGGGTGAAAGTCTTGTGTTTTCTCCTTAACTTCTTCCGGGACATGAACTCTGCTCCCCAGCCTGTGTTTGTGTGCTGCTGATAGTAATAAACAGTGTTGGTCAAGTTACTTGGAAATAGTAATTAGTTACTGATTACTGATTACTTCTCCAAGAAAGTAATCCAGTTACTTTACTGATTACTTATTTCCAAAAGTAATTAGTTACTGTACTAGTTACTTTACTAAGTTACTTTTCAAAAACATGCGTCGGAACGATTCAGAGTCAACAGTGGAAATTGGCAGCATGTCCTCGACATTATAGCCAGCGACGAGCTTCTTCAGTTCAGCGGCACTAAGTCCTGTTACTTTTATTATCCGTGTCGCTGTCTATTTCTACCTGTTTAGCAGGAGAGGGGCCCACGGAGGTTCGCCCGGTAGAGCTGGATGTAGCTGCAGCAGTCATGTCAGTTGGGGGTTCAGGTTATTTTTCCAGTGAGTTTCACATTCCTGTGCCGGCTTGCTAGGTGCTTGCTCTTGAAGTGTAATTTTTCGCTGTAGATAAAAGTACAGCGGACGCTGATGTTTTTGTCACCTTTAACCGAGTCAAACTCAAAGTAATGTCGGTACTTCCGAGCATTAAACGCTGCGCGGTCCTGCTCTCTCCCGCGCCCCGTGTTGTCTCTTGTTCAACACTACATGTGTCGGTGTTTACCGCTGACGTCGCGGCGCTCATACGTTGTCACTCACGAGACAGTCTCACGAAACAAAATCACGGTTAAGTAACGCAGTAACGCAGCCTGCTGACGGAGAAGTAACAGTAATCTAATTACTGTTTTTGCAATTGTAATCCCTTACTTTACTCGTTACTTGAAAAAAGTAATCGGATTACAGTAACGCGTTACTTCTAGCGCGTTACTGCCCATCAGTGGTAATAAATATGTGGAATACATACCAATTACAGTGCTTTACTTTTCAGAGAGATAT
>CM046805.1:26283439-26288439 GCA_025617405.1 Perca schrenkii
ATTAGCACCGAATCATCGCCGGGCCAGAGGTAAGAACCGCTTACGTCAGCAGCTCGGGGCGGGGTTTGGTGCTAACTTTGCTGGGAAAGATGAGACGTATACAGTGACGTAAGACCTGGCTCTGTGCCGGCTCTTTAGCTCTGTGGAAAAGCAAACCGGTTCTTTGGAGGCTCATCAGTCGAACCAACTCCGAACCGGCACTAGCTCTAGCTCTAAACCAGCACCTGGTTCTTGTTGGTGGAAAAGGGGTAAAAGAGGTTTTTAAAAGTGAACTACCTCTGTAGGAATCATTTCCATAATGTTGTCAGTTACTTAGAATATTAATCTCAGCCTGTCAGCGGCAAGTTTACCAATTTACATGTGGAAATATGTTGGCTCTATACACGCTAAAAGCATTGTTGACCGATGTCAAAGATTGTTGTTCTCATCAGTCTTACACACACACACACATGGGGAAACTAGGGTCCAGGTTGAAAACAACGGTAGTTACCCTTTAAGGTGTGTAGGTGATGCCAACGTGGCATTTGCTTCGATTGTAGTCGAGTCAAGCTAGTCTATATCCAATACAAAAATAGAACATTTATTCCCGTCAATTAAAAATCAAACATTCATCGTAAACACTAATACGAACGTGTTTAATTTCTCTGGCTTCAGACGGTCACCTAGAAAGTATTCTTTATCCTGGATGGGATTGCTCCGGTCAAGGGCGTAACTTTGGGGGTCGACATTAGGGGGGGGTGGGGAGGTGCCGGGACATGACAGACTCTGGCTCACAGGTACACTGAGCTAAACACAGTCAGTAGTAGACAGACAGGTAGAGAGAGAGACAGGTACACTAAGACATGACCAATCTGATTGGTGGAGTGCTCCATGGTGAGCTCTCTATCTATCTAGGGAGGTCCTGGGACATGTGGCACGGGTTGACAAAAAGAGACAAAAACATGGAAAAAGTTGTCGGGAAAAATAAAGACAAAAACGTTTAAAGAAGCGACAAAAATAAAGACAAAAACGTTTAAAGAAGCGACAAAAACCTCGGGGGAAATAACTCGGAAAAAGCAGCAAAATGTCAACGGGCAACAAATGTTGGACATAGTGACCAAAACTTCATTTGGGCCAATTTGACTTGTTGAATCGGAAGGCGGGCAGTCGGACTCAATGACCAATCTGATTGGTGGAGCACTAACCCGGAAATGGCGAGAGGGATGTGTGACGAACGGCTCTCAAAATCTGACGGAAATCAGATTCAGCAACTGCACGGCCTATTTCTCTCAGAAACACGTTTCCGTGAACTATTTTAGTAAAATACGAAATCGTATTTCGAACGAGCCGCCATTACTATCGGCTGGAGAAGCCAGACCCACGTGACGTAATTCGTTCGTCATTTTCCGGTTTTAATTTTTTGTATTACGTCTCGCGCTCACGCAGAACGTACGCTCAAGACGGCGTCTCTTCGGTGTGTTCTGAGGCACTTTTTGGACCTCGGTGAGCTGACCGATCGGTCCGACTGGCTTTTCTGCCGACAGTCGGCCGTTGGGTTGGTGTGTCAGGGACTTTACATCCAAGCATCGCTTTCTTGACTCAATGGGAGTGAGAACGTGTTGGGAAGTCTCTGACATCTAAAAAATCTAACATGTTAACGTTAACTCTGCATAAGTCAGTCCACCCCTATGTCAAATTCCCATAGAGGTAGGCAGATGTTTATTTTTAAAGGCCAGTTATTTCATGGGATACTATGCATCCCGATAAAGTTCCCTTGGCCTTTGGAATTAAAATAGCCCCCCCACATCTCTCATATACCCTTCACCATACCCCCACATCATCACATACCCTTCACCATACCACCACATCATCACATACCCTTCACCATACCCCCACATCATCACATACCCTTCACCATACCCCCCACATCATCACATACCCTTCACCATACCCCCACATCATCACATACCCTTCACCATACACCACATCATCACATACCCTTCACCATACCCCCACATCATCACATACCCTTCACTCACCCCTCACATCATCACATACCACTTCACATCATCATACCCTTCACCATACTTCCCCCACATCATCACATACCCTTCAACATACCTAGAGATTGGCATGCTTTTATTTCAGTTAGCCTAAAAGTACCCCACGCCAGTCTCTAGGTATGGTGGAGGGTACGTGATGAGGTGGGGGTATGGTGAAGGGTATGTGATGATGTGGGGGTATGGTGAAGGGTATGTGATGATGTGGGGGGTATGGTGAAGGGTATGTGATGATGTGGGGGGTATGGTGAAGGGTATGTGATGATGTGGTGGGGTATGGTGAAGGGTATGTGATGATGGTGGGGTATGGTGAAGGGTATGTGATGATGGTGGGGTATGGTGAAGGGTATGTGATGATGGTGGGGGGTATGGTGAAGGGTATGTGATGATGTGGGGGTATGGTGAAGGGTATGTGATGATGTGGGGGTATGGTGAAGGGTATGTGATGATGTGGGGGTATGGTGAAGGTAGAGGTGGGCGATATATCGTTTAGACGATAATATCCAAATTGTTGTCTGGACGATATGCAAAATTGGGATATCGAATATTTCATAATTTGTACAATCCGACCCCCCAAACATGAAAAGAGCTGAAGGAAGTTAAAGAGAAAACAAATAGCGCACACTATAACCTTCTAAACAATTATATGTAGCGATTTTAATACTGTAGGGGTTTGTTTGACTGTATTTTTTTGTACAAAATCATGATCGTCCCGCACGAGAGTAAGCTGCTACTAGTTCTTACCTGTACGTTATGACGTTCACTCATGTCAACAAAGATGGCGGTGCGTGATTGTGCAGTGGCTCTCCTGTCGGTGTATATTTATACAAGTACGTACAGCCACACTGAACTAATCAATACAGGACTACGATACAACACAGCCGTTACGAGAGCCTTCCAGGCGGCTCATAACATCCCGGAGGAAATAGCCTGACGGAGCCCTCCAGGTTGTTGTCGGCGCTAGCACGCCGAGCTAGCTATCTACCGGCAGAATGAGAAAATAACTCAGGCACGACCAGAGGCGGAGGACTGCATTTATGTGCACAATGAATGGAGTAACAACAGCAGAATCGTTGCCCAGCCGTGTCGGTAATATACTGACCATTGTATTTACTACGAAAACAGCACACTGCCGTCTACACAGCCCCCGATGCTAACGTTAGCAAAAGTTTGGTTCACTGCTAACCAGAGTGAACAAACTGCAGCGCGATCACCTGGATACGGGATACAGGGGACTTTAACAAGGCGTCCTTAAAGTCTGTTCCCCTCCAGCTTTCTCTCAGCATGTAGATTGTGTTACTAGAGGGAAGAACACACTAGACCATGTATACTCTAACATCAAAAAAGCACACAGAACTGCACCTCTCCCTCACCTGGGCCAGTCAGATCACATCCAGCTACCCCTGATCCCAGCATAAATCCCGGTCAGAAGGACTATACAGCCAAGTAGAAGGACTATCAGAACCTAGTCTGACCCGGCCCTGTCCCAGCTCCAGGACTGCTTCCAATAAGGACATGGTTGTGTACAATATGTTACAGAACAGAGCCCTTTGTTTTATTGTTATGATTTCATCTTGCTTGTACATTTTCCCAAGAGAACCACTGAAATAGCCTCCGAACAGGGCTTCTTTTAACTTCTAGAAGGATTTCAAAAATATCGTCTGAATATCGATATCGAGATATTGAAAAAAAATATCGAGATATTCATTTTTGTCAATATCTCCCACCCCTAGGTGAAGGGTATGTGGTCATGGGGGGGGTATTTTAATTCCAAAGGCCAAGGGAACTTTATCAGGATGCATAGTATCCTGGATCCATGAAATAATAATAATAAAAAAAATATTTTTTAAGGAAGAACATTTTTTTTATTTACGATACATTATTCATTCACAAAGATATTTGGTGTCCTTCACGGTTGGATTTTTCAAATTTTTTTTAATTAAGGCATTAAGATCAATTTCCAAAAGATAATTTTTTATTCTTCTTTGTAAACTGTAACTGGACTTTATGACGTTTGTTTGTTTTCCTTCACAGAACCGAACGTGTCGACCACGCAGGACCGGCTGTGAGCGAGCGTGTGTGTGTGTGTGTGTGTGTGTGTGCGTGTGAGAGGTCATGTCCGGCATGACGAGCGGTGTGTGTGTGGAGAGCGACCTCTCCACGATGCTCCAGAGAAGCTCCGCCCCCTCCCACCATCACCCCAACCACCATGGTTACGGCGGACAGGGACAGGTGAGTCGCCGTTTAATTTTTTCTTTTTAACAATCGAGACGCTCTTGAGTTCAGGGGGATTCAAAGGGAGGTTTGGGCAGATCCAGCTCCGCAGGGCTGTTAGTACTCGAGAGCTTTTTCTGTTGTTGTGGACTTGTCTTGGGCTTGTCTGGGACTTGTCTAGGACTTGTCTAGGACTTGTCTGGGACTTGTCTAGGACTTGTCTGGGACTTGTCTCAGACTTGTCTAGGACTTGTCTGGGACTTGTCTAGGACTTGTCTAGGACTAGTCTCGGACTTGTCTCTGACTTGTCTAGGACTTGTCTTGGGCTTGTCTAGGACTTGTCTGGGACTTGTCTCAGACTTGTCTAGGACTTGTCTGGGACTTGTCTAGGACTTGTCTAGGACTAGTCTCGGACTTGTCTCTGACTTGTCTAGGACTTGTCTTGGGCTTGTCTAGGACTTGTCTGGGACTTGTCTCAGACTTGTCTCTGACTTGTCTAGGACTTGTCTTGAACTTGTCTATGACTTGTCTTGGACTTGTTAAGGACTTGTCTTGGACTTGTCTTGGGCTTGTCTAGGACTTGTCTCTGACTTGTCTGGGACTTGTCTTGGGCTTGTCTGTCTGGGACTTGTCTAGGACTTGTCTCTGACTTGTCTAGGACTTGTCCATGACTTGTCTAGGACTTGTCTCTGACTTGTCTAGGACTTGTCTTGGGCTTGTCTGTCTGGGACTTGTCTAGGACTTGTC
>CM046805.1:26298439-26315939 GCA_025617405.1 Perca schrenkii
GAGTTACTTGCCCTTGAGGTCAAAAATATATATACACATACCATTAAAAATTAGTACTAAATGCTGTGTTTAAAAGTGCTTTAAAAGGTAAAGTGTCACACAATAAATAACCATAAATAATTTAAAATACATCATAGAATAAAACCACATGGTTAGTAAAAATGCATCAAACCAATGGCATGTGTATCATTATGGTAAAAATCTTGAGGCAAGTAATTCAATTTTTAATAATAATAATAACAATAATAATAATATTAGTAATAAAAACAAAAAAAACAGTCAAATTATTAAAATATAGGTAAGGCAGAATAAAAGTTATAAAGGACAACCAAGGCATCTTTAAAATATTTATTAAAAATAAAAACCTTAAAATATTAGGTAGGACCTCCTCTGCAGGTAGAGATTAACAGGGAGAGGTTAGGGTTAAAACTAGGGCTTGAAAAATTTAATTAATTAATTAGAGGCTTTGTAATTAATTAATCGAAATTAATCGCATTTTAATTGCATAAATATTTGACCTGAGAACAGTGAGAAGTAATTTTTTTCACATGGATTTTTTTAGTATACCATTGAATAATGACTGAATACATAAGCTTAAGCAACAAAATATTGTTTGTTTTTGTTCAACCAAGTCCAGCAGACCAGTGCAATTGTTGCTATTAAGTGTAGCAATAGCATATTTAGAAATATAGTACATTTCAGAAATTCAGGTAGCCTATAATAGGTAGGTAGACCTTCTGTAAACTATGTTTTTTTTAAGTAAAACACAATACTTTCAAGTACATTCAGAACATTGGAAACCCTGACTATTAGAAAACATCTCTCTGTTGCTTCACAGGCCATAACAGACCAAGTCCAACTCTCAATAACCTTGGCCAAAAACAATAAAGAGTTCAACATAAAGTGCCAGTTGCACCAACAACATAATACATAGTTCAACATAAAGTGAAAAATAAATCTCTCCGTTGCTTAGGCCACTGTTTGAGCGTAGCAGCTTGTATGTTGTGTCACACGACGCAATCTGTAGTACATTTTGCAGGCCCTTATCTTCTACCACTCCAAGTGGTCTACAGTCGAGTGCAATCCAGTGAGCCAGGCCGTTGGTTATTTTCCCAGACGTGGACTTAGTTACCCTGGTCCTTAAACCAGTCATCTGGTGGAATGTGGGTTGGGTGTGGGTCCTTGTACTCGGAGTCGGGCTAACGTCCACGCTAGCTGCTAAATGTTTTGCGTCGAGGTGATACTTGAGGCTCGATGTGCTGCGGTGATATGCGAATTCCTCGTTGCATAGCTCGCACACAACCACGCTCTTATCGACGCTTCCATCCGTTCGTTTTTTATAACAAAATGTCCCATCCACGGGGCCAACCGAAGCGGTCTCGTCAGCTTCTTCGTTCCCGTTCGCCGTGGTTTGTTGTTGTCTGAAGTCATGAACGCTAGTTGGTGCTCCAGTATCATCGGTCCGCCGAAACTCATCCGGTGAGAAAACGTTGATTAATGACGATTAAAATGCGTAAAAAATGTTTAACGTGTTATTTTTTGTGTAATTAATTAAGCTTAATTAACGCGTTAAAGTCCCGGCTCTACTTAAAAACACCAATCGAGCGATCTGAACTTGGTCGGGACTACTGGCGTCCCCCTTTTGACGCACTTAGGTTCAGGAAAAGGTCGTGGGTGGGCGTACGTTTCCGTGACACACGGTAAGAACGGGACCGTTGGGTTTACCCGGCAAACTCGCTTCAGACGCCGAGAGCCACTGTCCAAACGTCCGTATTTTACGAGTTCTTCTGGACAACGAGTTCTTCTGGACAAACTTTCCACGAGAGCAGAAACTCGTCGTGGAAAGTTTGTCCGCAATGTTTTTTTTTACCGGAGCTGTGTGTGGTTTTAAAATTACAGTTGAATGTGTATTTTAATTTGTATTTTATTAGTTTATTTGTCAGGGACCGTGCACAGTTCAGGCCCTGTACCAGAGTTAGCTTTACAGCTAATTTACATCTGTGGTCCCTGGGCAAGGGAGATACAAGGACAATATAGACAATACTATCAAAACAGAAAGAACAAGCATTACATCACATATAAACCAATGTACACTACAGGCCAAAGGTAAGGGACACACCTTCTCATTCAATGCGTTTCCTTTTTATTTTCATGACTATTTACATTGTAGATTCTCACTGAAGGCATCAAAACTATGAATGAACACATATGGAATTATGTACTTAACTAAAAAAGTGTGAAATAACTGAAAACATGTCTTATATTTTAGATTCTTCAAAGTAGCCACCCTTTGCTTTTTTTGATAACTCTGCAAACCCTTGGTGTTCTCTCAATGAGCTTCATGGGGTAGTCACCTGAAATGGTTTTACCTTCACAGGTGTGCTTTGTCAGGGTTCATTAGTGGAATTATTTCCCTTATTAATAAAAAAAAGCAAAGGGTGGCTACTTTGAAGAATCTAAAATATAAGACATGTTTTCAGATATTTCACACTTTTTTAGTTAAGTACATAATTCCATATGTGTTCATTCATAGTTTTGATGCCTTCAGTGAGAATCTACAATGTAAATAGTCATGAAAATAAAAAGGAAACGCATTGAATGAGAAGGTGTGTCCAAACCTTTGGCCTGTACTGTACAAAATATCCATTCCATGTTATAAAAAGATCAACAATCACATAGTTGTTTCGCCTTCAGCCGAGTCTTTAAGGACATTTTCAAACCGCTGAGACTTGCACAATCTCTAACGTGAAGTGGAATCAAGTTCCACTTTTCTACTGCAGTAAATGAAAAAGCTGATTGACCAAATGTAGTCTTCCTAAATTGAGTGTAACGGTCACCTCTTACAGAAGCCCTGGAGACCCTCAACATTATCTCCGCACAATGACACGCATTTTGAGTGGTGCAAGATCATGGGTCCATTTATACATCAGGCACATTAAAGGTTAATAGGTTGTGTTTCTTTATGATGGTACAGTGGTTGTAGTTTCTTGGTTAATTGGTGTAACTGAATAGTCCTGGCCTAATACCGTCTGTGATCCAACTGCCTCTTCCTTCCTCCTCCTTCCTCTTCCTCCTCCTCCTCCTCCCAGTGAACCACAAGCCCACCACAACCAAACCAGGAAGAACCATCCGCCGGACGACGAGTTGACCTCACAGGAAGAACTACTTTACCACAGAGGAACTACAAACTGACCTCAGCACCAAGCTATCCAGGACTCTCATTATTTACCCCTTTTCCACCAACGCCCACCTCCTTCTGGTCCTGGTTCTAGTTCTGGTTCTGGTGCTGGTTCTAGTCCTGGTCCTGGTCCTGGTTCTGGTCTTTTCTCAAAACGGCAACTTTTTAGACACTTTTCTTCGCCGTTTTGACGAATTTTAAGGGATTTAAAAGTGTCAAAGATGTCGAAAAGAAGCTTTGAAAAAGTAAACTTTGGTTTACGATAACCCCGCCCCCAGCCCCCGACGTGATTGGTTTACGATAACTCCGCCCCCAGCCCCTCGACGTGATTGGTTTACGATAACTCCGCCCCCCAGCCCCTGATCTGATTGGTTTACGATAACCCAGCCCCCAGCCCCTGACGTGATTGGTTGACGATAACTCCACCCCCAGCCCCTGACGTGATTGGTTTAGGATAACTCCCGCCCCCAGCCCCTGACGTGATTGGTTTAGGATAACTCCGCCCCCAGCCCATGACGTGATTGGTTTACGATAACCCCGCCCCCAGCCCCTGACGTGATTGGTTTAGGATAACTCCGCCCCCAGCCCCTGACGTGATTGGTTTACGATAACTCCGCCTCCAGCCCCTGACGTGATTGGTCTACGATAACTCCGCCTCCAGCCCCTGACGTGATTGGTTGTTGGTTCTAGACCAGCAAAGTGTCGGTGCCGCCCTGGAACCAGTTTTCCCGCCAGCCGGTTCTTTGGCGGGCGTTGAAACCCCACAGAACCGGTTCGAGAGTCGTCCCTCAAACTTTCCGTTGTGGAAAAGGGGTAAATTAAGGACTACAACTTCACCATCCGTAGGACTACAACTACCACATCACTCTTACCTGTCTCTTCTGTCTACCTCCGCCTCAAGAACTCTTAAAAAGACATTTCTTTAAAGGCACCGCGATTGGTTTTTACCGAGCTGTGTTTTCACGCTGGAACGCCTCGATCTGCTTCTCAACTCTCTCGCCGGTCCAGAGCCGATCCCCCGTCTACGTGGAATCTGGTGTTTTTCGATTCTTTCATCTGTTAATTTTATTAATTTATTTATTCAGTTTTAAACGTCTGAATTTGTCTCTTTTTGTCTGGATTTCAATGGAAAGTTCTCAGGGCGCAGTCACACTTCCGGATGGTTTTATACAAACAGAAAGCAGACGTACAAAAAAAAAATAATAAAAAGTCACTTTGTCGTATTTTTGTATTTTGCGTAAAAAGTTTGTAATTTCTTGTCTTCACAAAACGCACATTTCTCTGAATATTGGCTCTAAATTGGCACACCCAGTCCAACCCAAAACATTCAGATTTAGTAAAGTCCGTTGAGACCGTTTACGGGACCTTCAAAGAGAGTTCAGAACCAGTTTCTCTGTTCTTGTATCGTCGCAGATTGTATTAAATGTTGACCCAACAGGAAACAGGAGAGTCCGTCTGCAGTTTTTAACGCAATGTGGGATTCTCGCAGGGATCCTTTCGGATATTTTCGGGGGGAAGACTTTCTGAAACCCCCCCCGGGACAAAAAGGTACCGAACTGAACTGAACGAGATCAGAACAGATCACATTACACACTTAAAACATGTCATTTCCAACATGTCTGTGAGTCTTATTTAGAGATAGTTGAAGTAATAATAATAATAGTGATAACATAAAGTAATAATTCAATCTACACAGCTCTATCAAGAAGGAAATATGTCTCCAAAAATGTTCCCTGATACCTTTTGTAAAAAAGCATACAAGATCTCGCTCAAGATACAAAAGAGACAGACTTTCAAAAATCTTTAATAATATATAATAATAATATATATATATATATATATACAGTACAGGTCAAAAGTTTGGACACACCTTCTCATTCAATGTGTTTCCTTTTTATTTTCCTGATTATTTACATTGTAGATTCTCACTGAAGGCATCAAAACTATGAATGAACACATATGGAATTATGTACTTAACAAAAAAGTGTGAAATAACTGAAAACATGTCTTATATTTTAGATTCTTCAAAGTAGCCACCCTTTGCTTTTTTTGATAACTCTGCAAACCCTTGGTGTTCTCTCAATGAGCTTCATGAGGTAGTCACCTGAAATGGTTTTACCTTCACAGGTGTGCTTTGTCAGGGTTCATTAGTGGAATTATTTCCCTTATTAATAAAAAAGTCAAATCAAATCCTGACGAGCTCCCCATCGACATCAGGATGGCTGAAAGCCTACACGTCTTCCGCCGAAGGCTGAAAACACATCTCTTCCAACTACACCTCGGATAAAATATAAAATATATAAAAAAAATAAAAAATAAACTCTAGAACCTGCACTTGTATACGTTTCTTTGTAGCTTTGCTTATTTAAAGCTAATGTACTTGCACTTACGACTTGTTGTCTAGAGTTTGGACCTTCTCAGTTGAATGCACTTAATTGTAAGTCGCTTTGGACAAAAGCGTCGGCTAAATGACATGTAATGTGAAGGCAAAGGGTGGCTACTTTGAAGAATCTAAAATATAAGACATGTTTTCAGTTATTTCACACTTTTTTGTTAAGTACATAATTCCATATGTGTTCTTTCATAGTTTTGATGCCTTCAGTGAGAATCTACAATGTAAATAGTCATGAAAATAAAAAGGAAACGCATTGAATGAGAAGGTGTGTCCTGTACTGTATATATATATATATATATATATATATATATATATATATATATATATCTATATATATATATATATATATATATATATATATATATATATATATATATATATATAAATATATATATATATATATATATATAATATAATAATATAGACAGCAGGAGCACTTAAACATCACATATTAAGATAGCTTTCTGATTGGATACCAACTTAAGAGACTCAAAGTACACGTCAGATTCAACCTCCAACAACCAGCTTTTCGATGAAGTTCACGTTGCGTAATTACGTCACTTCATAACGTTTCCATGGCAACAGGGGCTAAATGGCTGCTCTTGTGTGAAGTAAACAACATTTTTCAACTCTCTGCTAATTTATATTACGGGACTTTTTTTGCAACGAAAATGCGGTGGATTATGAAATCATGCAAAGCACCGCATATTTTTCCGCGGGAAATCGGCAATTTATGCGGCGAACAGTGACGGACTGGTAATCTGGCATTTGGGCAGATGCCAGAGGGGCCGAGGACCCTCATGGGCCGTTTGGGCCGGCCGGCCAATCAGAGAGCAGCATGATTGCCACAGCCATGCGGCCACTTAATTGTAAACTGCGGACCCATATAATTTCTCTCGTCCCCCTTTCAAGCATCAATAATAAAGTTATTTTGCTAAACGATAACCAAATGTATACAAATCTTTCACACCAATTAATTACATAATCTGATTTGTATTTAAAACACACATGAGTCTCTCAATATCACACTCATGGTTACCCTGGTTACCCTCTACAGTCATGAACTTTTACATCAGTCTGTATTGCTTTGTAGCAAAATTACTTATTCAGATCAGATGTTCAAAAACGTAAACGTGCATGGTTTGAAATAAACAAATCTACCTGCATTTCTTTTATTTCAATATTTGTTTGCAAAAGTTAAAATGAAGCAATGCCTTCTGGGAATTTCAAGACCGAATCAAGTAGAGCCGACTGGACCGCGTCTGCGTCTTTATGTGTCTATGGTCTGCGTCAGGTGGTGGTTGGAAGTTGTTGACAAAATAATTAATCGAGGCATCAAGCGACACAAGTGGGGGGGGCAGAGAAAAAGAGAGAGAAATATAAGAGAGCACTGTTGGCCGACGTTGAAAAATGCTGCAAACTGACTGTTTTGTTTTTAAACTCAAGTGCAGCTTCAGCTAGCATTAGCGCTAATACAGCTAGCATGTTATAGCGACACATCTGAGCCAGCACACCAGGGGGGAGAGAGACAGGACAGTGAGGAATATGAGGAAGAGGAAGAACACAACGAGCAAGAGGAGGATGAAGAGATAGCTAGACATGGATAACGAATCTATGGAACTAACCAACACAGAACAACAAGCGTGCTGTGGGTCTGAATGTGGATTACCAGAAGTAACAGAGATGGAGACCAAAGCTGCAGGAGGGAGTGTAGGTACAGCAAGTTTGACTACTTCAGAATATTATATTATTATGGAGCGGCTGGCTGTGATGATTTATTCTTTTTTTTTTTTTGTTTATAGCATGGGAGTTTACGTTTACCATCACTGGGGCTATATTTCCGTGCACCCCCCCACCGGTGGGCCGCTGGTGGGTGGAAATGCCAGGGCCGTTTTTTGTTCCCAGTCCGTCACTGGCGGCGAAAGTTCGGCACATTTGAAGAAATGCGGATTAATATGCGGACTTTGGCTGATTATGCGTTGAGTTATGCGATCGCATAATCGTGTTTTTCTGGAGCGACTGGACAGCGTAGATGTAGCCCGAGTGGTCGGCTCACAGACGTGTTGGAAATGTTGATTTTGTTTCTTTTATTTTCGGGTATTTTCACGAGGAAAACGTTCCCCCCTGCGTCTCCGTGGGAACTGAAACCAAACCTCTCCTTTTATAAAACCCCGGGTGGGGTTAGAGGGAGGAAAAGGGGGCGTTTGTTTTGCGTGTCTGTCCTCCTCCTCCTCCTCCTCCTCCTGTTTTCTGTCTCTGTGCTGAATTGTAATAAAGCATTTCAAAGATTAGCGGTGTGATGGACGCACACCGGAGGAATACGGATGTCAGGGGATTGCATCATGCAACAGAGAGAGAGAGAGTGTGTGTGTGTGTGTGTGTGTGTGTGTGTGTGTATATTTCTGTGTGTGTCTGTGCATGTGTGTGTATTTCTGTGTGTGTGTGTGTGTGTGCGTGTTTGTGTGTGTTTGTGTGTGCATGCTCAGATGACAGCATGCGTGTTTCTGTGTGTGTGTGTTTCTCTGTGTTTGTGTGTGTGTGTGTGTGTGTGTTTCTCTGTGTTTGTGTGTGTGTGTGTGTGTGTGTGTGTGTGTGTGCTCAGATGACAGCATGCGTGTTTCTGTGTGTGTATTTCTGTTTGTGTGTGTGTGTGTGCGTGCTTAGATGACAATATGCATGTTTGTGTGTGTGTGTGTGTGTGTGTGTGTGTGTGTGTGTGCATGCTCAGATGACAGCATGCGTGTTTTGTGTGTGTATTTCTGTGTGTGTGTGTGTGTGTGTGTGTGTGAGAAGAGAGAAAAAAAATATGCAAAATGTTTTGTGCGGCTGTGTGATGATATGCCATAAAATGGAAGCTGTGTGTGTGTGTGTCTCTCTCTGTGTGTGTGTGTGTCTCTGTGTGTGTGTGTGTGTGTGTGTGTGTGTGTGTGTGTGTGTGTGTGTGTCTCTGTGTGTGTGTGTGTCTGTGTGTGTGTGTGTGTCTCTGTGTGTGTGTGTGTGTGTGTGTGTGTGTCTCTGTGTGTGTGTGTGTGTGTGTGTGTGTGTCTCTCTGTGTGTGTGTGTGTGTGTCTCTGTGTGTGTGTGTGTGTGTGTGTGTGTGTGTCTCTCTGTGTGTGTGTGTGTGTGTGTGTGTGTGTCTCTGTGTGTGTGTGTGTCTGTGTGTGTGTGTGTCTCTCTGTGTGTGTGTGTGTGTGTGTGTGTGTGTGTGTGTGTGTGTGGGCTTGTCATCTCAGTAATGGTGTTGCTGTCAGAGAGAGAGAGAGAGAGAGAGAGACTGGTTGTCCCTGACGACGGTGTTCCGTGTTGCCTGGCAACAGCGCTAACAATGGGCCCGCCACCAGTGTTCTAGAATGTGGGCGTGGCCTGAGGGAGCGCGCGGGAGGGGGGGAGGAGTGGCAGTTGAGTTTTAAACTGTTTTGTCAGTTCGTCACACAAAAACATCCGAGATGTGAATGATTGAGGACATATTCGTCATAAATCTGATTAAATAAAACCAGTTTTATTTAATTTAATTGTTTATTCTGAGATAAACAAACACAGCAAACACCTTTGTGTTTAGAGCTCCGATATTTTCCTAGTAATGTCCTCCGAAATGTGGCTTTAACGCAAAATATACGACTGAAAAGACCCTCAAAATAAAACCTGAAAATAACCGTTATATTAATATATAACGGCCGTTACATCAGCTGTAGCCTGCATCACCCAGTGTTTAGTTCGAGTTAACGTTATCTTAGACTGAATCAAGCAGCTGTCAGCCAGCGGTTAGCCGAATTAGCTGTTAGCTAAACTAGCGTTAGCTTCCCGGTGGAGGCTAACGGCAGAAGCGTGGAACAGATCTTGATTCGTTTTTCGAGAAATTTTTACCGCAGATTAAAAAAAATATATATCCTCCTGAGAACCGAGGAAAATTTTGTTTTTCCTAATCATATTTTTTGTCATTCCATACTTGTTTAAGGTTAGAAAAAACATCTTACAATTACATTTTTTTAATTTTTATTTATTTACAGGATGTCCACTGTAGTGGACAACAGGATCATTTTATTACGAAAACTAATTTGGTGGATGTGGAGTCATTATTTACATGAAGATAGTCCTGATGTCCACTATAATTGACATTCATAAAATGGCAAATTTTTCAAAAGATACATAATGTGTATATATATATATATATATATATATATATATATATATATATACTATATAATGTAGTTGCTATCAGAATTCAATATATGATTCCTAACACCTTAACGAACAAGAAAATATATGATTATCATAGTAACAAAACCATAGACAAACAATATTTGACTCATCTCTTATCTTTCCATAAAATGTGCTTATGTTCCTATGCTGTCCATTTTGGATTGAAAAATGAAAATTTGAACTCAGAATTTTATCACATCTCTACTTGCGCTGCGTTCCAGGCAGCCCGTAACTCGTGTTTTCACCACCTTCTACCGGAGAAAGTGCCCCTGGATCGGCAGCCAAACCAGTAACTTACTCCCCGTGAACTGGTACCAGATGGTTGTTCTCCCAGTTACAGTTTTTGACGTCACACACACATAAACAACAATGTTGATGCTGTACAGACGCCGGTGATTAACAGTGATAAGTAGAAATAAATAGACATAAATAGGCAACGTAAAGTAATTCCGCACATTGTAATCAAAACAATACACATACGATTGTGTACTACTACAGGTTATGTTGATTAAATGAAGCCCAAATATATGTCGCTGACTAGAAATCGCTAGCATCAGCTAGCGCCAGCTAACGTCAACATTAGGTAGCTGCTAGCTGATGCTAGCTAGAAGGGTTTGTCGTGATTTTGCCTGGAACCCAAGTTGTGAGTCGTGACTTGAAAGTCGTAACTTACTGACTAAAAATGTCAATATTAGGTAGCCTCTAGCTAACGCTAGCTAGAAAAAATCAATTGTGTCTGGAACGCAGCATTAAAGCAGAAAGAACTGTCAGCTAAATTAATCGCTGAAAACTGTAAAAGACATAAAATCAAAATTAAAATCTGCAGGTTTGGGTCTTCTAATTTAAAGGGTACACTTTGAATTCATTAAAAAGTGCTACGGTACCAGTGATAATCTATTAATCTTAGTCCATTTGTTCACTGGTACTTTTTAAAAGTCCCAGAAGAAGTAAACGTTTTATCCACTTAATTTAAAGGCGGGGTTGAAAGTAGCATCTCCTCGGGGCTCCGCCCACGCAGCGGAGAAAGGACCGACATTTTACTTCCTGTCTCATTCAGCGGTAAGCAAACTAACATTATTCACGGGGCTGAGCCTCTCTCCCCGCAACGCGAACCTCCTATGGCGCCATTCTGATGCTAACAAGCCATCACCTCACCGTTAGCATCCCATTGACTCCCATTCATTTTGACGTCACTTTGACAGCGAATAACTTTACATCTGAAGCGTTTAAAGACTCTATTTGTCCGTTGTTTAATTCTAAAGAAACACGACAATGTATAAAAGGCTCCGTTACCTTGTAGCTCACATTATGGCTCCGTAGCAGACGCTTTTATAAAAATAGGCTAACGATTGGGTCATAACCACGAGACTTACTGTCACACAGTAGAGGAATTACCGTATAGTACAGGAGAAGCTCACAGGCAGTTTGGACTTCCATTATCTGTTTAGGTTTAATTACTAATGTTAACTAGCATGTTAGTGATCAGTAATTACTAATGTTAACTAGCATGTTAGTGATCAGTAATTAGCCTGTGTCTATGTTATCTCCTTACATATACCTACACTCTCCGTCTCTGTAAGATTGGGAATGATTGAGATTTCTCTCGGCACAGCTACCAGAAGACTTCACACTTTCAGACACGTTGCTCACGTCACATCTACGTCTTCATGTTTTGTCGAATTTTTTTGGCAAAATATTTTTGTCACTTTAAAAAAATAATTTGGTCACTTTTTTTTCAATTTTTTTTGTCACTTTAATAATTTTTTTTTAATTATGTTTCTGTAAAAAAGTTTTTTGTTGCCTTTTTCTCACTCCCCAAATAATAATAATAATAATAATACGTTTATTTACGTATCACCTTCTACAAAGTCACACCTGATAAACATTTGTAAAAATATATATAACAGAAAATAAGCAAGTGTCTGTGTGCGAGTATGTGTGTCTCTGTGTGAGTGTGTGTCTGTGTGTGTGTGTGTGTCTGTGTGTGTGTGCACGTGTGTGTGTGAGTGTGTGTCTGTGTGGGTATGTGTGTGTGTCTCTGTGTGTGTGTGTCTGTGTATGTGTGCACGTGTGTGTGTGTGTGTGTGTCTGTGTGGGTATGTGTGTGTGTCTCTTTGTGAGTGTGTGTCTGTGTGGGATGCTGTGTGTGTCTCTGTGTGAGTGTGTGTCTGTGTATGTGTGCACGTGTGTGTGTGTGTGTGTGTCTGTGTGGGTATGTGTCTGTGTGGGTATGTGTGTGGGTATATGTGTGTGTGTGTGTGTGTGTGTGTCTGTGTGGGTATGTGTGTGTGTCTCTTTGTGTGAGTGTGTCTGTGTGTGAATGTGTGTGGGTATATGTGTGTGTGTGTGTGTGTGTGTGTGTGCATGCATGCATGCGCATATGTGTGTGAGTGTGTCTGTGTGTGAATGTGTGTGGGTATATGTGTGTGTGTGTGTGTGTGTGTGTGTGCATGCATGCATGCGCATATGTGTGTGTGTGTGTGTGTGTGTGTGTGTGTGTGTGTGTGTGTGTGTGTGTGAGTTTAACAGCCATTTAATGGATCCCTGATAGTCTTAATTAGTGTGTGAGTGTGTCTCTGTCTCTCCCTCGGGGCTCGTTATCTCTCCGAGTTTCTCTTCTCCGGAGAACGAGAGAAGAGAAGAGAAGGTGAAGGACGTGGAGAAAGAAAAGGAGTGAAGAAGAAGAGCGGCAGCTCCACCTGCTGGTGAGAAACCCTAACTGCACCCAGCTGTAACGTTACGGTCCATTATTAACCCAATAACTGGTTAATAACTGGTTAATAACTGGTTAATAACTGGTTAATAACTGGTTAATAACTGGTAATATTCTCTGGCTGTGACGGGATCTGATGCACGAAATGCTAACACAGCCAAACTTAAACACACCAAACGCTCCTCTCTCGCTCCTCTCTCGCTCCTCTCTCCCTCCTTCTCTCGCTCCTCTCTCGCTCCTCTCTCCCTTCTTCTCTCGCTCCTCTCTCGCTCCTCTCTCGCTCCTCTCTCCCTTCTTCTCTCGCTCCTCTCTCGCTCCTCTCTCGCTCCTCTCTCCCTTCTTCTCTCGCTCCTCTCTCGCTCCTCTCTCGCTCCTCTCTCGCTCTCTCTCTTTCGCTCCTCTCTCCCTTCTTCTCTCGCTCCTCTCTCGCTCCTCTCTCGCTCCTCTCTCCCTCCTCTCTCGCTCCTCTCTCGCTTCCTCTCTCGCTCCTCTCTCGCTCCTCTCTCCCTTCTTCTCTCGCTCCTCTCTCGCTCCTCTATCCCTCCTCTATCCCTCCTCTCTCGCTCCTCTCTCCCTCCTCTCTCGCTCCTCTCTCGCTCCTCTCTCGCTCCTCTCTCCCTCCTCTATCCCTCCTCTATCCCTCCTCTCTCGCTCCTCTCTCGCTCCTCTATCCCTCCTCTATCCCTCCTCTATCCCTCCTCTCTCGCTCCTCTCTCGCTCCTCTCTCGCTCCTCTCTCGCTCCTCTATCCCTCCTCTCTCCCTCCTCTCTCGCTCCTCTCTCGCTCCTCTGTCCCTCCTCTATCCCTCCTCTATCCCTCCTCTCTCGCTCCTCTATCCCTCCTCTATCCCTCCTCTATCCCTCCTCTCTCGCTCCTCTCTCGCTCCTCTCTCGCTCCTCTATCCCTCCTCTCTCGCTCCTCTCTTGCTCCTCTCTCGCTCCTCTCTCCCTTCTTCTCTCGCTCCTCTCTCGCTCCTCTCTCGCTCCTCTCTCCCTTCTCTCTCCCTCCTCTCTCGTTCCTCTCTCCCTCCTCTCGTTTCCTCTCTCGCTCCTCTCTCGCTCCTCTCTCCCTCCTCTCTCGTTCCTCTCTCGCTCCTCTCGTTCCTCTCTCGCTCCTCTCTCCTCTCTCTCCTCTCTCGTTCCTCTCTCCCTCCTCTCGTTCCTCTCTCGCTCCTCTCGTTCCTCTCTCCCTCTCTGTCGTTCCTCTCTCCCTCCTCTTTCGTTCCTCTCTCGCTCCTCTCGTTCCCTCTCTCTCGCTCCTCTCTCGCTCCTCTCTCCCTCCTCTCTCGTTCCTCTCTCCCTCCTCTCGTTCCTCTCTCGCTCCTCTCGTTCCTCTCTCCCTCCTCTCGTTCCTCTCTCGCTCCTCTCGTTCCTCTCTCCCTCCTCTCTCGTTCCTCTCTCGCTCCTCTCTCGTTCCTCTCTCGCTCCTCTCTCCTCTCTCTCTCTCGCTCCTCTCTCGTTCCTCTCTCGCTCCTCTCGTTCCTCTCTCTCTTCTCTCTCCTCTCTCGTTCCTCTCTCGCTCCTCTCTCCCTTCCTCTCTCGCTCCTCTCTCGCTCCTCTCTCCCTTCTTCTCTCTCCTCTCTCGCTCCTCTCTCGCTCCTCTCTCCCTTCTTCTCTCGCTCCTCTCTCGCTCCTCTCTCGCTCCTCTCTCCCTTCTTCTCTCGCTCCTCTCTCGCTCCTCTCTCGCTCCTCTCTCCCTCCTCTCTCGCTCCTCTCTCGCTCCTCTCTCGCTCCTCTCTCGTTCCTCTCTCGCTCCTCTCTCGCTCCTCTCTCGCTCCTCTCTCCCTCCTCTCTCCCTTCTTCTCTCGCTCCTCTCTCGCTCCTCTCGTTCCTCTCTCGCTCCTCTCTCCCTCCTCTCTCCCTCCTCTCTCGTTCCTCTCTCGCTCCTCTCGTTCCTCTCTCGCTCCTCTCTCGTTCCTCTCTCGCTCCTCTCGTTCCTCTCTCGCTCCTCTCGTTCCTCTCTCCCTCCTCTCTCGTTCCTCTCTCGCTCCTCTCGTTCCTCTCTCGCTCCTCTCTCCCTCCTCTCTCCCTCCTCTCTCGTTCCTCTCTCGCTCCTCTCGCTCCTCTCTCGCTCCTCTCTCCCTCCTCTCTCCCTCCTCTCTCGTTCCTCTCTCCCTCCTCTCGTTCCTCTCTCGCTCCTCTCGTTCCTCTCTCCCTCCTCTCTCGTTCCTCTCTCGCTCCTCTCGCTCCTCTCTCGCTCCTCTCTCGCTCCTCTCTCGCTCCTCTCTCGCTCCTCTCTCCCTCCTCTCTCCCTCCTCTCTCGTTCCTCTCTCCCTCCTCTCGTTCCTCTCTCGCTCCTCTCGTTCCTCTCTCCCTCCTCTCTCGTTCCTCTCTCGCTCCTCTCTCGCTCCTCTCTCGCTCCCTCTCGTTCCTCTCTCCCTCCTCTCGTTCCTCTCTCGCTCCTCTCGTTCCTCTCTCGCTCCTCTCTCGCTCCTCTCTCGCTCCTCTCTCGTTCCTCTCTCCCTCCTCTCGTTCCTCTCTCGCTCCTCTCGTTCCTCTCTCGCTCCTCTCTCGCTCCTCTCTCGCTCCTCTCTCCCTCCTCTCTCGTTCCTCTCTCCCTCCTCTCGCTCCTCTCTCGCTCCTCTCTCCCCTCTCTCTCTCTCTCGCTCCTCTCTCGCTCCTCTCTCGCTCCTCTATCCTTCCTCTCTCGCTCCTCTCTCGCTCCTCTCTCGCTCCTCTCTCGCTCCTCTCTCGCTCCTCTCTCGCTCCTCTCTCGTTCCTCTCTCGCTCCTCTCGTTCCTCTCTCGCTCCTCTCTCGCTCCTCTCTCGCTCCTCTCTCGTTCCTCTCTCGCTCCTCTCTCGTTCCTCTCTCCCTCCTCTCGTTCCTCTCTCGCTCCTCTCTCCCTCCTCTCTCCCTCCTCTCTCGCTCCTCTCTCCCTCCTCTCTCCCTCCTCTCTCGTTCCTCTCTCCCTCCTCTCGTTCCTCTCTCGCTCCTCTCGTTCCTCTCTCGTTCCTCTCTCGCTCCTCTCTCCCTTCTTCTCTCGCTCCTCTCTCGCTCCTCTCTCCCTCCTCTCGTTCCTCTCTCGCTCCTCTCTCCCTTCTTCTCTCGCTCCTCTCTCGCTCCTCTCTCGCTCCTCTCTCCCTCCTCTCGTTCCTCTCTCGCTCCTCTCGTTCCTCTCTCGCTCCTCTCGTTCCTCTCTCCCTCCTCTCTCGCTCCTCTATCCCTCCTCTCTCCCTCCTCTCTCGCTCCTCTCTCGCTCCTCTATCGCTCCTCTCTCTCCTCTCTCGCTCCTCTCTCGCTCCTCTCTCCCTCTCTCTCGTTCCTCTCTCTCTCCTCTCTCGCTCCTCTCTCGCTCCTCTCTCGCTCCTCTCTCGCTCCTCTCTCGCTCCTCTCTCGCTCCTCTCGTTCCTCTCTCGCTCCTCTCTCGCTCCTCTCTCGCTTCTTGTCTCGTTCCTCTCTCGCTCCTCTCGTTCCTCTCTCGCTCCTCTCGTTCCTCTCTCGTTCCTCTCTCCCTCCTCTCTCCCTTCCTCTCTCGCTCCTCTCTCCCTCCTCTCTCCCTTCTTCTCTCGTTCCTCTCTCCCTCCTCTCGTTCCTCTCTCGCTCCTCTCGTTCCTCTCTCGTTCCTCTCTCCCTCCTCTCTCCCTTCTTCTCTCGCTCCTCTCTCGCTCCTCTCTCCCTCCTCTCTCCCTTCTTGTCTCGCTCCTCTCTCGCTCCTCTCTCGCTCCTCTCGTTCCTCTCTCGCTCCTCTCGTTCCTCTCTCGCTCCTCTCTCCCTTCTTCTCTCGCTCCTCTCTCGCTCCTCTCTCGTTCCTCTCTCGTTCCTCTCTCGCTCCTCTCTCGCTCTCTCTCGTTCCTCTCTCCCTCCTCTCTCGCTCCTCTCTCCCTCCTCTCTCGCTCCTCTCTCGCTCCTCTCTCGTTCCTCTCTCGCTCCTCTCTCGCTCCTCTCTCCCTCCTCTCTCGCTCCTCTCTCGCTCCTCTCTCGCTCCTCTCTCGCTCCTCTCTCCCTTCTTCTCTCGCTCCTCTCTCGCTCCTCTCTCGCTCCTCTCTCGCTCCTCTCTCGCTCCTCTCTCGCTCCTCTCTCGCTCCTCTCTCGCTCCTCTCTCGCTTTCCTCTATCCCTCCTCTCTCGTTCCTCTCTCCCTCCTCTCTCGTTCCTCTCTCGCTCCTCTCGCTCCTCTCTCGCTCCTCTCTCCCTCCTCTCTCGCTCCTCTCTCGTTCCTCTCTCGCTCCTCTCGTTCCTCTCTCGCTCCTCTCGTTCCTCTCTCCCTCCTCTCGCTCCTCTCTCGCTCCTCTCTCGCTCCTCTCTCCCTCCTCTCTCCCTCCTCTCTCGTTCCTCTCTCCCTCCTCTCGCTCCTCTCTCGCTCCTCTCGTTCCTCTCTCGCTCCTCTCTCGCTCCTCTCTCGCTCCTCTCTCCCTCCTCTCTCGCTCCTCTCTCGCTCCTCTCTCCCTTCTCTCGCTCCTCTCTCGTTCCTCTCTCGCTCCTCTCGTTCCTCTCTCGCTCCTCTCTCCCTTCTTCTCTCGCTCCTCTCTCGCTCCTCTCTCCTCTCTCTCCCTCCTCTCGTTCCTCTCTCGCTCCTCTCGTTCCTCTCTCGCTCCTCTCTCGCTCCTCTCTCGCTCCTCTCTCCCTCCTCTCTCGCTCCTCTCTCGCTCCTCTCTCGCTCCTCTCTCCCTCCTCTCGCTCCTCTCTCGCTCCTCTCGTTCCTCTCTCGCTCCTCTCTCCCTTCTCTCGCTCCTCTCTCGCTCCTCTCTCGCTCCTCTCTCCCTCCTCTCGCTCCTCTCTCGCTCCTCTCGTTCCTCTCTCGCTCCTCTCGTTCCTCTCTCGCTCCTCTCTCCCTTCTCTCGCTCCTCTCTCGCTCCTCTCTCCTTCCTCTCTCCCTCCTCTCGTTCTTCTCTCGCTCCTCTCTCGCTCCTCTCTCCCTTCTTCTCTCGCTCCTCTCTCGCTCCTCTCGCTCCTCTCTCGCTCCTCTCGCTCCTCTCTCGCTCCTCTCTCGCTCCTCTCTCCCTCCTCTCGCTCCTCTCTCGCTCCTCTCTCGCTCCTCTCTCGCTCCTCTCTCCCTCCTCTATCGCTCCTCTCTC
>CM046805.1:26320939-26353439 GCA_025617405.1 Perca schrenkii
GCAGAGAATAGCAAAGAAATTACAACACAAAGTCATTTGCAAAACAATGGCAAAAGCATAAAAAAAGCTGCAAAAAAGTGTCAAAAAACACGTTCAAAAAGTGACAAACAACGTTAAAAAAAAAGAGCAAAAAACATCAAAAAGCTGCAAAAAAACAGGTTAAAATAGCAGCAAATAAAGTGCCAAACAATGTTACAAATATTACGTTCAAAAAGTGACAAAAACACGTTCAAAAAGCAGCAAAAAGTGTCAAAAAACCCGTTAACAAAAGTGCCAAACAATGTTAAAAAAGCAGCAAAAATCACATAAAAAAGCAGCAAAAAAGTGTCAAAAATCACATAAAAAAGCAGCAAAAAACACGTTAAAAAAGCAGCAAAAATCACATAAAAAAGCAGTTAAAATCACATAAAAAGCAGTTAAAAAAACGTTAAAAAAGCAGCAAAAAAATCACATAATAAAGCAGCAACAAAGTGTCAAAAAACACGTTAACAAAATGCCAAACAATGTTAAAAAGCATCAAAAACAATGTTAAAAAAGCAGCAAAAACAATGTTAAAAAAGCAGCAAAAAACACGTTAAAAAGGCAGAAAAAAACACGTTAAAAAAAGCAGAAAAAAACACGTTAAAAAAGCAGAAAAAATCACATAAAAAAAGTGTCAAAAAACACGTTAAAGTGCCAATTTTTTTTTAAAAAGCAGCAAAAACCATGTTAAAAAAGCAGCAAAGACATGTCAATAAAAGTCAAAAAAACATCTAAAAAGCGTTGACAAACAGACAAGCTACAAACCGTATTTTAATTGTAAGAACGTGGCTGAAGCAGTGGTGCATCCTGGGTTAAACTGAGTGTTGTCGTGTTTTGTACGACTCAGCGTCTGTACCTGCTGAGGCGTGTGTGGCGGCGAGGCTTCCTGCGGCGCTTGGCGGCGGGCGGCGATGACGCAGCGTTCCCGGCGATGGTTCCCTCGTAGACGATCTCCACGCTGGGACTCCGCTCGGCTCGGCTCGGACGCTTCCTGCTGCCGCTGCTGGACAGGAAACAGACAGACAGTTAGACAGGAAACAGACAGACAGTTAGACTGCTGGACAGGAAACAGACAGACGGACAGTTAGACAGGAAACAGACAGACAGGAAACAGACAGACACAGTAGGACTGCTGGACTACTTGAAATATTTTGACTTTTATACTGAAAATATTCCGACTTTTTGACTTGAAATATTCCAACTTTTATTCTGAAAATATTCCGACTTTTTGACTTGAAATATTCAGACTGATTCTGAAAATATTTCAACTTTTTGACTTGAAATATTCCAACTTTTATTCTGAAAATATTTCAACTTTTTGACTTGAAATATTCCAACTTTTATTCTGAAAATATTCCGACTTTTTGACTTGAAATATTCCGACTTTTATACTGAAAATATTGACTTTTTCTACATTAAATATTTTGACTTTTATTCTGAAAATATTTAAATTTTTCTTCTTTTTTTTTTTACTTGAAACATTTCTGTATAATGCCTCTAAAACCTGAATAATACCAGAGCATCACACGTCTTAATCTGAAAATACTGTATTCGGATAAGGTTTTATTTTGAAAATCCTAACAGAAAATGCTGTTTACGTGGCCTGTAATATTCTGAATACGAGTGTGCGTGTGAACGTAGTTTTGCTGGGACACAAAATTTGAGAGTTTAGGGATGCAAAGTCAAACTGAAGATGCTGTTTTATTCTGAAAATATTTTTAGTTTTTGACTTGAAATATTCGGACATTTTAAACTGAAAATATTCAGATTTTTTTACTTGAAATATTTTGACTTTTACTCCAAAAATATTTCGACCTTTTGACTTGAAATATTCTGACTTTCATTCTAAAAATATTTCGAGTTTTTTACTTGAAATATTTCGACTTTTATACTGAAAACATTCTGACTTTTTGACTTGAAATATTTTGACTTTTATTCTGAAAATATTTCAACTTTTTGACTTGAAATATTCTGACTTTTATTCTGAAAATATTTCGACTTGAAATATTTCGACTTTTATACTGAAAATATTTAGATTTTTTATTTTTTTTTTACTTGAAATATTTCAGTATAATGCCTCTAAAACCTGAATAATACCAGAGCATCACACACGTCTTAATCTGAAAATACTGTATTCGGATGAGGTTTTATTTTGAAAATCCACACAGCACATGCTGTTAAGCCTCACCTCTTCCTGCTCGGCCTCCAGGTGGGGTCGTCGGCCACGCTGTCCAGGTGGCGGCTCTTGTACTTCCTCTTTCCTCCGGGCTTCTCCCCCCCGTGGTGATGGTTGCCGGGCGACAACGATGGCGCCGGCGGCAACGAGGACGACGAAGAGGATGGGAGAGGAGGAAGAAGAGGAAGGGGAAGAAGAGGAGGGAGAGGAGGAAGATGAGGAAGAGGAGACGCAGGACGAGAGAGGAGAGAGCTCCCAGCTGGAGTCCGGAGACGAACGCCGTTGCCCCCGGCGACCGCGCTGTATCATGGCGGGAAAGATGGAGCGGTTTGGGTTGGACAGCGTGCCGCTCTTCCTCTCTCTCCCCCTCTTCTTCTTCTTCTTCTTCTTCCTCCTCTTCTTCTTCTTCGTGGCGTCTCGGCGGCCCCGCGGAGTCTCGCTGTCGGCCCCCGAGCTCACGGACAGACGCTGCTCGCCGCCGGCGGCGCCATCGGTGCTCTCCGGGGGAGGAGCCTCCCGGCAGCTGGAGCTGGGACAGGAAACAGGAAACAAGAAACAGTTGGGTTACTTTAGGGAGAAACCTGGTGAACCAGGTCTGGGTCCAGGTCTGGGTCCGGGTCTGGGTCCAGGTCTGGGTCCAGGTCTGGGTCCAGGTCTGGGTCCAGGTCTGGGGAACACACACACACACACACACACACACTCTCACACACACCACGGACGGAGCAGAGAGAGGGGAAACTCTGTCTGTTTGCTAGGTTGTAGCAATAGGCTGTTTTGTCTTGAAGTAATCTGATCCTTGTGCACAAGTTTATTGTATTTTGCAAAATCATTCACTAAAGCTTGTTATTAACTTTAACTGGACGAGTCTGGAGTCTTATTTTGAATCATATTCTCTATTCTCTCTGATCTACCAGTAAACAAACACTATTCAGAGACTATTCTCTCTGATCTATCAGTAAACAAACACTATTCAGAGTCTATTCTCTCTGATCTACCAGTAAACAAACACTATTCAGAGTCTATTCTCTCTGATCTATCAGTAAACAAACACTATTCAGAGTCTATTCTCTCTGATCTACCAGTAAACAAACACTATTCAGAGTCTATTCTCTCTGATCTACCAGTAAACAAACACTATTCAGAGACTATTCTCTCTGATCTACCAGTAAACAAACACTATTCAGAGTCTATTCTCTCTGATCTACCAGTAAACAAACACTATTCAGAGTCTATTCTCTCTGATCTATCAGTAAACAAACACTATTCAGAGTCTATTCTCTCTGATCTACCAGTAAACAAACACTATTCAGAGACTATTCTCTCTGATCTATCAGTAAACAAACACTATTCAGAGACTATTCTCTCTGATCTACCAGTAAACAAACACTATTCAGAGTCTATTCTCTCTGATCTACCAGTAAACAAACACTATTCAGAGTCTATTCTCTCTGATCTACCAGTAAACAAACACTATTCAGAGTCTATTCTCTCTGATCTACCAGTAAACAAACACTATTCAGAGTCTATTCTCTCTGATCTACCAGTAAACAAACACTATTCAGAGTCTATTCTCTCTGATCTACCAGTAAACAAACACTATTCAGAGTCTATTCTCTCTGATCTACCAGTAAACAAACACTATTCAGAGTCTATTCTCTCTGATCTACCAGTAAACAAACACTATTCAGAGTCTATTCTCTCTGATCTACCAGTAAACAAACACTATTCAGAGTCTATTCTCTCTGATCTACCAGTAAACAAACACTATTCAGAGTCTATTCTCTCTGATCTACCAGTAAACAAACACTATTCAGAGTCTATTCTCTCTGATCTACCAGTAAACAAACACTATTCAGAGTCTATTCTCTCTGATCTACCAGTAAACAAACACTATTCAGAGACTATTCTCTCTGATCTACCAGTAAACAAACACTATTCAGAGTCTATTCTCTCTGATCTACCAGTAAACAAACACTATTCAGAGTCTATTCTCTCTGATCTATCAGTAAACAAACACTATTCAGAGTCTATTCTCTCTGATCTACCAGTAAACAAACACTATTCAGAGTCTATTCTCTCTGATCTACCAGTAAACAAACACTATTCAGAGTCTATTCTCTCTGATCTACCAGTAAACAAACACTATTCAGAGTCTATTCTCTCTGATCTACCAGTAAACAAACACTATTCAGAGTCTATTCTCTCTGATCTACCAGTAAACAAACACTATTCAGAGACTATTCTCTCTGATCTACCAGTAAACAAACACTATTCAGAGTCTATTCTCTCTGATCTACCAGTAAACAAACACTATTCAGAGTCTATTCTCTCTGATCTACCAGTAAACAAACACTATTCAGAGTCTATTCTCTCTGATCTACCAGTAAACAAACACTATTCAGAGTCTATTCTCTCTGATCTACCAGTAAACAAACACTATTCAGAGTCTATTCTCTCTGATCTACCAGTAAACAAACACTATTCAGAGTGTAGGGACCACAAAATTGGAGTCAGATTTAGTCTGACCTTTTTAGGGCCAGACCGGTCATCGGTCACATTTTAGAAGTAAATTCCTACAGTGTGTGTGTGTGTCTGTGTGTGTGTGTATTATGTTTATATGTGTGTGTGCATTATGTTTATGTGTGTGTTTGTTTATATATGTGTGTGTGCATTATGTTTATGTGTGTGTGTGTGTGTGTGTGTGTGTGTGAATTATGTTTATGTGTGTGTGTGTTTGTGTGTGTGTGTGTATTATGTTTACATGTATGTGTGTGTGTGTATTATATTTATATGTGTGTGTGTGTGTGTGTATTATATTTATATGTGTGTGTGTGTGTGTGTGTGTGTGTGTGTGAATTATGTTTATGTGTGTGTTTGTTTGTGTGTGTGTATTATGTTTATATGTATGTGTGTGTGTGTGTATTATATTTATATGTGTGTGTGTGTGTGTGTGTGTGTGTGTGTGAATTATGTTTATGTGTGTGTTTGTTTGTGTGTGTGTATTATGTTTACATGTATGTGTGTGTGTATTATGTTTATATATGTGTGTGTGTGTATTATGTTTATGCGTGTGTGTGTGTTTGTTTATATATGTGTGTGTGTGAATTATGTTTATGTGTGTGTTTGTTTGTGTGTGTTTATTATGTTTACATGTATGTGTGTGTGTATTATGTTTATATATGTGTGTGTGTGTGTGTGTATTATGTTTACATGTATGTGTGTGTGTATTATGTTTGTGTGTGTGTGTATTATGTTTATATATGTGTGTGTGTGTGTGTGTGTGTGTGTGTGAAGCAGTCTGAACGTCAGTAACGAGAGATGACCTATAATAAGTGATTCTACCTGCAGGCGCGGGACGTGCAGGGAGGGATTGTGGGTAGGAAGGCGAGCGGAGGAAGTTTCTCCTCCTTCGTCTTCTTCTTCTCCTCCTTCTCCTCTTCTTCTTCGCTGTCGGAGGAAAGCTGAACGAGCTCCGGCGTCCGCTCGGCGATCGGCTTCTTGTAGCCGACGATCAGACACTCGTCCTCGGTGGCCATGGCGACCAGCGGGCAGGCGGGGTCCACGCCGGCGGAGGTGTAGGACGGCCCGGGGGTCTCGTCGTCCCACGCCGCCAGGCTGAGGCAACTTCCTGTCTGCATCGCGTCGTCCTGGACGCAAAGACACGCACAAAACTAGACTTTAAAAGGTCACGCTTAATGACGCTCTTTCCTCAACATTTACGCTATTTTTCACTTTTATTTTGAAAGGTAAGAGCTCTGATCAAAGTCCTTTTAGGCAAGTCATGCCACTCGGCCGCCATCTTGGCAACGCCTCCGGGCAGCTATTTCGGACTAACAAGACCAGGCTCCTATCTAAATGAATGGGCAGAGAGTCAGAACTGCTCTTTCACTGGTCATCGGGACATAAAAACTACATGTATAGAAACAGCAGTAGAATATGATAAAAAAAAAAAATCGCTGAAAAAGTTTGATGACTTTGCCCTAAAATAACGTTTAAAACGCCTTTTTCCCCACAGGTTATACTGTTACTACGCATGCGCAAGGGTTCACGACACCAACTTCATTTTACGTCTCTATCCAGAATGCCGGTGTTGTGCTTTAACTACCTTGGTAGTCCGGTGCCTTGGCGTTGTTATCATCCGTAATGTGGATTCCATCTGATCTTGCACACACCCGTCTGACGCCGCCTTCACACTGGCAGTTGAGTAGCTAGTAGCGGACGTCGTACTACACCGTTGAAAAGCTTTGCAAGCGATTTACAAAAATGGCGGAACAACTAGAAGGACTGATACGTGTCTGAATGTATGATTCTCTCTGACCTCTCTTATACGGCTATAAATAGAAAGGCTGCTGCGTGGAGTAAAGTTGCCCAGGACGTCGACATGTCACGTCGGTTAAATGTGATATAGCGGTATAATGTCAATAGTTAAATGTGATATAGCGGTATAATGTCAATAGTTAAATGTGATATAGCGGTATAATGTCAATAGTTAAATGTGATATAGAGGTATAATGTCAATAGTTAAATGTGATATAGAGGTATAATGTCAATAGTTAAATGTGATATAGCGGTATAATGTCAATAGTTAAATGTGATATAGCGGTATAATGTCAATAGTTAAATGTGATATAGAGGTATAATGTCAATAGTTAAATGTGATATAGCGGTATAATGTCAATAGTTAAATGTGATATAGCGGTATAATGTCAATAGTTAAATGTGATATAGCGGTATAATGTCAATAGTTAAATGTGATATATAGAGGTATGATGTCAATAGTTAAATGTGATATAGCGGTATAATGTCAATAGTTAAATGTGATATAGAGGTATAATGTCAATAGTTAAATGTGATATAGCGGTATAATGTCAATAGTTAAATGTGATATAGCGGTATAATGTCAATAGTTAAATGTGATATAGAGGTATAATGTCAATAGTTAAATGTGATATAGAGGTATAATGTCAATAGTTAAATGTGATATAGCGGTATAATGTCAATAGTTAAATGTGATATAGCGGTATAATGTCAATAGTTAAATGTGATATAGCGGTATAATGTCAATAGTTAAATGTGATATAGCGGTATAATGTCAATAGTTAAATGTGATATAGCGGTATAATGTCAATAGTTAAATGTGATATAGAGGTATAATGTCAATAGTTAAATGTGATATAGAGGTATAATGTCAATAGTTAAATGTGATATAGCGGTATAATGTCAATAGTTAAATGTGATATAGCGGTATAATGTCAATAGTTAAATGTGATATAGCGGTATAATGTCAATAGTTAAATGTGATATAGAGGTATAATGTCAATAGTTAAATGTGATATAGAGGTATAATGTCAATAGTTAAATGTGATATAGCGGTATAATGTCAATAGTTAAATGTGATATAGAGGTATAATGTCAATAGTTAAATGTGATATAGAGGTATAATGTCAATAGTTAAATGTGATATAGCGGTATAATGTCAATAGTTAAATGTGATATAGCGGTATAATGTCAATAGTTAAATGTGATATAGAGGTATAATGTCAATAGTTAAATGTGATATAGAGGTATAATGTCAATAGTTAAATGTGATATAGAGGTATAATGTCAATAGTTAAATGTGATATAGCGGTATAATGTCAATAGTTAAATGTGATATAGAGGTATAATGTCAATAGTTAAATGTGATATAGAGGTATAATGTCAATAGTTAAATGTGATATACAGGTATAATGTCAATAGTTAAATGTGATATAGCGGTATAATGTCAATAGTTAAATGTGATATAGAGGTATAATGTCAATAGTTAAATGTGATATAGAGGTATAATGTCAATAGTTAAATGTGATATAGCGGTATAATGTCAATAGTTAAATGTGATATAGCGGTATAATGTCAATAGTTAAATGTGATATAGAGGTATAATGTCAATAGTTAAATGTGATATATAGAGGTATAATGTCAATAGTTAAATGTGATATAGCGGTATAATGTCAATAGTTAAATGTGATATAGCGGTATAATGTCAATAGTTAAATGTGATATACAGGTATAATGTCAATAGTTAAATGTGATATATAGAGGTATAATGTCAATAGTTAAATGTGATATAGCGGTATAATGTCAATAGTTAAATGTGATATAGAGGTATAATGTCAATAGTTAAATGTGATATAGCGGTATAATGTCAATAGTTAAATGTGATATAGAGGTATAATGTCAATAGTTAAATGTGATATAGCGGTATAATGTCAATAGTTAAATGTGATATAGAGGTATAATGTCAATAGTTAAATGTGATATAGATGTATAATGTCAATAGTTAAATGTGATATAGAGGTATAATGTCAATAGTTAAATGTGATATAGCGGTATAATGTCAATAGTTAAATGTGATATAGCGGTATAATGTCAATAGTTAAATGTGATATAGCGGTATAATGTCAATAGTTAAATGTCATATAGCGGTATAATGTCAATAGTTAAATGTGATATAGCGGTATAATGTCAATAGTTAAATGTCATATAGCGGTATAATGTCAATAGTTAAATGTGATATAGCGGTATAATGTCAATAGTTAAATGTGATATATAGAGGTATAATGTCAATAGTTAAATGTGATATAGCGGTATAATGTCAATAGTTAAATGTGATATAGCGGTATAATGTCAATAGTTAAATGTCATATAGCGGTATAATGTCAATAGTTAAATGTGATATACAGGTATAATGTCAATAGTTAAATGTGATATAGCGGTATAATGTCAATAGTTAAATGTGATATAGCGGTATAATGTCAATAGTTAAATGTGATATACAGGTATAATGTCAATAGTTAAATGTGATATAGCAGGTATAATGTCAATAGTTAAATGTGATATAGCGGTATAATGTCAATAGTTAAATGTGATATAGCAGGTATAATGTCAATAGTTAAATGTGATATAGCAGGTATAATGTCAATAGTTAAATGTGATATAGCGGTATAATGTCAATAGTTAAATGTGATATAGCGGTATAATGTCAATAGTTAAATGTGATATAGCGGTATAATGTCAATAGTTAAATGTGATATAGCGGTATAATGTCAATAGTTAAATGTGATATAGCGGTATAATGTCAATAGTTAAATGTGATATACAGGTATAATGTCAATAGTTAAATGTGATATACAGGTATAATGTCAATAGTTAAATGTGATATAGCGGTATAATGTCAATAGTTAAATGTGATATAGCGGTATAATGTCAATAGTTAAATGTGATATAGCGGTATAATGTCAATAGTTAAATGTGATATAGCGGTATAATGTCAATAGTTAAATGTGATATAGAGGTATAATGTCAATAGTTAAATGTGATATAGCGGTATAATGTCAATAGTTAAATGTGATATAGCGGTATAATGTCAATAGTTAAATGTGATATAGAGGTATAATGTCAATAGTTAAATGTGATATAGCGGTATAATGTCAATAGTTAAATGTGATATAGATGTATAATGTCAATAGTTAAATGTGATATAGCGGTATAATGTCAATAGTTAAATGTGATATAGCGGTATAATGTCAATAGTTAAATGTGATATAGCGGTATAATGTCAATAGTTAAATGTGATATAGCGGTATAATGTCAATAGTTAAATGTGATATAGCGGTATAATGTCAATAGTTAAATGTGATATAGCGGTATAATGTCAATAGTTAAATGTCATATAGCGGTATAATGTCAATAGTTAAATGTGATATAGCGGTATAATGTCAATAGTTAAATGTGATATAGCGGTATAATATCAATAGTTAAATGTGATATAGAGGTATAATGTCAATAGTTAAATGTCATATAGCGGTATAATGTCAATAGTTAAATGTCATATAGCGGTATAATGTCAATAGTTAAATGTGATATAGCGGTATAATGTCAATAGTTAGACGTCTGTTGCTAGCTAACCAATTAGCATTAGCAGGTTTGTTTATCAGTACCATGGCAACGCTAACTTCCGTCGGATAGGAACCGTCCGTAGCTTTTTGCAAGAGTTCAATTTTTTGAACGCATCCGGATGACCAACTGACACGATTTTTTCCGCACCGCACTCGTTCGGACCCGGTTCGCATGCTGTCTGCGAATCTCCACAGGAAATAAATGAATTCCGGCCGTTTCGAAGCTGATTTCAACTGCCAGTGTGAAGGCTGCGCGACACGCCACAACTCGCTGTCGCAAAACCTCAACTGTGCGCATGCGTCAGTGGAACCAGACGATAGGCTTAAATGTTTCCCGGCTTGACTGTTAAAAAGCAGATGATTGGCTTTCCAGCGGGAGGGGACGGGACATGTGCATACAACCGCCATCTTTGCCGTTACGGATTTTCCTTAGATAGTTGTATTGAGGATTGAGGAAGTGGCATGTCTCTTCTAAATAGTCTCTGGCTCTGAGTGATTTCAACAGTGTAGGTAATATGTCTCGGGCTTTTATTGTGAAAGGTAAGAACTTTGAGTGAGTTTAACAGTGTAGGTAATATGTCTCGGGCTTTTATTTTGAAAGGTGAGAACTTTAACAGCATAGGTAATAATGCTCGGGCTCTTATTGTGAAAGGTGAGACCGTTAACAGCGTAGGTAATATGTCTCGGGCTCTTATTGTGAAAGGTGAGAACTAACAGCATAGGTAATAATGCTCGGGCTCTTATTGTGAAAGGTGAGACCGTTAACAGCGTAGGTAATATGTCTCGGGCTTTTATTTTGAAAGGTGAGAACTTTAACAGCATAGGTAATAATGCTCGGGCTCTTATTGTGAAAGGTGATACCTTTAACAGCGTAGGTAATACGTCTCAAGCTTTTATTTTGAAAGGGAAGAATTGAGTGAGTTTAACAGCGTAGGTAATATGTCTCGGGCTCTTATTGTGAAAGGTGAGAACAGAAACATTGCAAACGTTAGCTCACCTGAGCGCTGAGGCGCTCCTCGTCGTCGTCGCCCTCGGAGATGGCGATGACGGAGCTGCCGTCGGAGCCGTCGCTGGCGTCCAGCGTCACGGCAACGGCGCCGGTGTCCGGCGGCTCGTACACGGCCTGCAGGTCGTAGCTCTCCAGGCCGAGCGGCGAGCGGGCGAAGCTCACCAGCTCGTGCAGGAAGTGGTCCGTGCGCGCCAGCAGGAACGGGCGCAGCTCTTCTTCTATGGTGGGCGTGTCCTCCAGGCCGTGGCGAGCCAGCCGCGCCGTGATGATGCGCTGCACGATGTCCACCAGCGTGGCGTGGGCGCCGTACAGCACGGTGAGCTCGCGGCGCAGCCAGGGGCGGAGCCTGTGGAGCTGGGATGGGTTCCTGCGGAAGCTCTCGGCCGTGATGTCACGCTGTGGCTGCTGCCCGTTGTCGCCGGCAACGCCGCGGACGCGCACGCCGCTGCGGTAGAGCGCGCGGCGGAGCGCCAGCGTCTCGCGCTCGCGCAGCGCCCGCACGGAGCCGCCCTCTCGCTGCAGCCGCGGCGCGCCGCCAGACGGGTTGCCAGGCGACGAGCCGCGCGGTCGCCCGTGGCGACGGGCGCCACGGCGCCGCCGAGTCCCGTCAGACCCTCGAAGATCACGCCACGCTCCGTCAGGTCGGGGCCACGAGGAGGCCTCGGGCTGGACCAATCAGAGACAGACACAGGGGTTAGACACACAGATACACACACACACACACACACACAGACACAGATACACACACACACACACACACACACACACACACACACACACAGACACACACACACACACACACACACACACACACACACACACACACACACACACACACACACACACACACACACACAGACACACACACACACACACAGACACACACACACACACAGACACACACACACACACAGAGAGACAGACACAGATACACACACACACACACAGACACACACAGAGACACACACACAGATACACACACACACACACACACAGAGAGACAGACACAGACACACACAAACACACACAAACACACACAGAGACACACACACAGATACACACACACACACACACACAGACACACACAGAGACACACACACACACAGAGACACACACACACACAGACACACACACAGAGACACACACACAAAAACACACAAACACACACAAACACACACACACACACAGAGACACACAGAGACACACACACACACACACACACACACACAGACACACACAGATACACACACACACAGACACACACAGAGACACACACACACACACACACACAGACACACACAGAGACACACACACACACAGAGACACACACACAGACACACACACAAAAACACACAAACACACACAAACACACACAGAGACACACACACACACACAGACACACACAGAGACACACACACACACAGAGACACAGACACACACACAGAGACACACACACAAAAACACACAAACACACACAAACACACACACACACACACAGAGACACACACACACACACACACACACACAGACACACACAGAGACACACACACACACACACACACAGACACACAGATACCCCCCTGATACTGTGGTGCTCCAGACTGCCAGCAGGCTCCATTCATGTAAAATTAAACATGGCAGTTGGTGCTCTAAGTGGAGCCTCTGTCATAACGTGATTGGTTACCAGTGTTGGTCAAGTTACTTGGAAATAGTAAATTAGTTACTGATTACTTCTCCAAGAAAGTAATCCAGTTACTTTACTGATTACTTATTTCCAAAAGTAATTAGTTACTGTACCAGTTACTTTACTAAGTTACTTTTCAAAAACATGCGTCGGAACGATTCAGAGTCAACAGTGGAAATTGGCAGCATGTCCTCGACATTATAGCCAGCGACGAGCTTCTTCAGTTCAGTGGCACTAAGTCCTGTTGCTTTTATTATCCGTGTCGCTGTCTATTTCTACCTGTTTAGCAGGAGAGGGGCCCACGCAGGTTCGCCCGGTAGATCTGGATGTAGCCGCAGCAGTCATGTCAGTTGGGGGTTCAGGTTATTTTTCCAGTGAGTTTCACATTCCTGTGCCGGCTTGCTAGGTGCTTGCTCTTGAAGTGTAATTTTTCGCTGTAGATAAAAGTACAGCGGACGCTGATGTTTTTGTCACCTTTAACCGAGTCAAACTCAAAGTAATGTCGGTACTTCCGAGCATTAAACGCTGCGCGGTCCTGCTCTCTCCCGCGCCCCATGTTGTCTCTTGTTCAACACTACACGTGTCGGTGTTTACCGCTGACGTCGCGGCGCTCACACGTTGTCACTCACGAGACAGTCTCGCGAAACAAAATCACGGTTAAGTAACGCAGTAACGCAGCCTGCTGACGGGGAAGTAACAGTAATCTAATTACTGTTTTTGCAATTGTAATCCCTTACTTTACTCGTTACTTGAAAAAAGTAATCGGATTACAGTAACGCGTTACTTCTAACGCGTTACTGCCCATCAGTGTTGGTTACGTCGCTGCTCCATATCCTATCAACCAATCACAGCGCGAGCATGTGATTCAGGTAATCAGAGTGAGAATTAAATTTGATAAAGATTAAATAAGATTTAATCTAGAGACTAGATTACATTTTAAAATTTAGAGACTAGATCAGCGGTAGTTGGTGGTCTAGTTACCCCAGAATAGGTGACTGTGTGCTGGGTACAGAGCACCACGAGCTGCCGGTCGTCTCTGTCCTCTCTGTATCCGTGAGAAGTGGAGCTGTCTGTCCTGAATTGAGACTTCACGGCTTTATTATCGATTAATAGTTAATAGTGTGTTCGTATCGGCCATTTAAACATTTTTTGACTACTTTTTATTTTTTTTATTTTTTTTTTTTTAAAAGGCCGTGCGCCCTAGCCTAGAAATCTAGACTCCCCTTAGTGGCAGCAAATTTATTCTGCAGCCAGGGGGGGCGGGGTGTAGGCACTCTCCGTTGACTTTCAAGCTGCAAAAACCAAAATTTTGGTCAGGCCAATCACATCGTGTATAGAGTCGGTGGGCGGGGCTTATGGCTGCTGCTGCTGCTGGTGAACAGAGGTCTTCTGGAAGACTTGGAGTTCAGCTTTTCTTTGAGAAAAAGAACAAAGAACGGCTCTGAAATCATTCTTAGAAAAGGAAGATGTGTTCGGAGTGTTGCCGACCGGATACGGCAAAAGTTTAATCTATCAGCTAGCTCCGCTACCTTCTTCGTTGCTCTGATTGGTTGTAGTGCTATCCTATCGCGTGCAGAGGGAATCTGAAAGACAACCGTTTGTCCCGCCCCTCGGATTGAGCCCTGACCAATGGGGGAGTTCCCAGACCCCAACATCTGGATGTGGGGCTGGCTGGTCAGGCTACGTGCGCCCATGAGCACCCACGGGGGAAAACATGCACATACACACATGTATGTGCTATGTATGTGTGTGTGTGTGTATATGTGTGTGTGTGTGTGTGTGTGTGTGTGTATCTCTGTGTGTACCTGGTCCTCTCCTCCTCCAGATCGTCTCCCTCCTCCCGGTCAGAGACGGCGATCTGATGCCGAGGCCCCGGTGGTGGTGGGGGGGGGTCCAGGTACCACTCCCACACCCCCCTCCTCCTCCCCCCCTCCCCCTCTCACCCCCCCCCCTCTCCCTCCGGTGTCGCCGCTGCTGCCGCCGCGTGGCAACGCCCCCGGCAACAGCGCCCCCTGCCTCTCCTCCCCCGCGGTGCCTCCGCAGCATCAGCCTCATCTGGTGGTCGCTGCGCGCTGCCGACGCCATTGCCGCAACCATGGCGACCGTGGCGGCCACGCCGTCGTCGCCGAGCGTCGGTGGCGTCTCCGGCGCCGGCGGCCTCCTCAGCGTGTACTCCTTGAAGTCGTCGGGGGCGACCACGGAGTGCAGGATGGAGGCGAAGGGCTGCTTGCACAGCGGGCACTCGGGCTTGCTGCGGGACCACTCCTGCACGCAGGGGAAGCAGAACCGGTGCAGGCAGCGGTCCAGGTACGCCACGTTGGAGAACCGGTCCAGGCAGATCGGACACTTAGAGTCCGGGGACGCGTCCTCGGCTGGCGGGGGCGCCCGCTGGGGAGACGGGGGCGCCGTGGCGACGACCGTGGTGGTGGTGGGAGCAGCTGAGGTGGTGTTGGTGGTGTTTTTCCTGCGGCTGGTGCGAGTGGTGGTGTTCTCTCGTCTTCGTCGCTCCTCCTCCTCTTCCTCCTGCTCCTCCGGCTGGCCGTTGCCGGCGGCGTTGGCGGAGGAGGCCGCGTTGCCGCGCCGACGGACTCGTAGCTTCATCCGCGTGGGCGCCATGACCTGAGAACGGGCGGCGAGGAGGGAAGAGAGGACAGGATGACATCATCACAGAAGTTATAGTTTATAATTATCATATAAATGATATTATAGTTGGAGAGTGTGTGTGTGTGTCTCTCTGTCTGTGTGTGTGTCTGTTTATATATATATATATGTGTGTGTGTGTGTGTCTGTCTGTCTGTGTGTGTGTCTGTTTATATGTGTGTGTGTGTGTGTGTCTGTTTATATATATATATATATATGTGTGTGTGTGTGTGTCTGTCTGTGTGTGTGTCTGTTTATATATATATATATGTGTGTGTATGTGTCTGTCTGTCTGTGTGTGTGTCTGTTTATATATGTGTGTGTGTGTGTGTGTGTCTGTCTGTTTATATGTGTGTGTGTGTGTGTGTGTGTGTGTGTGTGTGTGTGTGTGTGTGTCTGTCTGTTTATGTGTGTGTGTGTGTCTGTTTATGTGTGTGTGTGTGTCTGTCTGTTTATATGTGTGTGTCTGTCTGTGTGTGTCTGTTTATATGTGTGTGTCTGTTTATATGTGTGTGTGTGTGTGTGTCTGTTTATATGTGTGTGTGTGTGTGTGTGTCTGTTTATATGTGTGTGTGTCTGTTTATATGTGTGTGTGTGTGTGTGTGTGTCTGTTTATATGTGTGTGTGTCTGTGTGTGTGTGTGTGTGTGTGTGTGTGTGTCTGTGTCTGTGTGTGTGTGTGTCTGTGTGTGTGTCTCTGTATATGTATGTGTGTGTGTGTGTGTGTGTGTGTGTGTCTGTTTATATGTGTGTGTGTGTCTGTTTATATGTGTGTGTGTCTGTTTATATGTGTGTGTGTCTGTTTATATGTGTGTGTGTGTGTGTGTGTGTCTGTTTATATGTGTGTGTGTCTGTCTGTTTGTGTGTGTGTGTGTCTGTTTAATAAACAGTGTGTGTGTCTGTTTATTTGTGTGTGTGTGTGTGTGTGTGTGTCTGTTTAATAAGCAGTGTGTGTGTCTGTTTATTTGTGTGTGTGTGTGTGTGTGTGTCTGTCTTTTTATGTGTGTGTCTGTTTATTTGTGTGTGTGTCTGTCTGTTTATGTGTGTGTGTGTGTGTGTGTGTCTGTTTGTGTGTGTGTGTGTGTCTGTTTATGTGTATGTGTGTGTGTGTGTGTGTGTGTGTGTCTGTTTATGTGTGTGTGTGTCTGTTTATTTGTGTGTGTGTCTGTTTATGTGTGTGTGTGTCTGTTTATGTGTGTGTGTGTCTGTTTATGTGTGTGTGTGTGTGTGTGTCTGTTTATGTGTGTGTGTGTCTGTTTATGTGTGTGTGTGTGTGTGTGTGTGTGTGTGTGTGTGTCTGTTTATGTGTGTGTCTGTTTAATAAACAGTGTGTGTGTCTGTTTATTTGTGTGTGTGTGTGTGTGTGTCTGTCTGTTTATGTGTGTGTCTGTTTATTTGTGTGTGTGTGTGTGTGTGTGTCTGTCTGTTTATGTGTGTGTGTGTCTGTTTATGTGTGTGTGTGTGTCTGTTTATGTGTGTGTGTGTCTGTTTAATAAACAGTGTGTGTGTTTTGATGCCTCTTGTGACCGCATGTCATTGGCTCCACTGCAGCAAAACAAGCTAACAGGCGGCTAAGCTAGTTAGCTTCTCCACATTTACAGTGTTTAATTAACTGTTATCAGTGTTTTACACTTCAAGACAACAGAGAACGAGAGTAAACACACACACATTAGAACATCAAAAACTAACATAAATTCATAAATATTTTGAAAAATGTGATTTTAAAAAATAAAAAAAATAAAAAAAAATATGTTAAAACAATTTTTTTTTTTAAAATATTAACAAATTATAATTTAAAAAAATATAATAATAAAAAGGCATTAGTGTCTGGGTAGCATGCTAGCCCTGACCCACGGAGACAGTGAGCTCTGTTAGCATTTAGCTAACAAACAAGCATTTGTTCTAAACTCGTTAATCGGTATTTTATCCCTCAGCCTCAAGACCGGAGGGTCCCGCCGGTGTATCCCCGCTGTGACGTGGTCAATACCGGAGACCGATGACAAAACACAGAGGTTTTCGTTAGCCTGTTAGCATGCTAACACGGTTAGCTTCCCCGTACCTGAGCTATAGAAGAAGACTCCCCCGGGTCGCTTCTCATCCGGGGTTTTTCTCCTCCTCCGGGGCAGAAATCCGCGCCGCGAGCGGCATACACCGTTGCCTCGGTTACCGGTCTACCAGGCTCCGCCGCTCTGATCCGTTTATACCGAAAGTACCGTTAAAAACGGAGACATTTCTGTCGGTGTGTGTTGTCGCTCGATCCGGTTCCTACATACAGCTGGAAGGAGAGAGATGCCGCGGTGCATGACGGGAGGGTTTTTTGTGTGTAGGCAAAGATCGTCAATAAAGAAGAAGAACTACATTTACAAAGTTAGGTTACTTTACTCATTAAATATATTATTATTATTATTATTATTATTATTATTATTATTATTATTATTATTATTAGTAGTAGTAGTAGTAGTAGCATTATTATTATTTTTATTATTATTATTATTATTATTATTATTATTATTATTATTAGTAGTAGTAGTAGTAGTAGTAGTAGCATTATTATTATTTTTATTATTATTATTATTAGTAGTAGTAGTAGCATTTTTATTATTATTATTATTATTATTATTAGTAGTAGTAGTAGTAGTAGTAGTAGCATTATTATTATTATTATTATTATTATTAGTAGTAGTAGTAGCATTATTATTATTATTATTATTAGTAGTAGTAGTTGTAGTAGTAGTAGTAGCATTATTATTATTTTTATTATTATTATTATTAGTAGTAGTAGTAGTAGTAGTAGTAGCATTATTATTATTATTAGTAGTAGTAGTAGTAGCATTATTATTATTATTATTATTATGAGTAGTAGTAGTAGTAGTAGTAGCATTATTATTATTATTATTATGAGTAGTAGTAGTAGTAGTAGTAGTAGTAGTAGTAATAATAGCATTATTATTATTATTATTAGTAGTAGTAGTAGTAATAGTAGCATTATTATTATTAGTAGTAGTAGTAGTTAGCTATGTGAGCATCAACACACTTAAAAGTTTACAAATGTAATATTAAGGTAAATGTTTTTGACTATGTTGTATATATTTTAGGCTGTGATGGTTTTTTGATTAGTTTTTTATTTAAACATCTGATTAGTGTAATCTTGCATGTATTTCTTATTACTATTGACAGTTATTTGTAATATGTTTTGATATTATGTGCACCTGCCCGGGGACTGCAGATGGAAATTAGCATTGGCTAACTCTGGTACAAAACACCTTTTCGCAAGATTAATGTATTTTGTACATTGTCCCTGACAAATAAACTAATAATAATAATAATAATAATAATAATAATAATAATAATAGTAGTAGTAGTAGTAGCATTATTATTATTATTATTATTATTATTATTATTAGTAGTAGTAGTAGTAATAGTAGCATTATTATTATTATTATTATTATTATTATTATTATTATTATTATTATTATTATTATTATTATTAGTAGTAGTAGTAGTAGTAGTAGTAATAGTAGCATTATTGTTATTATTATTATTATTATTATTATTATAGTAATTCCACTAAACTACATTTATCAGCAGCTTAGATGACAGGTTTCAAGAAAAAAAGCCCTTAAAAAAGTCTAAATATTTCAAGAAAAAAGTCTAAATATTTCAAGAAAAAATGTCTAAATATTAAAAGAATAAAAGTCCTAAAAAAGTCTAAATATTTCATGAAGAAAATCCTAAGAATGTCTAAATATTTCAAGAAAAAAATCCTAAAAATGTCTAAATATTTCAAGAATAAAATCCTAAAAAACTCTAAATATTTCAGGAATAAAATCCTAAACAAGTCTAAATATTTCAAGAATAAAATCTTAAAAAAGTCTAAATATTTTAAGAAAAAAAGTCTAAATATTAGAAGAAAAGAAATCCTACAACAAGTCCAAATATTAACAGAAAAATCTCCTAAATAAGTGTAAATATTTGCTGTAATACCAGTGTCCCCCTGTGGTTGTTGTAGGCCCTCCGGAGCAGCAGGTGGCGCTGTTGAGCTGAAATAGAGCCGTTATATACCGGAAGTAGCAGAAGGAAGCGATGTAAACAAACCGAACCGACCGTTTTTTTCTGTTGGTTTTTGAACGTTAAATCAGAAGATGGCGGGCTTCAGCAGACGGACTCTGGACGGGATCTACTCGGTGGTACGTTATCTAACGGCACACCTATTGTCCGTTACTCGTTGTCCTCCGTTACCGGACAGAAACTCTGTTGAGATAGCGGCTAACGGTTAGCAACCGGCTAGCGTCAGCCAGCGGTTAGCAACCAACCGGCTAGCGTTAGCATGACTAAAGTTGAGAGGTTTAACAACTGAAGAAGACATGAAGCTTAGTTCAGTTGGGATATCAGTTATCTGCTTCACTGGGTGGATAGTTAGGTAGTTAGTTAGTTAGTTAGTTAGTTAGGTAGTTAGTTAGGTAGGTAGGTAGGTAGGTAGTTAGGTAGGTAGGTAGTTAGTTAGGTAGTTAGTTAGTTAGTTAGGTAGGTAGGTAGTTAGTTAGTTAGGTAGGTAGTTAGTTAGGTAGGGTAGGTAGTTAGGTAGGTAGTTAGTTAGTTAGGTAGGTAGGTAGGTAGTTAGTTAGTTAGTTAGGTAGGTAGGTAGGTAGGTAGGTAGGTAGTTAGTTAGTAGTAATGAAAATGTAACTTAAGTATTAATCAGCAAAAACACAGCGTGTTTGTGTCTATGTTTGTGTGTGTGTGTGTGTGTGTGTGTGTGTGTGTGTGTGTGTGTGTGTGTGTGTGTGTGTGTGTGTCCCACCCTGTCAGACACACTAATCCTGGACTGGAAACTGACAACAAGGGTCTGTCTTAAACTAGCAAAGACAGTCTCGCTTCAGGCAGAGAGAGAGAGAGAGAGAGAGAGAGAGAGAGACTGCATCACTGAGTCAGTCTGAGGTCCTGTAGGTACGGGACGATGCCATGCAGCATTTATGAATGTACGTTAGCAACAGTTAGGCTAACTCACCAGGGTGCTAGTTCACGTGTGAGCTCATATTGCGCTGCAGGAGTTACGTTTGGATTCATTAAATGCGTTATTCAGAATCAGAATCAGAAAAGCTTTATTGCCAAGTACATTTTTGACACTTACAAGGAATTTGTTTTGGTGTCGTAGGTGCATGTCACACATTATCTAAAATAAGTTAAACAAACAGGTTAACAGAACAGACCATATAAGTATAAATAGATGTGTATATATACACACACAGGATGTAATAATAAAATAAGAGTAACAGTTAAGATAAAAAGAGCAAACGTAACGGAGAATGTAGTTTAATCTCCCTACTGATGGTAGATTAGGTTATTACTGTCGCTCTGTCGTTACGCAGACACCGGAGAACTTCGCGGAGCCGTGGGTTAAGGTGAAAGTGGGTCATGTTGTGATTTACTGCCCCTACCAGCAGGTGGCAGCATAGCCATGTAATACTGTCTGTTAACAGAGGGCATTTAAATGTCTGTCTGATCGTTTCTATGGTCACTGTTAGCCCATAGTACGATAAACAAATAGTTATGTAAAGAGAGAAAGTAAAATATAAAGTGCTGCGTGTGTGTGTGTGTGTGTGTGTGTGTGTGTGTGTGTGTGTGTGTGTGTGTGTGTGTGTGTGTGTGTGTGTGTGTGTGTGTGTGTGTGTGTGTGTGTGTGTGTGTGTGTGTGTGTGTGTGAATACTCCTCTTCTCTCTCTCTCTCTCTCTCTGTGTCAGGTGTTGCTGTCCGTGGTGGTGTTGTCTTGGTCGTACGTGATCTACGCCAGCAGGGTCGCAGCCAATTGGCTGCTGGAGGAAAGGGCCGCCCTCCTGAGGCAGCGCTGACAAGCCCATTGGCTGCTGGAGGAAAGGACCGCCCTCCTGAGGCAGCGCTGACAGCCCATTGGCTGCTGGAGGAAAGGACCGCCCTCCTGAGGCAGCGCTGACAAGCCCATTGGCTGCTGGAGGAAAGGACCGCCCTCCTGAGGCAGCGCTGACAGCCCATTGGCTGCTGGAGGAAAGGACCGCCCTCCTGAGCCAGCACTGACAGCCCGTTGGCTGCTGGAGGAAAGGACCGCCCTCCTGAGGCAGCGCTGACCCCTCATTGGACGGCCGACACAACCCTCTCTGCATCCCTGTTTCCTTCACTTTTTTTCTACATTTTGTGATGTTTTTACTGACTTTTAACATGAGAGATCTGACTGAATCACACACAGGCCACGCCCATTTCTGCCTAGACTTTTAATTTTAATATTTTAGTTTTTAATCTTGTGAAAGAGCTGCCTTTCTCACTTTTCGCGTCTGCTTAATTCTTAATTTCTAGGGCTGTCCTCGACTAAAGAACTCCTTAGTGGACTAACACTTATATGATTTAGTCGACTAATCGATTAGTTGATTTAATTGACAGAGCTGTGCGCTTTGAGAGGTGGTTAAGACTAGAAAAGCACAATATAAATGTAGTTAATTAACCATCTGTAAAACTGAGTTTCTCCACAATTAATCCTGCAAAAGCACCACTTTAAATCTCGTGTTTACCATAAATGTGCTCAGAAGTTTCTTGGAAATGAGTAATTAAGCATGAATAAGCACAAAAAATGACTAGTCGACTAAGAGGTGGCAGCCCTACTAATTTCGCTGTAATGTCGTGGGTTATTGAGGTAATGTTTTTACGTCTGTCGGCACACGATCCGTTCTGCACATGCACAAAATGTTCGCATGCGCTGTGGTACGAGGGTTTACGACACTGCACGATCTGTTCCACGCTTCCGGTCGACAGCCAAGCAAACGTTAGTTTAGCTAACAGCTAATTCGGCTAACCGCTAGCTGAGACAGCACGTGATAACTTTAAAAGACCCTCAAAATAAAACGTAAAAATAAACGTTAACATATATATAACAGCTGTTACGTCAGTTCTACTTTACTACTTGTGCTCATTTAAAATCCAATCACTCAACACTTGTCTTTATTGTTATTACTGTAAAGTCTTAATGTAGCTGTAGCCGTTAAGTTTGACTTATTGTTATTTTAGACTGAATCTAGCTGTCAGCTAAACTAACGTTAGCTTCCCGGTAGGGCTGGGCGATATATATCGATATTATATCGATATATTGTGATATGAGACTAGATATCGTCTTAGATTTTGGATATCGTAATATCGTGATATGACCATAAGTGTCTTTTCCTGGTTTTAAAGGCTGCATTACAGTGAAGTGATGTACTTTTCTGAACTTACCAGACTGTTCTAGCTGTTCTATTATTAATGATTATTTATCTAAAATCTAAGTGTGGAGATATTTTGCGATAGCACCAACTGTTATATCGCCGCAATATCGATATATCGAGGTATTTGGTCAAGAATATCATGATATCTGATTTTCTCTATATCGCCCAGCCCTATATCAGAAAATACGGGACGTAGAAATAAGCGCTGAAAATGTGTAGAAGAAAAATTTAACAATTTAAAACGTTGGAAAAAACAAACCTTATGGAGCTTTGATTTCATAAAAGATACTCCTGTTGTTATACAGTATTTATGTTTACATTTTATTGTTATTTGAACAGCTGAGCATTGAACCAGGTGAAGAAACCTGTTTATTATTTATTCATTTTGATTTTGCAACTGTTGACTGAAATAGACGGTTTCTATGAAACTACATGTGACATGTCATATTTGACTTTGACTTTGACTGAATATTTGCTCTCACTTTGCGAAAAAATATCGGGATATATATCGTATATCGATATTCAGCCAAAATATATATCGGGATATGACTTTTGGTCCATATCGCCCAGCCCTACTTCCCGGTGGAGGCTAGAACGGATCGTGTACCGACAAGCTGCGTTCTGTAGGGAGGAACCGGGCCATCCCAAGGTGAAGAACAGCAGGTGAGATAGTGCTGCAGTTAAATGACATGTCTGTAATATTTGGGGGTTGCCTACTGTAGTGGGGTGCACATACACGTATAAATAGTAACGTCAGCAGTAACCGATCCATCCGATTGTAATGATGTTTTTGATAAACTTGAGTGTAACTGTTGCTTGCTCGGGTTAGCCCACCCCTATAATCCCTGTGTATTTGGTATGGTCCAGTTAGCTGAGTTTACAGTTTTTCACGATCGCTATGACACTTTTTTCAATACTTTTAACAACTTTCCTAAACTCTTAACACAGTTAGCACAACATCCGTCTGTGTAGGCTATAATTAACACATTTCTTGTTGCTTTGACACAAAATGCGTACAGTTAACACAAATTTAAAATGCTTGAACTTCTTTTACACACAAGCTCCACCAAAACCAAAACAATGGATCTTTACTGCCAAATTTCCAAATGCTTTCACACTGTATGTCAGAACAGATAACATCATGTTCTAAACCTAACTTATAGGCTAAAGTCAAAGTGAACAGCTGTTCAAATTTTAAATTGAAACACAAATATATCCCCTGCATTTTATACATGCATGTATTGGAAACAGCTGATTGAAGTTATAGATCAATCCCAGCTGATTCCCTTCTAGGAAACACACTCAGGTGTTGAGGTTCTTTCAATCCCATGATCATATGGTAGTAGAGTAAAAGAGGACCTATTTGAACAATATACTGTAGATGAACACAGAAAATAAGAAAAATGCCTTGACGAGGGAGAGGAAGAGGAGTACCAGGACAATTCTGTCTCTATCTCCTTATTTTCATAAACCGTACATTCTATAAAGCCACTCTGAAATGGGTCATTCATGTTTTGTATTGAATCTCTGCAGCAAAAGAAACTAAATGGTGTCCGGGTTGGACCAGTGGGTAGAGCAGGCGCACATATACTTGGAGGTTTGTGCCTCGACGCAGAGGTCCAGGGTTCAAATCTGGCTTGTGACGATTTCCTGCATGTCTTCCCCCCCCCCTCTCTCTCCCCTTTTTCAACTAGCTGTCCTGTCAAATAAAGGTGGAAAAGCCCAAAAAATAATCTTTACAGTAAAAGAAAATATGCATGCATTTACTAAACCGAACAAAACAAAAATGCAGAGATATTTCAAGAGAAACTGCAGTCCAAAACACAATCTATGATCAATACAATATACTATTGTCTGTTATATAAGGGCAGACCTGACTGACACATTTAAAATGATGTTAGTGTTTTTTATGTCATTGTGCAGTGATTGACTAAATGTTCCTGTTGGGAGAGAACATGTGTTAGTGTTTTGGAAGAATTATTTGATTTTGAGACATGATTGCATTGTTTTGGTAAACATAGTGTGTTGTGTTAGTGAATTATTGTATTTTGAAAATCAGTGTTGGAGTTTAGTTTACAATGTGTGATTTTGAGCATGAAATTAACTGTTTTGCCAATTGTGTGTTGTAGTTGTGTTGGTGCGTTAAGAGTTTAGGAAAGTTGTTAAAAGTATTGAAAAAAGTGTCATAGCGATCGTGAAAAACTGTAAAAGGGCATCAGGAGAGGAAAGGAAGGGCCTGGTTGGCAGCTTGCTGTGAGCTGGCTGTTTGGTCGGCCTCACTGTAATATTTTGTGTGGTATTTTGGTTTGAATGTGTATTTGTGTCATATTTATTTTTTAATAAAAACACAAAAATTGTGAACTTGAAAAAGCGTCAAACTCTGTTATTAATTTAATAACACTTTAATAGCACTTGATTGTAAGTTGCTTTGGATAAAAGCGTCAGCTAAATGACGTAATGTAATGTTATCCCAACGGGGGAAATTTACCATTTATCACAAAACTACTTTTGGGAACTCCTCCGAGGCCGTGTGACAGATCTGCACGAAATTAGGCCTCTAGCGTCTCCAGGCCGACCCGCCCACAAGCCCCCAAAAGAATTTTGCTACGTTAAAATATGCGGAAATAACGAACAATTTTATTTATTATTTTTTTTATAGCTAGTCACCAAAACACCAATTTGAGCACATATTGACCCAAGTAGTCTGGGTCTGGGTCTGTGTGTTTTTCCAGTTTACCTCTGTGTCAGAAAACCTTGTTCTCCGCTCTGATTGGCTGTTCACAGGCTCCACACTGACGGTCCAATCAGATTCACTCTGAACAAAGAAAGACCCTGGTGCGTGTGTGTTTGTGTGTGTGTCTCACTCTCTGTGTGTGTGTGTGTGTGTGTGTCTCTCTGTGTGTGTGTGTGTGTCTCTGTGTGTGTGTGTGTGTGTCTCACTCTCTCTCTGTGTGTGTGTGTGTGTGTGTGTGTGTGTGTGTCTCTGATGTATTCAGTAACTAAAAGCGTGTTTTATAACCATGAATGTTTGATGTGTGAGTCCTCAGAAATGTAAATGATGTCAACAGAATGAAGAGGCTCTATAGGTGAGTACTCATTCTATTAGCAACACACTTCACACACACACACACACACACAGACAGAGAGACACATACACACACAGAGACACACACACACACACACACTCTCTCTCATCGGTAATTAAAAACCTGCTCCTCTTCTCTCCTCTTCTCTGTGGAGACGAGCAGCGCCATAACAACCTGGCAAAGACCTCCGAGGAAATATAAAGAGATATTGTGTGTGTGTGTGTGTGTGTGTGTGTGTGTGTGTGTGTGTGTGTGTGTGTGTGTGTGTTCAGATTAGCCTTCTAATAGTGCTGCACGATATAACATCTAACCTGGATTGTTATTATCTGATATTGTGATTGAGATATTTGAGGGAATATTCAAATTAAACCGATCTAAATGATTGTAGTGTGATTCTGTAGTCTGTATACGACAACAATACTGCATTCAGAACGCTCGGACACATATTTTACCTTTTAACAAACATTGCGCACACAGACACACGCACACAGACACACATGCACACAGACACATACATGCACAAAACACACTTCAAACACACTCTCATATTCTCTCTCATCTGTAATTAAAAACCTGCTCCTCTACTCTGTGTGTGTGTGTGTGTGTGTGTTTTATGAAAAGGATAGGCGAGCTGCCTTTTGCAGCTGTGCTCGTATCCAAACCACTCATGCAGATGAGTCCACAGAACACACAGACACACACACTCTCACACACAGACACACTCTCACACACACACACACACACACACACACACACACACACACACAAACACACACACAAGTTTGGCTGAGGGATAATTTGGTCACACAATGAATTTATCACTCAAGTTAAAGTCCTTTTTCCATCTGTCTCTAATCTAAACACAACAACCAGTCGATGTAATCATCGGAGAGTAAGGGAGCCTGCGAGGGTCAAACTACCTCCCGGTGGAGATCCTTCCGTGTCGGCAGCTAACCGGTAAACAATCCCTCCGTGGTCGGCCAGCTGCTCCACAACGCACCATGAATATTCATTCATTCATTCAGCCAGCACAACACACACTTCACCCAGAACACACACACAGGCCCGTTCCACACTGGCTGCGTGGTGTGTCCGTTGTTATTTCGGCTACCATGCCGAAAACTCGTGCGTGCTAAAAATAGGACCTATGTTTCACGCCAGCGTGTTGTAAGCGTTTCCAGGCAACATAGAATATGAAAATATGTTTATACGTCATTTAGACACGAATACATATTAATACATGACATGTTGATGTCTGAAAGTCTCGAGGTTTTGACATAAATGCAGATATATATATATAAATGTAATTTAAAATAATAATAATTTCTAATCTGTCACATGTCAATCCATAGCAGAAGGATATATTCTGGAGCCTATTTTGCCGACGTTGTCTTTGCTGTAATCAGATCAGAATATATTTATGTTTATGGGAAACTACATGTAAAGGTACTTTATTTGTCACTTACACGTACATGTAGCAAAATTCATTCTCTGCATTTAACCCATCCCTCAAGGGAGCAGTGGGCAGCCAATCACAGTGCCCGGGGAGCCAGTGCCTTGATCAAGTCAGACACCTTTCTGGTGTGTAAAGACGTAGAAAACGCCATGCAGCAGAAACGCCACGCAGGCAAGGCCTTAACTAGAGATTACACACATTTAACCCTTTCAGTTCATTCATGTTTTTTGGCCTAAAAGCTGCAGAATGTGAAGCTGGCGTGTTGTCAGAAAGAGTAGTCTGGGTAAAGGTGTGGAACGTGAAACACTCAGATCACCAGAAACAACACTGCTTTTCTCTTTACGTTTATTAGAGCGAAACTAAATTTTAGACACGTTTTGATACAACCGTGGACCAAAGCAGACATTAAAACAGACGGAAAAATCTGTGTGTGTGTGTGTGTGTATAGCAGAGAGTAGCAGTAACCACCATACGCTGTCGTAGGTTTCGTGATGAAATAGGATCTTAAAGGTCCCGTGACATGGTGCTTTTTGGATGCTTTTATATAGACCTTAGTGGTCCCCTAATACTGTATCTGAAGTCTCTTTTATATAGACCTTAGTGGTCCCCTAATACTGTATCTGAAGTCTCTTTTATATAGACCTTAGTGGTCCCCTAATACTGTATCTGAAGTCTCTTTTATATAGACCTTAGTGGTCCCCTAATACTGTATCTGAAGTCTCTTTTATATAGACCTTAGTGGTCCCCTAATACTGTATCTGAAGTCTCTTTTATATAGACCTTAGTGGTCCCCTAATACTGTATCTGAAGTCTCTTTTATATAGACCTTAGTGGTCCCCTAATACTGTATCTGAAGTCTCTTTTATATAGACCTTAGTGGTCCCCCTAATACTGTATCTGAAGTCTCTTTTATATAGACCTTAGTGGTCCCCTAATACTGTATCTGAAGTCTCTTTTATATAGACCTTAGTGGTCCCCTAATACTGTATCTGAAGTCTCTTTTATATAGACCTTAGTGGTCCCCTAATACTGTATCTGAAGTCTCTTTTATATAGACCTTAGTGGTCCCCTAATACTGTATCTGAAGTCTCTTTTATATAGACCTTAGTGGTCCCCTAATACTGTATCTGAAGTCTCTTTTATATAGACCTTAGTGGTCCCCTAATACTGTATCTGAAGTCTCTTTTATATAGACCTTAGTGGTCCCCTAATACTGTATCTGAAGTCTCTTTTATATAGACCTTAGTGGTCCCCCTAATACTGTATCTGAAGTCTCTTTTATATAGACCTTAGTGGTCCCCTAATACTGTATCTGAAGTCTCTTTTATATAGACCTTAGTGGTCCCCTAATACTGTATCTGAAGTCTCTTTTATATAGACCTTAGTGGTCCCCTAATACTGTATCTGAAGTCTCTTTTATATAGACCTTAGTGGTCCCCCTAATACTGTATCTGAAGTCTCTTTTATATAGACCTTAGTGGTCCCCTAATACTGTATCTGAAGTCTCTTTTATATAGACCTTAGTGGTCCCCTAATACTGTATCTGAAGTCTCTTTTATATAGACCTTAGTGGTCCCCTAATACTGTATCTGAAGTCTCTTTTATATAGACCTTAGTGGTCCCCTAATACTGTATCTGAAGTCTCTTTTATATAGACCTTAGTGGTCCCCTAATACTGTATCTGAAGTCTCTTTTATATAGACCTTAGTGGTCCCCTAATACTGTATCTGAAGTCTCTTTTATATAGACCTTAGTGGTCCCCTAATACTGTATCTGAAGTCTCTTTTATATAGACCTTAGTGGTCCCCCTAATACTGTATCTGAAGTCTCTTTTATATAGACCTTAGTGGTCCCTCTAATACTGTATCTGAAGTCTCTTTTATATAGACCTTAGTGGTCCCCTAATACTGTATCTGAAGTCTCTTTTATATAGACCTTAGTGGTCCCCTAATACTGTATCTGAAGTCTCTTTTATATAGACCTTAGTGGTCCCCCTAATACTGTATCTGAAGTCTCTTTTATATAGACCTTAGTGGTCCCCTAATACTGTATCTGAAGTCTCTTTTATATAGACCTTAGTGGTCCCCTAATACTGTATCTGAAGTCTCTTTTATATAGACCTTAGTGGTCCCCTAATACTGTATCTGAAGTCTCTTTTATATAGACCTTAGTGGTCCCCTAATACTGTATCTGAAGTCTCTTTTATATAGACCTTAGTGGTCCCCTAATACTGTATCTGAAGTCTCTTTTATATAGACCTTAGTGGTCCCCCTAATACTGTATCTGAAGTCTCTTTTATATAGACCTTAGTGGTCCCCTAATACTGTATCTGAAGTCTCTTTTATATAGACCTTAGTGGTCCCCTAATACTGTATCTGAAGTCTCTTTTATATAGACCTTAGTGGTCCCCTAATACTGTATCTGAAGTCTCTTTTATATAGACCTTAGTGGTCCCCTAATACTGTATCTGAAGTCTCTTTTATATAGACCTTAGTGGTCCCCTAATACTGTATCTGAAGTCTCTTTTATATAGACCTTAGTGGTCCCCTAATACTGTATCTGAAGTCTCTTTTATATAGACCTTAGTGGTCCCCTAATACTGTATCTGAAGTCTCTTTTATATAGACCTTAGTGGTCCCCTAATACTGTATCTGAAGTCTCTTTTATATAGACCTTAGTGGTCCCCCTAATACTGTATCTGAAGTCTCTTTTATATAGACCTTAGTGGTCCCCTAATACTGTATCTGAAGTCTCTTTTATATAGACCTTAGTGGTCCCCTAATACTGTATCTGAAGTCTCTTTTATATAGACCTTAGTGGTCCCCTAATACTGTATCTGAAGTCTCTTTTATATAGACCTTAGTGGTCCCCTAATACTGTATCTGAAGTCTCTTTTATATAGACCTTAGTGGTCCCCCTAATACTGTATCTGAAGTCTCTTTTATATAGACCTTAGTGGTCCCCTAATACTGTATCTGAAGTCTCTTTTATATAGACCTTAGTGGTCCCCTAATACTGTATCTGAAGTCTCTTTTATATAGACCTTAGTGGTCCCCTAATACTGTATCTGAAGTCTCTTTTATATAGACCTTAGTGGTCCCCTAATACTGTATCTGAAGTCTCTTTTATATAGACCTTAGTGGTCCCCCTAATACTGTATCTGAAGTCTCTTTTATATAGACCTTAGTGGTCCCCCTAATACTGTATCTGAAGTCTCTTTTATATAGACCTTAGTGGTCCCCTAATACTGTATCTGAAGTCTCTTTTATATAGACCTTAGTGGTCCCCTAATACTGTATCTGGAGTCTCTTTTATATAGACCTTAGTGGTCCCCTAATACTGTATCTGGAGTCTCTTTTATATAGACCTTAGTGGTCCCCTAATACTGTATCTGAAGTCTCTTTTATATAGACCTTAGTGGTCCCCTAATACTGTATCTGAAGTCTCTTTTATATAGACCTTAGTGGTCCCCTAATACTGTATCTGAAGTCTCTTTTATATAGACCTTAGTGGTCCCCTAATACTGTATCTGAAGTCTCTTTTATATAGGCCTTAGTGGTCCCCTAAGCCTGTCTACCATAGGCAGGCTGGGGGAACTCATATTAATGTTAAAATAACCTCATAAAGTGACATTTTCATGCCATGGGACCTTTAACAAACCAGCTTTTTCTTAACAGGAAATGATAACTAAACATCTGTGTCAAAGATTGAGACCTGACCGCGTTTCTACGATACGATGCAACGTAAACGACTTTAACAACATTTAAAACATCTTCTGATCATTTTCAAACTAAAGACTAAAGAAAGCATTCACACGTAACGGTACAAGACAGCAACGACAATGTCAACCGATGGCAAATTAAAAGGGTCAAAAAGCAACAAAAATGTCCAAAATAAAGCCGGATAAACACGTTAAAACCTTTCGGGAAGAGAAAGTGCCAAAAAACATCCGAACAGCGACCGAGATGTTTCCAGAAGCAGCGCTGCTAACCGGAGGCGTTTTGGGGGATCAGTCCGGACCTCCGCTCAGAAACCCCGGCACGGATGAGTACAGCTCCAGCTCCGTCTCCGTCTCCGTGGGGATGTGTTTGGTTGCCGTGGCGTCGGCTTCCTTGGAGACCAGAGAGGTTTTCTTCCCCTCCAGCCAGTAGGTCACCATGTCCCCCTTCCCCTTCGGAGACACACAGAGAGACGACAGTTACACATTTACACATTCATACAGTTACACATTTATACATTTATACAATTACACATTTACAGTTACACATTTATACAGTTTATACAGTTACACATTTACACATTTATACAGTTGCACATTTACACATTTATACAGTTGCACATTTACAGTTACACATTTATACAGTTACACATTTACAGTTACACATTTATACAGTTGCACATTTACATGTTACACATTTATACAGTTGACACATTTACACATTTATACAGTTGCACATTTACATTTACACATTTATACAGTTGCACATTTACAGTTACACAGTTACACATTTACACAATTACACATTTACAGTTACAGTTACACATTTACAGTTACACATTTACAGTTACACATTTACACATTTACAGTTACACATTTACACATTTACAGTTACACATTTACACATTTACAGTTACACATTTACACAATTTACACATTTACAGTTACACATTTATACAGTTACACATTTACAGTTACACAGTTACACATTTACACATTTACAGTTACACAGTTACACATTTACAGTTACACATTTACACATTTACAGTTACACATTTACACATTTACAGTTACACATTTACAGTTACACAGTTACACATTTACAGTTACACATTTACAGTTACACAGTTACAGTTACACACAGAAAGGCAACAACACCAGTGTCCCCACTGTCCCCAGTCCCCCCCAGTGTTCCCTGTGTCCTCAGTGTCCCCAGTGTTCCCAGTGCCCCCAGTGTCCTCAGTGTTCTCAGTGCCCCCAGTGCCCTCAGTGTTCCCAGTGTCCCCCAGTGCCCCCAGTCCTCCCAGTGTCCCCAGTGCCCCCAGTCCTCCCAGTGTCCCCAGTGTTCCCGGTACCTTGACCTGCATCGTTCCTCTGCACTGCAGCTCGTAGCCTCCGATCTCCTCCAGCAGGTAGAACGTACTGCAGCTGCTCTGGATCTTCAGGGCTGGAAACACACATTTAACTAAGATGTTTTACTGCAGTAAAAGTACCAACAACAGACATTACTGCAGTAAAAGTACTAAAAACAGACAAAGTACTGCACT
>CM046805.1:26360939-26370939 GCA_025617405.1 Perca schrenkii
TTGATTATGTGGCACGTTTTCTTAAAAAATGTGATTGAATACGTTGATTATTTATGCAATTTTATGCGATGAAATTGCGGAAACTTGCAAAAACTGCGGCTAAGATATATTATGGGACTTTTTTTGCAACGAAAATGCTGGGATTATGAAATCATGCAAGCCCTGCATATTTTGCGTGGAAATCTGCAATTTATGCGGTGAAAGTGCGGCGTATTTGAGAAAATGCATGATTATGCGTTGAATTATGTGATCACATAATCACGTTTTTCTGGAGGGACTGTGGCCAAACGTATGTACACATATCCCAGAAAAATACGGAGTTTTTTTGTGATTGTTATGGGCAAAAATCCTTGATTATGCGGCATGTTTTCTTAAAAAATGCGATGAAATATGCGGGATATTTATGTAATTTTATGCAATGAAATTGCGGGAACTTGCAAAACACTGAGGTTGGGAAAAACCCAACACCCTGCTTTTCGATGATGTTCACGTCATGTAATTACGTCACTTCATAACGTTCCCATGGCAACAGGGAAAAATGGCTGCTCTTGTGTGAAGTATTCGCAACATTTTTCAACTTTCTGTTAAGATATATTATGGGACTTTTTTTGCAACGAAAATGCAGGGATTATGGAATCATGTAAGCCCTGCATATTTTGCATGGAAATTGGCAATTTATGCAGCAAAAGTGCGATGCACGTATTTGAAAAAAAATTGCATAAATATGGGCATAAATGCGCATAAACATGCAGACTTTGGCTGATTATGCATTGAAATTATGTGATCGCATAATCACGTTTTTCTGGAGGGACTGGGCAGACTGGCCAAACATGTATGTCCACATGTCTCTGACAGTGTGAGGAAAACCCAGTTTTGTGTGTGTACCTGAACACGTCTCCAGCCAGCGTCGGCTCCATGTTGGAGTTCTGAAACTCGGGCGGCATGTAGACCTCCAGCAGTCTCTGCTGATAGGTGGACGGAGGCTCCGCCCCCTCGTCCCGGCGGTACGTCCTCAGCCCGTAATCTGACAGGACAGACAATTGAAAAATCAGAAAATATATATTAGTTATAATAATCTGTACAGGGGTGGAGCTTCATCACGGGGCCCTCTGCTACCAAGTCATTTTAAAATTAAAATCGTTAAAAAAAAAAATATCTGATGAATGCATGTTATAATGTGTCACTTGTTGAGCCAAGTAAGCCTATATGTCAAATAAAACACAAAGAAAAGACACATTTTTTGAAAAAGTTTGTATTGACGAACAAAGAAAACAGTTTGCTAGTCCAGTAGAAATGTTTCAGCACCACGGACAGCGACAGCTGATGGACAGCGATGGTGCTGAACAGGCCAAGTACTCTCAATCAGTGCCACACTATATAATTGACATGGCACTATTTTTTTATATATATATATATATATATATATATATATATATATATATATATATATATATATATATATATATATATATATATATATATATATATATATATATATATATATACTGTGTTTGATAAGAAGAGCTGGATTATCACAGCGTGAGATCATATGCAGAAATTAGCTTCTTTCAGCTAATAATCTGCACTGTGTCATACTTTATGAAATTGTGTTAAATGATACATTGATGACGTGTGAAATAAATGTAAATGAATGTTAAAAGTACGTAAACGTATATTAAGTGACGCAAGATCGGCAGCATTTGAGGGGCTTCTAATTGGCACGGGGCCCTGGGGCGGCCGCACCCAAGCACCAACACTATCTCTGCTACTGAATCTGTAGTTCGGTTCATTTGGGCCCAGACCAAAGGGCAAATTCTACATCAGTTGGTTTCATGTTCACACCACGCTGTCTTCTCTGAGCCGGATTATTTGACGTGTACGTGAAACAAACCGAAATGCATCGGCCCGATATGTTTTTGAACGTATTTCCTAAACTTCTCTTTGACTTTCCCATGAGCTGTTTGCTAAACATTGGGAAGATTTGGCTGTTCTTGTGTGTTTTGGAAAATTGGGACTTGATCAGACCAAATTTCTTTGAGGCTCCGCCCCTCCTCACGACTCCCAAGCTTATCTGTGAGTTGCCATGGAGCTATGTTGCTAAAGTGCTGTCCTTATCAGTTTTTAATCTCATCCCATAATGCACAGCAGCGCAATTGACAGCTGGTTGAGTCCAAAAAAATGCAGTTCTCAAAATCAGAAAATATGTATTGCCAATTAGGAAGCATTAGGAATTTGCCTTGGTGTGTGGTGCATACACAAAAACATAATTAAACAATAATATGACTCTAGAACAGCGAGCAGTTATGACGGGGTCCAAGCCTCCCCGATGCGAGTCACCCCCAACGACCTGTGGACTTCAAGCACGACGGCATGTAGGCAAACATCTGCAAATATCGCAATGCGTGAGCTGTGAGCTGCAATGTCTTAAGTATGAACCCTAACTTCCCTTTTACATTCACGTTATACATGCGTTTTAATGGCACTAATGTATTTATTGGGGTGGGGGTACAATAGACCGCGCCCACTTTGACGAATCAGTACCCCATTGTAGGTGTGGCCTCAGGAGTGTCCCTAGATGGTACCCTCCAAATTTCGTAAAAAAATCGCATGAGCCCTTGAGATATAAACTTTTTGCATTTGTAGCGCCCCCTATTGGCCAATATTTGCGCCGATAGCATTCAATTTGGCCGAGATATGTAAAAGTTTGGCAAATGCTAGGGGCTCTGGCAGTCCAAATGAGTAAAGAAAAGTTAATAGATTCAAAAAATGCCCAAAATGTCAATGAAAAAAGTCAATCGTTGGAAAAAAAGGCAACAAAAAGATTGGAATAGCATCAAAAAACCAGGAAGGAAGTCTTGCTTATAGGCCAGCTCTGCTCATCACCTGTTATTTTGCAGACCCAGCGGTCGTCTAACACACAGTTCAGAGACTTGAGTCGGCCGTGACAGATCTTGTGTTGGTGGAGGTATGAAATGCCTCTGGCGATGTCCGTAGCGAAGGAAAACCTGGAGGGTAGAAAGACTCGGGATCAGTTCTCTTTCTCACCCGATAGCCTAGTTTCAAAGGTCAGTCATTCAGACACAAACCACGGGAATGTAGGGTTTAAAAATACCAAAATGACCCTTTAAATAAGAGAGTTTAGGGGTCTACCTGAAGCCCCAGTTCAGCGGGATCTCTTCGTTAAGAAGAACATCGTTGAGGCTTCCTTTCGGGCAGTACTCTGTCACTATGGCAACGTTAGGCACCTCCACACACCCGCCGATAAACTTACACAGGTTGGGGTGATCCAGCTCCCTGGAGACGGAGAGAGAGAGTTAAAATACAACGTCAGTCATATTAGATGATTAATAAGGTGTGTGTGTGTCTGCCTGTTTCTGTGTGTGTGTGTGTGTGTGTGTCTGCTTGTGTCTGTGTGTGTATGTATGTGTGTGTGTGTCTGCTTGTGTCTGTGTGTGTATGTATGTGTGTCTGCTTGTGTCTGTGTGTGTATGTTTGTTTGTGTGTTTATGTGTGTATGTGTCTGCATGCGTGTGTGTGTGTGTGTGTCTGCTTGTGTTTGTGTGTGTGTGTGTGTGTCTGCTTGTGTTTGTGTGTGTGTGTGTGTGTCTGCTTGTGTGTGAGTGTGTATTACCTGACTTGTTTGACTTCCTGTCTGATGGTTTTGGAAAGAGAGAAAGTTTTGCTTTGAATCCTCTTGATCGCCACCGTTCTTCCATCACTGGAGAAGACAAATATTTTAAATACAAAATACATTAAAAAAAAGCCAGAACGTGTTGACAGCATGTAGCCGGACATCTGATCGTACTATAACCCGGTGAAGGTGAACGGTGTTTTACGGCTCCCCGGTTGAGCCATATAGCAGCTGAGAGCCGTCACACAGCTGGTGTTACTGTCGCTGTTCCCCACATGGGCGCTGATTATACTGCCCATGGTCATACGAGCCTCATGATCTGCAGACAAACACAGAGACATGGTCATACAGAAAATCTTATTGGATACTTGGGTCTCAAATTTCAATCCTGTCTAAACCAGTTTGAGGGCCCTATCTTGCACCCGGTGCAGCGCAAAGCCCAACCCAGTTGTCAGTTTCCCATCCAGCGCCCGCGTCGTTTAAATAGCAAATGCACCTGCGCCCATCTAGGGAGGTGTGTTCAGGTGCATTCTGGGCATGCAGGTCTTACAGGGAGGTGTGTTCAGGTGCATTCTGGGCGTGCAGGTCTTACAGGGAGGTGTGTTCAGGTGCATTCTGGGCATGCAGGTCTTACAGGGAGGTGTGTTCAGGTGCATTCTGGGCATGCAGGTCTTACAGGGAGGTGTGTTCAGGTGCATTTTGGGCGTGCTGGTCTTACAGGGAGGTGTGTTCAGGTGCATTCTGGGCGCGCTGGTCTTACAGGGAGGTGTGTTCAGGTGCATTCTGGGCGTGCTGGTCATACAGGGAGGTGTGTTCAGGTGCATTCTGGGCGTATTGCTATCTTGAGGCAGCGGGAAGTGATCGCGCCATTGACCAACACAAACCTGGTCTAAAGTCAATAATGCAGCATTTCATTGTTATTTTAACAGAGCATTAGTAAAATGCTCCTCGGTTTCAGTTGAAATAAACGGTTTGCTACCTTTTTGTCAGGGCTGAACATGGTTGAGACCGAAGCCAGACGTAGACAAGATCTGTTCACTGCACTTTCAGACCTCTTGTGACTTGAGTTATAGACAAGCTCCTCACCAGTTTACACCAGTAAACTGACTAGTTTCAGCTTCAGTTTAAACCGGTCTGATCCGGATTGTTACAGTACCTTGCTTTATCTTATCGAAGTCGATGATCCAGCTCTCGTCCCAAAACAGCTTCTGTTTCTGGTACCTCAGCCACTACACAAGACAAGTTATTGATCAGGTTATGTCATTGTGTTATTTTTGAGTATTTAGCGAGGCTTCTGTTAGCGTGTGCATGCGTGTGGTGTGTATGTGTGTTGTTGAGTTCTTACCACAGCTGTCAGTGTGACGCAGAGGCATAGCAGGCTGAGCGGCAGGCCGATGGCCAGCTTGGTGGTGGGCGTCATGGGGCATTCACCGCAGTCAGCTGGACATGTAGAGCAAAGCTCCGCCTCCTCACAGACGCCATCGCCACACACTTAGACGGGAGAATAGAGGAGCTAGTTGTTCATGTCTTTTACTGTTTTTACATGTTTTTACATGCTTTCCGTGTTGATTTCAACACGGAAAGCAAAAAAGCCCTGAATCTTTAAGGGTTTTAAAATAACTTTAACTTTGTGTAATTTCCCCCTCAGTATCTCATTGACTGAACTGTCCAATCAACCAGCATCCTGCCTGTGTTATGCCACTTAGAAACAGAAACATCAGACAGTTTCTGACTCTCTTTCAGGTGGCTCTACAAAGGCAAGGGATTTAATTTATACAGCACCATTCAGACATGAAGCAATTCAAAGTGCTTTTCAGGGGCAAAAAATACATAAAAAATAGAGCCTTATAAACTAAACATGACTGAACTGCTGTATTTTGTCACAATGTGATCCAAGACTGTAGCTTTTAGATACCATTGTTGGCATGATTATCCCCGTTGTACTTGTTTCTATAGTCATGTCAGGAAGTAGAGAGGGAAAATACAACGTTACGTACCTACAGCAGGCTGCACCGTGCTCTTGGCCTCCAGAGCAACCTGCATGCGGCCGACTCGTATGTGAGCGATGAGCGAGGTTAAGCCGGCGTGGACCAAAACCACCTGCCGGACAGAGTCACGGTAACTTAGGAATGCCAGCCAAAGAGTTTAACACAGGTCTGTCCCGTGGTCTAGGCAGTATAGGCAAACACTAGGAAGGATAGACAAACACTAGGGGTGCTGGCAGTCCAAATTAGAAAAAGAGAAGTTAAAAAGTAACAAAAACATTGGAAAAGCGACCAAAAAAAGTTACAAATTGGTTGAAAAAAAATCACAAAAATGTTGTTAAAAACAATAAATTCCAAAAAGGGCAACAAAAACATAATGCTCTGTGTTTTTTTATTTTCTAGAGATGCAAAGATTAATCAACTAGTTGTCAACTATTACATTTTGATCAGTAACTATTTTGATAACTGACTCATCGGTTTGAGTCATTTTTTATTAAAAAGCAGTGAAACTTGTGTGATGTCAGCTTTTTAAATGAGAATATTGTTCTAGTTTCGTCTCTCCTCTGTGACAGTAAACTGAATATCTTTGAGTTGTGGATAAAACAAGACATTTGAGGAAGTCATCTTTGGCTTTTGGGGAAACACTGATCCACATTTTCTGACATTTTAGAGACCAAACAACTAATCCAATCATCCAGACAATAATCCATAGATTAAAGATGCAGTAGGTAAGTCTTATAAAACTAACTTTCTGTCATATTTGCTGAAACTGACCCTATGATCCAGTAGAACTACATGAATTATGTAAGACAGCTCCTCTGGCACCTCCTACAGCCTGTAGTGCCATTGGCAAAATTCTACCGCTCCCGGTCGATTTTCTCCAATCAGGGCCACAGGGGTGGTCTATCTGCCTGTCAATCACTGCTCAGGCACACGCATATACAGCGTTCTCCCCTCCCCCCTCCCCGCGCACGAGCTGCAGAAAAGTTTTCCAAAACTCCGTGAATAATGGAGAGGCTTTTCAGAGGTGGCGTGGCTGCAGGATATCAAAGATCTGGAGAACAATGCAGATGTAGCCACATTTCCTCCCAACAGGTAACATTATTACCATGAATGATTTATCTTTTCACTTGGTTATTAGTAGTCAAAAGTCCACAAGCTTCTTTAAACTTGGGAGCTAAGGAGTTGGACAGTGTTAGACCATCAGACTTCCTTTCTACTTACAGCTCTGTTTATTTTATGTATTTGCCATTTAGCACCTGTTACATCTATTGCATCTCCCGTCAAACAATGGTGTTTCTTACATATAGTTCTTATATTTTACAACTTTTTAGATAAGACAAGAAGACTTTGTTGCCGTTTAAATACAATGATTACAACGAAATTTCGCCTGCCCCTCCCAGCGGGGCCTACAAGAAACTATATTGCACAAATACATATATAACATTAAAACAACAACCAACATTCATCATAGAACAAGGGCAGGTAGTTTGTGATAATAATATAATATTACACAGATCAGTAAAAATGAGGAGAGTTAGAAACATTGGTGATATACAGTAGTGTATCATCTGCATACAATGATATTTATGTAAGTCGGGCTTTGTGCTTACATTTACGAAAGATTTGTTGCAGCAGTGACTTAATTAATTTTGGTTATTTAGGAAATTTGGATATAAGGAGTTCAACTGTGATGGTTTGTTGCTTATTGCTTATATATATATTTCACCATTCATACCCACTAACAACCTTCCCTCACTCTTCTTTTATTTGCATGTGACTTCGTTGAGAAACAGACTGTTTTTGGTTGAACAGAAGAGAAAACGTGCTGAAATACGACATTATACTTGTGTGTGTGTGTGTGTCTGTATCTGTGTGTGTCTGTGGGTGTGTGTATCTGTATGTCTATGTGTGTGTGTGTGTATGTGTGTCTATGTGTGTGTTTGTGTATATCTGTGTGTATGTATCTGTGTGTGTCTGTCTGTTTATGTGTGCGTGTGTGTGTGTTTATCTGTGTGTGTATCTGTGTGTGTATGTGTGTGTGTGTATATGTATATGTGTGTGTATATGTATGTCTGTGTGTGTGTATATATGTGTGTGTGTATATATGTGTGTGTGTGTGTCTGTGTTTGTGTCTGTGTGTGTGTGTGTGTGTGTGTGTCTGTATATGTTTGTGTTTGTGTATATGTGTGTGTGTTACCTTGGCAGTCCAGTTGGTCTGGGTCATCTTGCCGGAGGTAGAGATGGTGTGTGTGAATATTTTCCCGTCATCCGGTATCCAGGGACCACAGATGCTTTCCGTCTGAAAGTCGTATAATTAAATGTTGGAAATTGATAAAAATAACTGGCAGATTATTCGCTAATGAATGTCAATAATTCTTAGATGCAGCCCTCGAAGATAATGCAAGAAGAAAGAATCAAAGCATGCACCAGGTGTCCCATCGGACAGGAGTGGATGTTAGCGTGATGGATGCAGCAGTTTTCTCCGTTGGCATCATTCCAGTTAGTCGGACAGTCCAGATGTTCACAAAACCTCCGAGCTGCTTCAGCGTTTACTATAGAACTACACACACACACACACACATAAATATATATATACATATATATATATATATATATATATATATATATATACATACAGACACACAGACTTACATATGCACACACACATACAGTACACACATAAACACACACACACACACACACACACACACATACAGTACACACACATAAACACACACAATGCACACACATACACACAGACACACTCAGACACATACAGTATACACACACACACACACATACACACACACACACACACACATATATACAGACACACATACAGTACACACATAAACACACACACACACACAATGCACACACACAGATACACTCAGACATATACAGTACACACACACACACACACACACACACACACACACACAGACACACACACACACACACACACACACACACACACACCATTTTAGATCTTTGCAGGAAAAGTTTGCTTTGACAAACTGCCCAAAACATAAAGCAGCAAAACATATTTTACAAATGCGACAAATAATGTTGAAAAAACAACCAAAATGTCAGGAAAAACCTAAGCTACAAACACTATGATAAAGCTTCTGTTATGTAGAGTGTGGCGGGAGAGTGAGGACCCAAATGCAGAGAGAGGCAGGCAGGCAGGAGATGGTGAACTCAGGGATTTAATTAACGAAAAACGGCAGTACACAACTGGAAAACACACAAAAATAAACTGACGGAAGAAACTGAGGCAGGAAAACTACAAACGCAGGAACGGACACAAAGGACAGGGAGGAAACACAAGGGCATGGTCACAAAACGAACTGACAAGAGACAAACGGATTCACAGATGTTAAATACATGAGGTGGGGAGCAAACAAGTAACAGGTGGTGACATCAGGTGAAACACATCAGGGCGGGGCAGGACAATCAAAAAAGGCGGGAAAACTCAGGAAGTAAATTGGACAAGACAAGACAGAAAACTAGACTACCAAAATAAAACAGGAAGCAGGAAAAACAGACAGAAAACATGACATCAACTAAACACAGACACTTGACAATGCTAGACAACACAAGGGGGGAACAGAAAACCCAGGAACAAACTGAAACACAAATATACAGAACACATGAACACAACAGGGAACTGAAATGAACAAAATGCAAAACAAAGACACCGAAACCATAACAGCTTCAACAAAATTTACAAAAACAAAACAAACAAAAAACATCCAGTCGTGCCAGCCCGGTTGGTAGAGCACACGCTCACATGTAGAGGTTTAGTCCTCGATCTGAAGTCTCTTTTATATAGACCTTAGTGGTCCTCTAATACTGTATCTGAAGTCTCTTTTATATAGACCTTAGTGGTCCCCTAATACTGTATCTGAAGTCTCTTTTATATAGACCTTAGTGGTCCTCTAATACTGTATCTGAAGTCTCTTTTATATAGACCTTAGTGGTCCCCTAATACTGTATCTGAAGTCTCTTTTATATAGACCTTAGTGGTCCTCTAATACTGTATCTGAAGTCTCTTTTATATAGACCTCAGTGTTCCCCTAATACTGTATCTGAAGTCTCTTTTATATAGACCTTAGTGGTCCCCTAATACTGTATCTGAAGTCTCTTTTATATAGACCTCAGTGTTCCCCTAATACTGTATCTGAAGTCTCTTTTATATAGACCTTAGTGGTCCCCTAATACTGTATCTGAAGTCTCTTTTATATAGACCTTAGTGGTCCCCTAATACTGTATCTGAAGTCTCTTTTATATAGACCTTAGTGGTCCCCTAATACTGTAACTGAAGTCTCTTTTATATAGACCTTAGTGGTCCCCTAATACTGTATCTGAAGTCTCTTTT
>CM046805.1:26373439-26375939 GCA_025617405.1 Perca schrenkii
AACAGGGATTCACAATAAATCCTCTTTTTATCGTCATGGCGATATCACCCGGCGCAGTAAACACATGGCGAGAGACACTCACGAGATGTCAACGTCAGCAGACATACTGCACTTTAAAATATAACATGTCATCCGGTTGTTAGTGCTGCGTTTTTATGTTCACTTCAATCTTCTGTTAGTTCAGCAAAAGACAGTTGGAGATGATTTCCTTCCATTAGATTTAAACTCAACAAGCAGTTTGTTGTGTTATCTGTTGTATTTATCGCCATATTCAACAACGTTATCGCCAGGGGGCGGAGCTAGACTCTCAGTACAGTAGGGGGCGGAGCTAGACTCTCAGTACAGTAGGGGGCGGAGCTAGACTCTCAGTACAGTAGGGGGCGGAGCTAGACTCTCAGTACAGTGGGAGGGAGGGGGGCGGAGCTTCATCATGGGGGGGGGGGCCCTCTGCTACCAAGTCATTTTCAAATTAAAAGCGTTAAATAAAAACGGTGAAGTATCTGATGAATGCATATGTTATAATCAGGGTTCACAATAGAGAGCCGAAGTCCCGCCCCTTCCGGTGGACCTCATGGGACCTAAACTCAGAAAAAAATATGAACGGTAGTGAACGGGGAGAGGCAAATTATTTTTTGATCCCGTTTGAATCGAGCCATCGATTACAAATATGATGTTCGTCAATTTAAAAGATAATTTTTTAACCGAAGAAAGTCTCAGTTAGCCGTAGGTTTGTCGTAGTACCACTTAGTTTAGTGTGAGCCCACACAGTGGACTACATCTCCCAGTGGACTACATCTCCCGTCTCACACAATCTACCTCACCTAGCTTGATGCTTGGCTTGCTCGCTAGCTAGCTAGCTTAGCTCTGTTAAACACACACACACACAAACACACACACACAGGTACGATACACACAGACATCGTAGCTTCAGCGAGATGTCATCCATGAAGGTTGGTCTTTCTAATTACGTATTTTCACTGTCTTATACTTCAACAGTTTACCAATAAACTGAGACTTTCTTCATTTGAAATATAATGTTTTAAATTGACGAACATCATATTTGTAATCCGTGGCTCAATTCAAACAGGATCAAAAAATAATTATTATCTCTCCATTGACTCTCGTTCATATTTTTTCGAAAGATAAGGTCCCATGGACCAGAAGTAGAAGGGTTCTCTCTATTAGCACCATCTACCAGCCAAATGCTGGTGAAATATGCAAGGGACTGGTAGCTTTGCTTCACTCACCAGCCCAAAAAAAACCAATGGCAATCTATTGAGTGGTTGTTAAAATTTGAACATTCATGCCATTAGGCTGGTGGATGAAAAAGTTAATTTTGAACCCTGGTTATAATGTGTCACTTGTGCCAAGTAAGCCTATAAGTCAAATAAAACACAAAGGAAAAGCCACATGTTTTGACAAACAAAGACAACAGTTTGCCAGTCAAGTAACAACGTTTCAGCACCACGGACAGCGACAGCTGATGGACAGCAATGGTGTTGAACAAGCCAAGTGCTCTCAATCAGTGCCACGCTATATACTTGACATGGCACTATTATATGTTTAGTTATTAAAGTAATGTTTAGTTAGGAAAGTAATGTTTAGTTAGGAAAGTAATGTTTAGTTAGGAAATGACCCTGGTTACAATGTGTCCCTTGTTGAGCCAAGTAAGCCTATAAGTCAAATAAAACACAAAGGAAAAGCCACATGTATTGACGAACAAAGAAAGCAGTTTGCCAGTCAAGTAGAAACGTTTCAGCACCACGGACAGCGACAGCTGATGGACAGCGATGGTGCTGAACAGGCCAAGTGCTCTCAATCAGTGCCTCGCTATATAACTGACATGGCTTTATTATATTTATTGAACACAAACTTTGTTTACAACTCCATGTGTAGGCTACATGTGCTACTGTAATGGCAAAATTATATTTAAGCATGATTCTTAATATTCTTTATATTATACAATGCTGAACGTGAGTTTTTCTGATTCTCACGTGTTGAAAGTATGTCTGCCTCAAAGTCTGGGAACGTAATGTGTACGTTGAATAGATAAGGTACATTAATTTCTCCCCGGATAGTTGAGAATTCTCATATTAGTTGAGATAAACAGGATGTACGGAAGTGGTACAAGAGGGGAAGAAGTGAAGTGGCTCCTGAAATGTCTTGACTATGTTTGATTGAGTGTAAGAAATGCCGAGTCATGTTTAGGAAGGTATGGAGGAAATATGTATTCATAATTCAAATTGAAAGTCCACAGAGAAAACAAAGCGAGATCAAATTAAAATAGTATTATTATTTTTTTATTTTTTTCCATTTGGCTTTTCCATTTGGATTTAATATTTGGTGTTATAGGAATTTTGAAATTCAAAAGCCAAATATTAAATCCAAATTAACAGCCAATGTTAAATTGAAATTCAAAAGCCAAATATTATATCCAAATGGAAAAGCCAAATGGAAAATTAAAAAATAATATTTTTAAATAGATCTCGCTTTGTTTTCA
>CM046805.1:26380939-26398439 GCA_025617405.1 Perca schrenkii
ACTGCTCTGGTCTCTGGTGGTCCAGTCCTGTCTCTACACCACTGCTCTGGTCTCTGGTGGTCCAGTCCTGTCTCTACACTACTGCTCTGGTCTCTGGTGGTCCAGTCCTGTCTCTACACCACTGCTCTGGTCTCTGGTGGTCCAGTCCTGTCTCTACACCACTGCTCTGGTCTCTGGTGGTCCAGTCCTGTCTCTACACCACTGCTCTGGTCTCTGGTGGTCCAGTCCTGTCTCTACACTACTGCTCTGGTCTCTGGTGGTCCAGTCCTGTCTCTACACTACTGCTCTGGTCTCTGGTGGTCTAGTCTTGTCTCTACAGCCCTGCTCTGGTCTCTTTAAGTTTTTAACAGTCCAGGATGAAGGACTTGAAAGCCATAGAGCTCAACAGTCCTGCCCCTCCTCCGAGAGACCTTGGGTTCCCATTCATTTCTCCCATTGACGTCTGGAAACATCTGTATATAAAGAGTTTTAGACCATGCCTTATACCAGTGTTTCTCAAATGGGGGTACGTGTCCCCCTAGAGGTACTCTGGAGGACTGCAGGGGGTGCGTGAGATATTTAACTAAATGTTTAATAGTTACGAGGCTGTTGTGCAGAAGATTGTTCCTCTTTATGTAGAATTATTTGTTTTCCTCCCAAAAATGTGACATTTGTGTCTCCTTCTTTGGACCTAATCTATCCTTCCTTCGTACTTTTTACAAGTTTCTCACTTTTGTATTCTTATGTCACTGTTTTTAAAGTTTCTGATACTATTTTGACCTATTCTTGCCCTACTTACTCACTTTTTTCTACCGTATTTTTCCAAGTTTTTGTCTTTTTTACAGTTTTTGTCTCATTTTCTCATCAGTATTTAAATGTTTTTTTCCAGGTCCAATGCTGTTGTTTAGTAAATCTATCGCTGACAGCGCTGTATTTCTTTTTATACACTTTTTTTTTTCTACCGAAAATAATTAGCCGCTGGTCAGGGGGTTACTTGGCTTAGAGAAACAATTTAAAAGCGGTACATTATTGAATAATAGTTTGTGAACCACTGCCTTAGGCTAACCAGATGGTACGTGACTCATATAGGCCGGGAGCCAGGTCCACTCCTCAGGATGTTTTTTGCTACCTTTATTTCACCATTATTATATTATCTTACACCGTGGGCCATCACAAGTTGATAACGACCACCCCCAACTCGGCCCCGTTTGGTCTCGGGGGCCAAAAAACACCCTTTTTGGGAAAAAGATTTTGGCGGAATGATGTAATTGTGAATATTAAGGTACTGCAGCTACATAAATGGTCATATAACCCTAAAAATGTTGCATGGTGTATCCTGACACATAGGGGAAACTAACAGAAAAGGATTCTGGGGATTGCGGCCTTTTTGCTGTCAAATATCACCCTCAACATACCCCAAAAGACAAAAAAAATGTCTGTCTGCCTGACAAATTGTCATCAAAAGGGATCATTTTCAAGCATTTTATTAAACATATCGCTGCCTCAAATGTACATGAAAACCTTCCCAAGTTTATAAGCTTCAATTTAAGTCCAAGAAGACCTTTCTATCTAGAGGATTACAGCTGGTATGACCAAAGTTCTCCACTGTAACTGAAATCGGACAAAACAGGACTTTCAAAGTGTGGGGCCCCAGGGTTATTCTGAGCACCAAAGACTACTGCATTCTGATTTTGTGTATGTATATATATATGTATGTGTGTATGTACACTTTTTATGCACCAATTTATGGTGGGAATACCTTTATTTATCCTATGAGAAGGAAAACACAGATGATATTCAAAATATATCAACAACAATAGTGTAACAAGAACAGACTATGTGCAGTGGCGCCCTCTGCAGTCACAGTTCCTGATGAGTCACAGCTTGAGCTTTCAGCTTTTGGTGCAACATTACATTTCCTGTTTTCCTCTGTAAAGGAATGTAACGGAGGATCTGCCCTCTCTCAGCTCTTATGGCTCCGTTTCTCTTCCTGTTGTTATTTCTCTCTGGAGCAGCTTCTGGTAAATATCAGCTTTGATTGAGAAAAGATTTATGTAATGTTAGACATTAAATGTTTTATTGGGATGGGCGTAGCTACATTTGGTCTAACACATTTCTCAAGAGCAAGTTATTGACTGGGACACAAATAATACAGCCTATGTTGTACTTGTATATGTTGTGTGTAGTTGGTGAACTCCAGTAAGTAGTCTGGGAATCTGTTTTATTCTCTCTGAACATCAGATGAAGTGATTCTTCTCTCTAATGCAGATGATGCTGAACTGAACCTCAGATCCATCCTGGCGGACACTAGATTAGTAGAAAGTAAACATCTTAATGGTTCATTCACACACTTGTCGTAGTGATGAAAACCCCTCTCCCTAGGAAAAATAATTAGAAAAATAAACCGTTAAATGGCACCTTCTGGAGAGTTTTGTGCAGTGGTGTAGTCTATATTTTTGTAGTGAGTATACTGGGATTTTCCCCTCCCAGCCTCATACTCGCCTGTCCCAGAGCGATGCACTGTGACGTTTCCATATACGAACTGTACACGGACAACAACACATATTTCAGTATTGATAGCGTTGATTTAAAGGAACATGCCGACTTATTGGGAATTTAGCTTATTCAACGTAACCCCCAGAGTTAGATAAGTCCATACATACCCTTCTCATATCTGTGCGTGCTGTAACGCTGCCTGACGCACCCACCAGTAGCTTAAAAAAAAAAAAAGTGACAAAATAACTCCAACATGTTCCTATTTACATGTTGTGATTTGTAGAGTCACAGCGTGTACAAAAAACAACGTAACATGAGACACAGCCGTCTTCTAACAGCAAACAAACCGGGAACTATATTCTCAGATAGGCTTGCTGCGAGCAAATCACTCCGCCCAAGTACTATATTCTTCCGCCTGAGAATATTAGTTTGAGTTGTTCCTCAAAGCAGCTGATGACAGGAAGGACACACGTTAACATTCACTTACTGCAGGACAAATAATGAGGCAACATTCTTAATCCAGCAAAGATATTAAATAATGTTCTCTATATATGTTTATAACATCTTAAAGAGTTTCAAATTAATTAATTTTAAGCAAATGTGCAGACATGGTCAAATGTCCCATTAGAAACAGATTTCTACTGATATATTTATATACAGTTAGATTGTGACATATCAGTCCGACTCCTATCTATAAAATAATCTGCCAACATGTTTCCACGGCTCTGATTGGCTGTGTGAAAGAATCCATTTAATCCCATCCCAGTCTTCTAAAGAGTTGACCTAGTGGTAATATCATCATCAGGTGAGACTCTACAGAGACCTTCTGCAGGGACAAACTCTGAGTCTAACCCTGATGTCTGAGTTGATTTACCCTGAGATGGGAAACTCTGAGTTTTCGGTTCCAGAACAGCTGATATGAGTTGGTTCAATCAACTCGGAGTATGTTCACTCAGGGTTACGCGCGTGCACAAAAGGCAGTATGAATGGAGCCATGATTCTACGATTCACCATGGTAACAACCACAAACAAACGGCTCGGCAGAAATACTCATGCGCACAAACAGCGAGTTTGAACCATAGATATTAACAGTCTATGGTTTGAACATGTATTTCGTTAAAAAAGCAAGACAGCGGCTGCTGCTGCAAAAGAGAGAGAATTGGTGTGGGAGAAAATTGCTGCTCGAGTCAATGCGTACGCATTAACAGTGTATTAATTTCATATTTAATCACAGTTAACTTTACTGGTGAAAACTGGAAATGTAGGCTACACCTATAATTTTATTCAGGTGCCATCCTGCGGTCAAAAAAGTACACTATACTAATCCCATTCTGAGGCTGCAGGACCATGATCATTAACAGAATTATAAGTATAATCATTTATTTCTTTTTAATGGCTCTACTGTCCAGGGAACACTACAAAAACGTTTAAAACACATTTCAAAGCGAGTCACACTTTTCTGATGGCTCTGCATACAGTGGCTTTACTATTACAGTATGATCGGCTACACTGTTGTAAAGAAAACTGCTGTTTGCAAAAAAAGTAATGAGATACAAAGAATCTGCTGGGATGTTAAAGCCTGTCCACGATGGTTGATGTTAGTGATATGAGGACGGATAAGGTATCTACATATCTGATGGACTGTGATAAAAAAATACCTCTGAAATCGGTTATGTGGAAATGAAAATACATCTATAATCGGGACTCAATACCGACGTTAACTCTCTGTGAATTAATACAGCTTTTTCATCAATGGGATCGTTGACAAAAGGACATGACATGTTTGACAAAAAAATGTTTTATAATCTGCCTAATATAAACCAATACGTTTTTTTTATTCATGCAGATAAAACTGCATTAAAATGCACCTGATACAGACTGAATGAATGAATGAGGAAATTATTTAGACTGAGAGAAACTCGAGGTTTCTTGAAGAAAACCTGCTCCCGACCAGGTTAAGTTACCTCTCTTTCTGGAACAGAAAACCCAGAGTTACCCTCATCTCAGGGTTAACAAACTCAGAGTTTTCACTAAACCTGCTTTCTGGAACGGGCCTCTGGAGACAACTGTTGAAACAACATGACTTCTTATTATTAATATTAGTTTATTATTGTTTTTCAGACGTGATGGTGGTAACAGTGTACCCTGGAGATGATGTCATTCTGCCGTGTCGGGCTGCTGATTCCTCCATTTTAGCTGTAGAGTGGACCAGACCTGACCTGAAGACACCAGAGTATGTCCTCTTCTACATTAATGGATATTTGGTGACAGACTACCAGCATCCATCCTTTAAGGACAGGGTGGAGCTTGTGGACAGAGATCTGAAGGACGGAGACGTGTCATTAATTCTGAAGAATGTGAACAGACACGACGCTGGAACATACGATTGTCGAGTTCAACCAGATGATTCAGGACATATAAAGAGAGCCATCATTGACTCTGAGCCAATCAGAATCATCCGTCTGCAGGTTATAGGCCAAGCAGTTGAGTGAGTCTCTCTCAGTGAGTTTTTCTGAGTATCAGGTTGTAGCTGCAGTTTCTAACATCAGAGAGGATGAAGACTGCTCCACTATCCACACATCTACTGACTCATATGTTTTATTATCTTCAGTTTCAAACAGTGGACACTCTGAGGATAGAAACTCCTCTCCTGTAGGCCTCATCGTTGGACTGGCAGCAGGTGTTCTGGTTCTTGTAACTGTTGTTGCAGTGGTTGGTGTCCTGATGTATAAAAGACATAACAACAAGAGATCAGAAAAACCTGCTGGTGATCATGATCCCGTCCGTGGATCTCAACCTTATCATGGTGGAGGGGTATCTGATGAGTCTGAGAGCTCTGAGCTCTATAGGAGCTCCCATGATGAGGTGGTCCCAGACGAGGGTCAGACTGAGAGAGATTCAGTTCAGATTAACTCTAGCTTTGAAGAACCAGACCATTTACTCAAGGAAAAGTTGCTTCCAGAACAAACTAAATGAGGCTACTTAATTGATAACTAAAATATGATGATGTTCGGGAGTAAGGTTTGAATTAAGGTTTGAATTGTTCAGAAAATATGAACTCAGACGCAGCACACAGAAAATGCTTTTCTCCTTTAACCTGCTCCAACCTTTAATTACGGTTTTATACGGAGGGGATTTGAAATGCTTGTTTTCTGCTCGGCCATATAAAAACTTGTCTTGCCTTCTAAGAATATTATATTTTGAGCTAATGATTTAAAATGATCTAACATTGAATAGTTTAAACTGAGGAGTTGATGACATTGTGAATATTGTTGTTATTGTAATTATAAAATCATCTGATGCAGCTCAGAATATCTCAGAGGGACATAGAGGACCAGTCTGTCTCTAAATAAGACCTTAACCCTTGTGTTTATTATCTACTAAGTATTATTATTATTATTATGTATGCTAAAGTAAATTTTTTGAAATGTGAACTATACCAAAGTGATGATCTTTGAAATCAGTTGATAATTATTAGTTAAGTTTTATTATTATGATGTTAGCTAAAGGAAATGGTATGTAATGTGAACTATACAAAAGTGAAGATAATAATTTAATATGAATCAATGGATGAAATAATAATGATCAGAGACATGATGGAAGTTAATAACTCAGAAAGTTAATAATATTCAGATACTTTAATGCACTTTAAACTCTTTTATCTTATTTTAATAAATACTTTATTTTGCTACATTTGGATCCTCAAGTTGTTACTTTTATTTATTCATTGCTGTACATTTTTTATTCTTTGAACACAAATAAAGCTGCTCCAAATATCAACCTCATATTGTTTGTGTGTGTGTGTGTGTGTATATGAATATATGAATATGTTAAATGTGTAGAGGAGGATCAGAGACTGGGGGGAGGATGTGATCCTGAGAGACTAAGACCTGGATCTGATGGAGGGTCTCTGGTCTCAGCTGAAGACCCCTTTGTCCAACATGTCTCCAGGATTTAGAGAAACCCTCTCACACTGGTTTCATCATTTCATTCCTGGGGGGCTGTGAGAGGAGAGAGTCTGGGAGGTTAGGGAACAACGCTCAAAGTCCTTTTACTTTAAATACATAAAACATAATGACTCCATATTTGATAGTTCAGATAAAAGTCAAATGTAATTCAGTTCAGATGTTCTTTAATTAATAAAGGGCAGATTGTTTTAATGTCGACACAAGTTTTTATGTTTGACATGGATGTCATTTTTTTGGTGTTTAAATGTTAATTTTGCGTGTTTGATTAATATTTATTAGAACAAATTTCAATACATACACACATATATACTGTATACATACAGTATATATGTGCATTCATATACATTCAACATACTTAAAGGGGTGATAGAATGATTATATAGGGTATTTTACACGGTTCCTTAAGGTCTCCTAATGGGGTATGTAACATTGGTTGGGCTGAAAATTGCCCGAATGCTATTTTATTAGGCCCTTAACTACCCTGTGAATGTGGCTCTATTTGGAGAAGACAAGAGCTTTTCTTCCAAATATGGTATGCTCATGAATATTTAGAATGAGCTACGCGCTGATTGGTTTGAGCAAACTACATAGAAACACATGGGAGACTCGACAGCACCTCTCATATTTCAGACACTGCAAAGTTATACATTGTTTATCGGGCTATTCCATTACAAAATTCACTTCTGAAACTTTTTTATGCAAGAAATCAACTATGTAAAGCTCAAATATGGGCCGCTTTACGAAAATGGATGGCTAATTGCAAATTTTGTCCGACTGTGTGTCGGAGTTCAGCGCCGGTGCTGCCTGTGTTGCTGCCTCGCCGCCCGGCCTGCCTTCCTTCACACACCCCGGCCTGCTCTGAGGTACTTCCATAACGACTGGCAGCCCACAGCACTCAATACCCACGCAAAGTAACCGAATGCCCCTGCCCTGACAGAGCTCCAGGGCCTGCAGCTCCCCTCTTCCTGCTAGCTAAATGCCAGGTGTGTGTGAGTGAGAGCGCGGTCAGCGAGCTTGTTACGCCAGCAATCTCTTACAACAGGTTTCAGTTAATCTTTAAATGTGTGTATTTATAATGTGTTGAGTTATTTAAACAAACATTGGGGGAAATAAACGCCGCTTGTCCGCGAGTCCCATTGATAGTCATGTTCTCCTATGGGACTGACAGTAGCGATTGCGATATTGAATGGTAAATATGAATAAAAACACATACCTATGTACTTGTTTGATTGTTATTGCATATTTGTAAATGTCAGTTTTCCATTTGGAGTGGTAGGGTGACAACTGAAAGCTATGTATAGATACGTTTTTAAGTTTTGGAGGGAAAGCTTCACGTCCGTGTTAGCATGAGTAGCACTAGGCTACTGTCTTGTATTGTCCTTCGTGTCATGGGGACTTATTTAGTTTATTTACATTTTGTATTAGCCTGTCCAAACGCATTTGTTCTGACCCCCCGTGCCTGAAGCACGGGACCTGAAGCTCAACGGCAGGCCAATGCAAAAACGTCAAAAATAAACTAAGTCCCAGGGGACCCGAAGGACAACACAAGGGTTAACCTTACTACATCTTTTTGAAATCAAAGATGATTCAAGATCTTCTTTTTTGCTCATCTGGACTATTGTATTTTTCTTGATTTTGCTTGTAATTCCGATTCACTTACCCGTGGTCAGAGAGCGATTGAGAAAGCAGAGTAGCAACAGTCCATTCAGCATTTAGTGTCCAGCCCACTTCTTCTGATGAGGCAGGAGTTGACCACACAACCATGATCATTTTAAGACTAGGCCATACACAAAGTATCACATATATTAAAGACTAACAACTCATTACACTTGGATGAATACATTTTTTATTGAACAATGAGTGAGAGAACAAGAACAAGTACAGAAAAAAGGAATACAGTGGGGAAAGGAGACCATTAAAAAAAAAAAGCAATACAAATGGCACCACTGGTTATAAAACCCTTCAGCAAATGCAGATTCTACTGCCTAACATCTGCACGCTGCAAAGGAGGATACAGCATGTAAATCTGGAGCCAGGAGTTTTGGGGGTTAGTGTTTGAGATGCTGAGTGTTTAATAAAACAAATCCTCTCCACATATATCAGACTGAGGTTTGTGGAACAAAAAACAAGTGGGAACAAGTATGAATAAGGGCAACACAGTAGAGCCAGGAATATGGGGAATAGTATAAGTGATTAATTAACAAAAAATATCCTCCACATATATCAGAGGTTAAGGATTCAATCAAGCTGAGAGGAAGGTAAACATCTGTGATTAAGGGGTACCTTGGCAGCAAGAGTCAGACTAAGAAGGCAATTTCAACACAGCAGACTTCCTCACATAAGGTCATAACATCTAGTCCACTGCCAAACACCTTACTGGTTGCCATGGATGTATTTGTCCTCTCCATCCCCGGCACACCGTCTGCAGCCTCCAGTCTCCTCTTATTTCAGCAGCCAGCAGCCACCACCAGCAGCCGTCGCCAGCACCTGTAGGGCTGCTGGAATATGGAAAGAAATATGATCATATCAAATATCATAATTATTTAGGTCAATATTAAAATCACGATAATTTAACACGATTACTTGTTGACTTCTGGAATGATGTTGCAATTATTGAACTTAAAAAGACAGTGGAAAACGTTAAATAAATCAACAGTAAAAAAAAAACACAACTGTGAAATTTGCCTTAATACTTTTTCATATTTAAAATTATGTCATTGTCATATGTCACTTACTGATATTTTTTGTGTGGAATAATTTGTATTAATACATTTAATCCAACAGCCCTTTCAAGGGTATAATTAAACAACCTTATTTCTAGACACAGTACTCAGCTGACTAAGCTAACACCGTCAGGTTCAGCAGATAAAACCTAAATAAAATCCCGTCCTTAATCAACCTTAATGATAAGTAATCGCACATCAATAACTAACCAAATAAAAGTTGTCAGAGATTTACTACTGAACTTCGTAATTGTTGGTGTAACGATAACTTCACAGCTGGCGAAGTCGAGCTAACAAACGAGCTAACAAACTAGCAGGCAATCGGTCGGCTACCAAGATAAAAATATATGTAATTACGCTGTGCACACATACAAATAAAGATCAGTATATGCATCATAAAGGGTCTCTGATAAAATATAGACAGTTGACAATTCAAAAGAGGTAGCTATTTAATCAACTTACCTCAGAAGTTACTCGACGGCCAGCAATGAAAGTGAATGGTGTCCCGACGCCGTGAAGGGATTGTTTGGAACTATGCGAGGCTGCATACCCCGGAAGTAGACGGGAAAAAGTGTACAACGGAGTCCAATGACAGTGTCGCCACTCTGTCTTTCTCTATCAATCTGACTGTGAGCTGTTCCCTGCTGAACTGAACATGTGTAAAGAAAGAGAAGGTGCTGTGCTGCCACCTGCTGGCTGTCTGACTCAACTGATATGATGCTCTCATCCAAAGAGTGGTTTACAATCAGCAGCTTATTGAAAAAGATAAGAAGATGGATATAAAGGGTCTGATATGATGCTCTCATCCAAACAGAGGTTTATAATCAGCAGCTTATTGAAAAAGATAAGAAGATGGATATAAAGGGTCTGATATGATGCTCTCATCCAGAGAGAGGTTTATAATCAGCAGCTTATTGAAAAAGATAAGAAGATGGATATAAAGGGTCTGATATATGAATGTGTACATTAGTGCAGGAATGTGCAGTTATTGTCCAGGGGTATAAAACTATGTAAAAAGTTTAAATCCAAACATATGTGTAGTAGTGAAGATAGTAAGGATGGGGGGGGGGGCTTCAGATGGAGGTAGAACTACCAGACTTGTTGCTGCCCTTCAGCTCTCACAGTTGGCTTTGACTTCATGTATTAACTTCTAGCTGTGTTCTCATCAACGTCACCATCTCGTGACTTTGTGCGACTCCCAACAAAGATGGAACAGCAGTGAGATGTCTCACTCTGTAGCTAAAACAGAGAGCTCAACACACAGGGTGAAAGGAGGAGCTGCAGCTATGTGCAGTATACAACAAATATATGGTGTTTTTTGAAAATTAAACCATGTAAACCTATTCTGATATAACCTCTAAATACAATTATGAACCTGAAGATGAGCATAATATGAGCTACAAGTACAAGTTTTCAGGTTTTCTTTTCTTCTTCTCTCTGTCTCTCTCTCTCTCTCTCAATTAAATTCAATTCAATTCCATTTTTTTTATTGGCATGGACAAAGTAAACATATTGTTGCAAAAGCAGTTTAGAGCAAATGCATATATAATACATATATTCTATACTGCACTGATAGTTATACAACATAATACAATACAAAGCAATTACATAACACAATATAATACTTAACAGTTGTGTATAATATAGTTAATGTATAATCCTAAACCAATGTGTAATGTTGGGATCCTAATGGTGGTGAGTCCCTCAGATCCATGTGTAGCTGCCAGTGGAGCTGCTGTCCCTTCTCCTAGCAGGACTACCAGCTTCTCTTCTCGTGGTAACTTTGGGACATTTGCTATTTTTTGGCTATTTTTTCAAAGTGTAAATTCTCTTAGTGAAAAGGAGGAAGTGTATCTCTGTTTCTATCTCCCCTGTTGTCTCTCTCTCTCTCTGTCGCCCTCTGTCTCTCTTTCTCTCTCTCTCTGTCTCTGTCTCCCTCTGTCTCTCTTTCTCTCTCTCTCTGTCTCTCTCTCTGTCTCTGTCTCTGTCTCTGTCTCTGTCTCCCTCTCTCTCTCTGTCTCTCTCTCTCTCTGTCGCTCTCTGTCTCCCTCTCTCTCTCTGTCTCTGTCTCTGTCTCTGTCTCTGTCTCCCTCTCTCTCTCTGTCTCTCTCTCTCTCTCTCTCTCTCTGTCTCTCTCTGTCTCTCTTTCTCTCTCTCTCTGTCTCTGTCTCCCTCTGTCTCTCTTTCTCTCTCTCTCTGTCTCTCTCTCTGTCTCTGTCTCTGTCTCTGTCTCTGTCTCCCTCTCTCTCTCTGTCTCTCTCTCTCTCTGTCGCTCTCTGTCTCCCTCTCTCTCTCTGTCTCTCTCCCTCTCTCTCTCTCTCTGTCTCTCTCTGTCTCTCTCTCTCTCTCTGTCTCCCTCCCTCTCTCTCTCGCTCCCCCCCTCTCTCTCTCTTTCTCTCTCTCTCAAATTCAAATTCAAAGAAGCTTTATTAGCATGACCATATTGACACACAGTAATTGCTACAGCACATAAGCAGGGAAACATGTTACACATTTACATCCAGCTGTACAGCAGGACGCTGACCATAAAACATTAGGTAACATTTGTGCAAAAGCAACTATCATGTCAACAAAATAGAATAATAAAATAACAATAAGAATATAACTGATGGATATCAGCAACAACATGAAAACAAGAATATTACAGTGTGTGTGTGTGTGTGTGTGTGTGTGTGTGTGTGTGTGTGTGTGTGTGTGCTGTGTTTGTGTGTGTCTGTGTTTGTGTGTGTGTGTGAGAGATCCTGCTGTTCTCCCAGCAGGATCGGTATATTATTGATGTTGGTTATTTTGGTCAAATGTCGGGTGTTTGTGTATTTCTCTCTCTCAATCCAATCCAATTAATTTCAAAGAGGCTTTATTGGCATGAAAGATTCAATAGCAATGTTGCCAAAGCTTCAACATCAGTGATGCCACGTAACGTGTTACTCTAATCTGACCACTTTTTCAGTAACGAGTAATCTAACGCGTTACTATTTCCAAACCAGTAATCAGATTAAAGTTACTTATCCAAGTCACTGTGCGTTACTATTTTTGTCATTTTCCTTAGTAAAAATATATATTTTTGCTTTCTTCTTGCGTCTCGGGGATTGAAGTCACGTATGCGACAAGTCACGTTTTCAGCGTGAGGACAGTTCACGTTTTCAGCGTGAGGACAGTTCACGTTTTCAGCATGAGGACAAGTCACGTTTTCAGCATGAGGACAGTTCACGTTTTCAGCGTGAGGACAGTTCACGTTTTCAGCGTGAGGACAGTTCACGTTTTCAGCATGAGGACAAGTCACGTTTTCAGCATGAGGACAGTTCACGTTTTCAGCATGTGGACAGTTCACTTGTACCACGCAGCGACACAAACGTAAGCAACAGTGGAGGGAGGAGAGAGATGCGCATTTTCTAGCTGGAAATACAGTCACTATTTTGAGTTTGTGTCAGCTAAAGAAGGCAATATTAAGGTTCGTTGTACACTCTGTGCTGGTGGCGACAAAGTGCTATCTAGTAGCTACAAAAACACTACGTCAACTTTGAAGAAACATTTGGAGTCGCAGCGCTGCAGTCAAACCTACAGAGCAAGTCCCAGCAGGTGGAGTGAAGCAGAGAGAAGGAGGCCCCCCACCACCCAAACAACAAAAGCTGGACTTTGGTGATGAACCAGTAAGTGGGGGAGAGTTGAAGAAGTTGGTCGGGCAGTAGGCCTATGTTGTAGCAGAAATGCTGCCCTTAAACATGGCTGACTCGCTCTCTTTCGTGCCATAATAAACCAGATCTACTACTGGCGATGCCGAGCTGTCAACCGGTTGTCATTTTTATGTTGAGGCTGTGGGGGTGTTGTCGGCAGTTGCTGAATTTAACTAATAAAGTAACTTGTAATCTAACTTCGTTACCTTTAAAATCAAGTAATCTGTAAAGTAACTAAGTTACTTTTTCAAAGTAACTGTGGCAACACTGTTCAACATAGAGTTTGTCCAAATATTTGTACATAACACAATAAACAGTAATATGAACATTAACACAATGTTATATAGTCAATTTAGATATTGTTTTTGGTCTAATTTGGTTGAATTTAATTTAATGAAGTATTATTTAAACATTTAACATGGTGTTGTCTCCCTCTCTGTTGTGACCTCCTGACCTACACTACCGATCAAAAGTTTGGGGTCACTTAGAAATGTCCATTCCCTCCATCAAAGACAGAATACCAGCTGAGATCAGTTGCATTGTGTTTTTTTAACCGGTGCAGCAGTTTTCAGATTACATTATGTGATTACATAATTGAAAAAGGGTTCTCCAATGTTTTCTCACTTAGCCTTTTAAAATGATATCAGGGTTAGGGTTAGCCCTAAGGGCAAAACATTGTGCATGTAAAGATGGTTCCTGTTGCACTGGATGACATGTTTCTTCATCACCATGAACACACACTGTAGTTCATTCACTAATACTCACTGGAGCACCAGATGAGGATTAATCCGCTAATCGAAATAGTCTCTTCCTGGTTGATTTCTTGTCTTTGATCCCTATTTGTCCGTGACTGACGTCTTCTGTTCTCACTCCGGAGTAGATTGCAATTGAATAACTCTCTGGAAAAGAAATGACAATGATAATTTCAATTTTACTACAATCAATAAAACATTTTCCATAGTAATAGAAAAGGACTTAAGAGTTGATACATTTTAGCAGCAAATATCAAGATATAGCTTTAAAACACAAGTGTCAAAGTCTACCTAGGGGAAGTACAAATTAAAATGTCACAGTTTTCTTATCTTCTTAACACTTGTTGATGATGTCAGGGCTTAAATGGGAACCCAGTTCAGTTCTTTTTTAGAGACATGTTGACCGCAGGAGGAACAAGTCATCATGTCATCATGTCGCACAAACAACACTTGGTTATTAACACTTGAAATAATGTAAAAATTGGCCTATTTCCCAGAAAGAGACTGAACTAGATTTAGATGAGCGTCTTTGTTATGGCACCATCAATAGATTGGCCTAACACAAACTTGTCAGCTTGAGCGAGAGATTTATGACTCTTGCACCCCGTTTCTAACTGGCTTTGAGATCAGATCTGAGTGATCAGACCAGAAGAGGACAGATCTGAGTACAGCTGAAAACACTCGGGGGGCATTGAGATCAGAATTTAAAAAACATGTTTGGAGGTGGTTTAGGAAGCATGTGTCAGTGAGAACAGGAAAATGTGTCCTGGGCCCAATCCGTTCTCACTCCAAACTTGTAAAATCTGGATGTTTGGGCAGTGGCTGTCAGCATCAGATATGACTCAAAAAGCCCCCTTCTGCATGTGTGTAGAACGCACAGGACTTTCACCCAGGAGACCGGGGATCGTGTCCCGTGTGTCACGTTCCCTAATCCCAACTGTCCCGTTCTTCTTTACCTAAACCCAACTGTCCCGTTCTTCTTTAGCTAAACCCAACTGTCCCGTTCTTCTTTACCTAATCCCAACTGTCCCGTTCTTCTTTACCTAAACCCAACTGTCCCGTTCTTCTTTACCTAAACCCAACTGTCCCGTTCTTCTTTACCTAAACCCAACTGTCCCGTTCTTCTTTACCTAAACCCAACTGTCCCGTTCTTCTTTACCTAAACCCAACTGTCTCGTTCTTCTTTATCTAAACCCAACTGTCCCGTTCTTCTTTACCTAAACCCAACTGTCCCGTTCTTCTTTTATAAGCCCACCCACCATCTTTTCGTTAACCTAACTGCGTCAAAAGTGACGCCAATAGTCCCGACCCAGCGCGTTTAGATAAAGCACGTTAAGATATGATGCTAAAGGAGACATTTAGTGTCAATAACCATGGCAAAAGCACCTGACCAAGTGTCCGTATTTTACACGATGAGAGCAGAAAATGTGTTCTGGGCCACATTAGGACTCTACTCAACTGTGAGCAGAACTACCCAAAGTATTTCTCATGCCAGAAATCACTAAATCATGTGTTTAGGATGTTAACATCATACTGTTATTGATGTGTCTGTGTTTGTGTTACTGTGCTGCTGCTCTTGGGAGCTCTTTGCAGCGTTGTTCATTGGAAAAGCCAGCCACCGGTATACAGTAACATTATTTTTAGTAAAATGTCCCAGAATTCACCAATATGAAGGATATTACTCCAGACCTTCCTGCCATTACGTCATGTCCTTTAGTTATTTATTAGTCTTCTATTGCCAGAGTTACACAGCCTTGTTTATAATACGGAGAAAGCTGGCAAACTCAAATCATCAGCTGTGAAATTGTTTCCTATACATTCTTCACAATAAAAGCCCCCACGTTATTTTCTCATTTGAATGCTTTTATTATGAAATGGCAAAATCAGGAAATGTTGGGTCTTCATCAGCAGTAACATGACACGGTGCTTTTCAGGTGTTGCGCTAATCACTCCGCCCAAGTAGTAGAAGTAGCAGTGCTTTGCCTTCTGAGAATATAGTTCCCAGTATGTACACAGTTAGAAGATGGCTGTGTGTCATGTGACCTTGTTATTTGTACACGCTGTGACTATACAAATCACAACATATAAATAGGAACATGTTGGCGTTATTTTGTCACTTATTGGGAGCAGTAGGCTAGATGGAGCCGGTTACCTCCATGATCTGTCCTAAGCTAGGCTAGATGGAGCCGGTTACCTCCAGGATCTGTGCTAAGCTAGGCTAGATGGAGCCGGTTACCTCCAGGATCTGTGCTAAGCTAGGCTAGATGGAGCCGGTTATCTCCAGGATCTGTGCTAAGCTAGGCTAGATGGAGCCGGTTACCTCCAGGATCTGTGCTAAGCTAGGCTAGATGGAGCCGGTTACCTCCAGGATCTGTGCTAAGCTAGGCTAGATGGAGCCGGTTACCTCCAGGATCTGTGCTAAGCTAGGCTAGATGGAGCCGGTTACCTCCAGGATCTGTGCTAAGCTAGGCTAGATGGAGCCGGTTATCTCCAGGATCTGTGCTAAGCTAGGCTAGTCATGGGGAGGGGGGTGGTGTCAGACAGAGTTAGGACACGCACAGAGATGAGAAGGGTATGTATGGACTTTTCTAACTACGATACGGGGAATAAGTTGGCGTGTTCCTTTAACAACGGCATTTTACTGTTTACATGAACATATTCCATTACTTTAGATCTATTGTAAGTGATCATAGATAGACAGAGATATGTAAATCTGCAAATTTATAGTTTATTGATATGATCTTTGTTTAGTCCTGTGTCCTGCAGTGAAGCGTGAACAGACCCACACTCAGGTGAAGGGTTGCTATGGGAAACAGGAAACTGGACGACCACAGAGCTGTTAGAGCTGTTTATAGCTGTTTAACCACAGGGTACACAACACCCTGACTCTCATGACAAGCTCAACACACCCTAACATCTACTAAAATAGACCTTACACTGTGACTGTTAAAATATCCCTATTTTGTAAAATGCTCTTTTCCCCAAAACGTCCTCTCAGGACATTAAAACAAGAACACACACGGTTTTCTTCTGAAAATCAATAATAATATCTTTACCTCTGCTCCGTCTCGATATTGTGACATCATTGTATGTGATGTCATAATCTCCAGCCTCAGCTTGAGCAGCTGAAATGAACCAAATTTAACATCAATTTCAATCAGTTTATCCAATAAAGAGACATCCGTAAAGATGGAAACATGAGGAAGATTATGTGATTCGATCAAAAGCTCCGGAGCATGCTAAAGGGCCCTCGTGGTGAGGATGGTTTATTATCAACAACAGAAAAGTGATTCATCATAATCCTAAGAGACGTTTGACTTGAAACACTTCACTCCAATTCTGAAATTGAAAATTTCAACAGTAAATTTATATTTTGAACTGCAGTGCAATATGAGTCTTATTGAGACTAACCTTTAGGTTTGCTACAGATGCATCGTCTCATCAGGAGAACCAGGAAAACAGGGACACCGACAATGGACCACAACACAAGGGGAGGAGGAGAGGAGACGGGGGGAGGAGGAGAGGAGCCTGGGGGAGGGGAAGAAGTGGTGAAGCCAAAGGTGTTGGAGGTTGTAGGAGGACTTGTAGTCGGGGTTTCTCTAAAATTAACAAAAAACGATTTGTTGTTTGCCTTGATTTGCATGGTGTTGACTTTGGGTCAAATTGACCCGTTTTCAATTTTTGTTTTATATCAGAGAATATGGGACGTAGAAATAAGCGCTGAAAATGTGTAGAAGAAAAATTTAACAATTTAAAACTTTGGAAAAAGTAAAAAAGAAACACAAGGGTTAAAAGTATAGAAATCAAAGTAAGTATATAACACGTTCAGCTATTTCACTGTTCCTCCTTTTTTATGTGAAGATTTAGACTTTTAACTTCAATGTTGTGTGTTATGTTTGTAACTGAGTGAA
>CM046805.1:26403439-26448439 GCA_025617405.1 Perca schrenkii
AGATAGATAGATAGATAGATAGATAGATAGATAGATAGATAGATGGATAGATAGATAGATAGATAGATAGATAGATAGATAGATAGATAGATAGATAGATAGATAGATAGATAGATAGATAGATAGATAGATGGATAGATAGATAGATAGATAGATAGATAGATGGATGGATGGATAGATAGATAGATAGATAGATAGATAGATAGATAGATAGATAGATAGATAGATAGATAGATAGATAGATAGATGGATAGATAGATAGATAGATAGATGGATGGATGGATAGATAGATAGATAGATAGATAGATGGATAGATAGATAGATAGATAGATAGATAGATAGATAGATAGATAGATAGATAGATAGATAGATAGATAGATAGATGCACAGAGCACAGAGCCTTGGTGAAACACCACTGGTCTAAGAACTGGGTTACATCTTTCATCAGAGAGAGGGAACCTGAAGTCCACTCTCACTCTGGCTTTCACCAGAGACACGTACAGCTTGGTCAGCTCCAGTCCACACACGTTCTCTATCTGATTTTTACGACTTTTATAAATTGACAATTTGGCCTGACCCACAATAAAATTCAACATTTGCCACTTATTCGCATTTTTCTTTCTGTAGCCAGCACCAAAAATAAAAGCAGTCTCACTGAAAACCTCTCCACAATCTAAAAACACAGTTTTTAAAATGTTAAAAAGAGGTTTCAGCCTGTAACAGTCCAGATAGCAGTGTGTGATGGTCTCAGGGATGGAGACAGAATGGACACTTGGAGGACATGGTGGGATTAATCTTGGACAGGAAGACATTCACGGCCAGAGCCCCGTGGAGGATCCTCCACTGCAGGTCTCCAGACCTCTTGTTCAGGGGAGGCTTGTACAAAACTCTCCACACAGGTTTCCTGTCCTTCATCAGTCTGTCCTTCCACACCATGTCCTTCCTCTCACTCAGCGTCTTATTGTGGGTGGCCAGAACACAGTTCCTATACAGACCTTTCCCAGTCTGCATATGGAAGTCAGCACCACGTGATGTATGTTGTGCTGGTGAGTCAGTGTTATTGATTAAAAAACCAAGGTCTGGAAAGGGGTCTCCTGGAACGGGGGGTTTCTGTCCCATTAAAATAGTCCCGCAGCATCTCTGTCTCTCCACTGTCCAGTCTGTTCATCCACTCGTTCAGGATGGTTCTGGTGTGGCGGGCCGACCTCAGGCCCAGCAGAGAGGCCACTACCTCGGTGTTCAGGAAACCAGGACCCGCAGCCTCCACGATTCCCCGCAACGTGGTCACTCCAGCCCTCATCAGCCTCTCCGTGAGTCCAGGTCTGCTGCCATCCTTGAGATCCAGCCGGGCCCCCCACACCAGAGGCTCCTCCAGGAGCCAGAACAGAGACGCTACGGGTTCCAGTCTGGTCCATTTAAAACGTGTCCATGCTTTAAAAACTCCTTGGTAAAACGAAGGCAATTTACACAAAGAGATAAAACCACAGTCTACTAAAAACAAAGAAGCATCAAAACCCAGACCTGCAACCCCCCTTAAAATGGTGCTGGCTACAGGCCTCCAGACGACATCATCGTTATCATATAAAAACCTTTGTACAAACTGTAGTCTAAAAGCAGCAGTCCAGCTCTCCAAGTCCACCAAACCCTGCCCTCCCTCCTCTTTTGGCAGATATAAAACACACTTTGGGATCCAGTGCATCATATCCCAAAAGAACTTTAAAATGATAGACTGTATTGTTTTTAAAAGGCCAGCTGGGGGCTCCATACATTTCAACTTGTGCCAGAGGCTGGAGGCCACTAAGTTATTGATGATGAGCACCCTGCCTCTGTACGACATGTGGGGAAGCAGCCACCTCCATTTTCCCAACGTCCCCTCCACCTTTTCAATAACTCCTTCCCAATTTCTATCCATGTTTCTCTGGTCCCCCAGATAAACCCCCAGGTACTTTAACCCCCCCCCTCTTCCAGGTCAACCCACCAGGAAGCTGAGGGAGGCCTCCAGCCCAGCTCCCCACTGCCAGGGCTTCACTTTTAGCCCAGTTTACTTTGGCAGCAGAAAGTTCCTGAAACGTCTGAACAATATGTCCTAAAATATCTACATCTTGTTGGTTTTTTATAAAAACTATGATGTCGTCTGCGTAGGCTGATACAGTAAAAGGTGTATTAAAACCAGGTAAAAACAGGCCAGTGATGCCACAGCGGACATTATGCAGCATGGGTTCAATGGATAAGGCATATAGCATCCCAGACATGGAGCAGCCTTGTCTTATCCCCCTGTTTACTTTGAATGGTTTACACAACCCACCATTAATCTTCAGCACACTCTCAATGTTCTCATACATTACCTTTATCTTGGCGATGAAACCAGGGCTGAGGCCGAACCTCTCCAGAACTTTCCACAGGTAACGGTGCTCAACCCGGTCAAACGCCTTTTCCTGGTCCAAAGAAACCAGACCAGTGTCTACGCCCAATGAACCAGAGACTGTCAAAATATCCCGAATTAGTGACACATTGTCAACAATGGACCTGCCGGGCACACAGTAGGTTTGTGTCCTATGAATGACCCGGTCCAATACCATCTTCAGCCTGGATGCCAGGACTTTAGACAGCATCTTGTAGTCTGCACACAACAGAGAGACTGGCCTCCAGTTTTTAATATCTTGTAGGTCCCCTTTCTTCGGGAGGAGGGTTAGCACTGCCCTCCTGCAGCTCTGCGGAAGGGAACAACTATTAAAACTTTCTATAAAAACATCTAAAATGTCTGTTTTTATTACGTCCCAGAAAGTTTTGTAAAACTCTGGAGGGAGACCATCAATGCCAGGGGCCTTTCCCCCCTGCATGCTTTGTAACGCTCTAGACACCTCCTCCTCCGTCAGGGGCCCCTCCAGCTCCACATTGTCATCCCCAGACACCGTGGGCAGGTCTCTGCAAAAACTGGTAAAAGCCTCGTCATCCTCTGTGTACTCTGTGCAGTAAAGATCAGAATAGAACTCCACAGCTCTCTGTCGGATCTGTGACGCTGTCGTTAACAGCTGTCCTCCTGCTGATCTCAGAGCATGGATCATCCGGCTCTGGCCATTCTTCTTCTCCAAACTAAAAAAGAACTTAGTTGGAGAGTCCATTAAAGCAGCAGTCTGGAACCTGGACCGGATCAGTGCCCCCTGTGCTCTCATGCCCAGCAGGTCTGCCAAGATGGCTTTTTTAGACTTGAGGTCCTCAATACAGCCTCGATTTCCTGTGGACTCTGCAGAACTCTGCATGTCCACTATAGATATCTCCAGATCGTTCATAGACTTGGCAATGTCTCGAGAAACATTGAGAGTGTACTGCTGACAAAGCTGCCTGATTTCAACTTTCCCAATGTCCCACCACTGCCTCAGGGAACTAAAATCTCTCCTTCTGTCTCTAAAACCTTTCCAAAAAAAAAATAAAAACATCCCTAAAATGTGCATCTAAAAGCAAAGCCGTGTTAAAATGCCAATACGCAGATCTGGGTTTAATATTGGCAATGTAAACATCTCAATACACATATGCATGATCAGAAAAACCAACAGGCAATATCCTACACCCTTTAAAAACATTAAAATGGTGCTTAAAACAATAAAACCTGTCTAATCTAGCCATAGTCAACCGGTTTTCTCTGCTGTGGACCCTCTCCAGACGTCTGAGAGACTGTGTGTCTCCATCAGCCGCTGCATGGCTTGCTTAGAAGCAGCATGCGGTTCATTATGGTTCCGATCTAAAACATCATCATGTGTACAGTTAAAATCCCCCCCCAAAAATAAAAACTCCTCTGGTTCACACTCACTTAAAACCGTACTGAGTTCATTTAAAAAATGAACTCTATCAGGTCCTGAGTTTGGAGCGTATACGTTTATAAAAACCAGATTAAAAACTTCATACTGGGCTCTGACTACTAAGAGTCGGCCCTTTATTCTTTCATCTACAGTGTGGGACTTTGGTAGAAAGTTTCATGCAAATAGGATTGCTACTCCTCCGCATAGGTAGTTAGGTTAGGTGAAGCCGGATTACTGAAAGAAATCCAGGACAAGTTGATCTTGCTTCGTAGTACAGGCCTCTGGTCTCTTCGTACAACTTTTTTTTTTCTTCTTTTCACTGGGGGGATGGGGGTAGGTCTTGCCGTGTGCTTGTGCGACTTAAGGCCTTTTTATAGTTGTGCATCGGCTCCACGCAGAGCTCTCGCCATAGCCTTAAAAAGTGGCCTGATGTTTATACTTGTGCGCTGGTGTGTGCGTCGAGCCGCATGTGTGGGTGTGTGTGTGTGGGGAGTGTGTGGTAGAGAGAAGTGAGAGAGTGCCGGCGATTACCTTCGGAGCGCGGAGCGAGTAGCGACTCTACAGTCATAGTAGAGAAACAAAGTGTCTCCTCTGTGCTTTCTGACCACAGTGGGAAATATGAAGCAGGAAAAGTTAACCCTCTCCTTGATTTCATGAGGTTTATGGAGAAGGAGAACCAGGAAATGAGTCGGGAGAAATGCAATGCTACCAAGCCACGGCCGAGCTACGTGCGTCGCCGCGTCGTGTAGTTACATTTTTCGAGAGGTGCACGTCAGGCTACGGCGTAGGGTCCGGCGTAGACGCAGAGGGGTCTGCGTCTACGCCGGACCCTGCGCCGCCGATTCGACGCACAACTATAAAAAGGCCTTTACAATGACTTACAAAGATACATAACAGCTACAAGTGTATGCACTATACAGGATTTACCCTATTATACTTTGTCACCAGGATTAGATAGGTCAAACTGTCAACCACAAATAGTCTATAAACAAAGCATCAGGCTGTCTTTGAGATTTCACAAGAATACCAGAATTCCTCCGTTCAATTCGGCCTAAAACATCAAGAGTCACACAAACCTTTAACAACTCAGCCACAACACATTGGGAATAGCATGCCTTACCTTAACACACAATCGACCACAGAGGCCTGGGCTCAGCTTCCTTTGCTGTTCGTCCAGAAATCCAAGAAGTGGATGTGCGATGATCTGCCTTAATCGAAGATGTGATAAAGGGAATTGGGTCAAAACTCTCCAATGGGGGTCCATTAATGTCCAGAAAAAGCAGGGTAGTTATTCCAGACAGCCTTTACCGTATTGAAACTACTCGCCACACCCATCTGATGGTGAATATCTGTCCAATTTTCAAAATCTGCATCTTTACATCTGCAGCTGCTTCCTCAAGCAATGTCACATTCTTTGCAACCTGGTGGTACAGAGAATACAGCTTGGCAATGAAAAACTCAAAATGATTACATCCAGAATGGCCAGCCAATTCAAGGCGATTGGCCAAGCAATGTATGGACTGGATGTTTGGAAAGTCACGCTTAAGCCTTGCAATGACTCCAGTGTTTTTGCCAGTGAGAACTGAAGCTCCATCTGTGGCGATGTTGATGAGGTGTTTCCCCAAAAACTCATCATCTAATCCGGTTGTATGAAGGCACTTTTAACGTGTTTTAAATGGACTCTGCATCTGTGCCCTGCGTCAGTCAATGTCTAAAAAAACATTTTCTATATCTCCTTTGCCACATATTTTTATATCTCCCTTGCCACTCACATCACATCTTACGTAAATGATGAGATAGGCACGACCATGTACTGTGCTTTCATCAATGGGGATGCTGATCTTTGACTTGAGCTCTCAATTATTGGAAATAAACATAACTTATATAGGCGGACTTGAATGATGTTGCGTCTCCTCCAATAATTTGGAATTCACCTCACTTACTTTATTTGGCAGGATCTCCTTTTGCTTAATCAATGCCACTTCAATGGCCCTCTTGTGTGCTATGCTGGCTCTATGTTTAAATATTTATATTTTTTTCGCAACTTGTTCTGAGCAGTGCTGCTTACTTCCCCATTGATCCACTCCTCAGACAAGTGCGTGCCAGTTACCTTTTCAGACAGAAGAAGGGTTTTTGCGTCTCTACAAGCGATGCACCCCAAGCTTCCATCCTCTACAAACAGCCATGTATGTCGGCTCTTCCAGTCTCTCCACTGCTGGCTGTTCCAGTTTAACGGGAGGGAAGAGTGAGAGGGGTTATGATGGGGACTGGCCTCTGACGAGCTGTTACCACTATCATCTTCAGCCAGAGACGACATTATTCCTTAAGCTTCAAATTGCGTTGTGGGAGGTGTGCCCCGGTGGTTGTGCTATTGACGTCATTGCTACACGATTTCTTAGTAAAAATCTAAATGAATTAAACTGCCTTGTTTTCTTTTTGCCATGGCTATACAGTATGAGGCTAACTGCAGAATGGATTTCACGGACTTTGTTCGCCTCATAGAAAAAAATATAAAAGTTGGAAACCATTAATATATTAATGGCCTCCAACTTTTATATTTTTTTCTATGAATCTTTGAGTGAACATGTACTAAACATGAGTTAAATTTGCACAGCAGCGACGCTACGCCTTGATGCTCATAACAAGAATAGCATGTATAGTATAGTATATAGTAGTATAGTTATCTTTGTTGAAGTGAATTAGGTTTAAATCGCCGTCATGCATGAATGAATAGCCATGGTTGATTGTAACCACAGTGAAGGCTGTATTGTTACGTTTTTGTCCCTGAACTAACGTTCTCTCTTTGTAACACTACAAGGGAACAGCAGATTCTCTGATAATTCAGAGTTTGTTCATCGCCACATCATGCAAACCTCTGACATTGCACATTCTCTTTTTTATATATACAAGAAATAGGCTATCGATTATACCCAATATGAGATATGAATGTGCCCATTGAGCAGTATATCAGCATAATTCCCAGCTCAAAGCAAAATGCAACGAGCTGATTCATTGCTCTGGGCAGCTGAGTGGAAATAGACACATGGCTCAGAAGGAATGGAAGAAGAAATGTTTTGCTAAGTAACGCAAAACTTATTGCGTGCAGAGATGGACTGGGACAAAAAATCGGCCCTGGCATTTTGGCCCAGACCGGCCCACCACATAAGATCACAAACACCACCCGTCCTTGCTCTCCCTGAATATGTATACCAACACGTACTCCTTAAAACTACTAACGCCGTAAGCAAGAATCAGCAAGAATCAGTGAGAGTTGACACATTAAATACTTCAAAAAGTGCCATTTATTAATACAATAAAATGGTATACTTCATGAATCTTAAAACAAGATATAGACCCTTTGCAAACACGTGACCACGACCACGTGATGACACCATGACAGACGACAGAATCACACGAGCAACGAGCTGAACAGTTTAGTAGACGAGCAGAAAGTTTCATTAGTTTCAATCAGTTTTAAATAAATAACACTTAATAAACTCTAATAATAATACTATCTTCTTCTTAATGGCTTCTGTTGAACGAGAAGTTGTCGTGCCGTTATCGTTATCGAGGTAGACCATCTGGTAAGTTCTAACAAAGAGCGGTATTTGGAGAAGTTGGAGAAAGCAGGATTGGAGACCGACCCTTAATTCTTCCTCCCTTCGTTTTCACGGAGGGAGTTTGGTCTCTGTTGTGTTTTCTGGTTCTGAAATGAATGAACTGTTGGTTTGGACACTGGTGTGTGATGTCATGTGTCTGTTGTCATGGTGATGATCTTTATTTTGTAGCCTAAATGTTCCTCTAATACAGTGACGGTTGAATTAAAACTCCATAAGTTAAAGAGCTGTGAGCTGTTCCCTGCTGAACTGAACATGTGTAAAGAAAGAGAAGGTGCTGTGCTGCCACCTGCTGGCTGTCTGACTCAACTGATATGATGCTCTCATCCAAACAGAGGTTTACAATCAGCAGCTTATTGAAAAAGATAAGAATATGTATTTAAAGGGTCTGATTTGAATGTGTAACGTGTACATTTGTGCAGGAATTTGTAGTTATTATATACATGGGTATAAAAAGTTAGTTTGAATACAAAAATATGTGCAAGAGGGAAAATAGAAAGGATGGGTGACCTGGCTGTGTCATGTCGTCTGATCGCTTCTATGTTTTAAAGAATTAAAAGCAGTCTGAGTGTAACCGTGAATATGTCTGGTGTGAATGTTCACCGACTACAGAATCACACCTCAGACGCTCTGCTCTGTAGCTGTTTGTGATTGGTGTAAAGTTTCCAACCACTGGCTGATGTTGCAGCTGTTTATAGTCTGTGGTGTGTCTGTTCTCTGTTATCTGCTGAAGAGAAGTGTCGATCGGTTAACCACAACCAGAACAAATGTTCCATCTGTCAGAGATGTGAAACCCACAGAACCACACGGGGAAACACCAGTTTATTGATCCTGCACAGAAACAAGCTCATAAATACAATATATCAATATCAGTAAATAGTTATTATCATTAGAATCTGTTCAGTAGATATTTGTTGGTTGTTGTGCAACGTATGAAACACTTACAGAGGAACACATCTATGACTTTAAATAAAGAAGCATTTGTTTGAACGTAACACATCTAAAGAATGCAAAAATGCTTAAAATGTGAGTTGTTTGTCTATTTGTAGCTGCATTAGGCTCATTTAGCCTTAACATCAATCAACATTTATGCATAAAGTGCTTCACAGCAATCAACAGGTATCCAAAGTCCTTGAAGGACCAAAAATAAAACATGCCATACAATAAAAAGAGTAAAACATAGAATACAGTAAAATCAGAAACTGTTGCATAAAAACAGGAGAAAGAAAGGGAAAATGCTGCAACGCTACTGTGCATTAAAAGGCATTCTAAATAAAGAAGTTTTAAGTTTGGATTTCAGAAGAGCGATGTCTGTAATGTTGTGAATGTCAGGTGGTAACTTGTTCTAAAGTCTCGGGACAGCAACTGCAAAAGAGTTTTCATAAATTTGTATCAGATTTTACCCCACTTCCTCCCAATTTGGTAGCCAATTACACCCAACCTAGTATCCAGTAGCAATGGACTACAGATGGAATGTAGCTTTTAGCTAAATCTGGTGTGCCCATCTCTTTGTTTATTGCAAACTTAACCCTAATCCTAGAAAAATCTTAGAAATGTGGGAACATAGGGCTGACCCAACAGTTTGTTCCTCTACCTTGGGACTTCTAAAGCCAGTTGATTCGATGACCAGACTGACCTTTTTGTGCTCGCAAAGGTTTAAAATCTCCGACAAATATGCCGGGCCATACAGATGTAGATGTGTCTCTGGGGACCAGTGATTGGCCATCTGGACTCCACTGGTTGGACTGGTGTGATGGTGTTCAGGTCTTCCTCAGTGAGGAGTAGAGGACCTCTGGGTCTGCTGGAGACTCTGAACACAAACAGTTCAAACAATATGAGAAACTTGTTTTGTAACTTGTTGGAGACAAACTCCATCAGCAGACGAACAGTGTTTCTCAACAGTCATTTGTTTGGCTCCCTTCAAACATTTAGATGATGGTGGTAGTTTTTTTAAAGCCTAAAGACCATTGCAGGTTAAATGTCATAGTCCAGTCCATGAACAAGTCAAGGAAATATTATGCATACATTTCAAAACACATTAGTGCTGTTTTATCTCAAAGGTAAAACATAGAATAGCAAAAGTAAAATGTACAATTTTTTTCTCAGAAATGTAAAAGATAAGTGAAAATACTTAAAACTGTACTGAATTAAAATACAATGAGGAAGATCAACAAACTTCCTGCTTTTATTTTGGCGGTAGGTTCAGACATGTCTTTAATAACAGACAAACAGAAGAGACAGAGACTGCAAGACTAATTTTAAAAGTCTTTGTGGAGATATATATGTAAACTATGTAAATATTACACTATTGTAATGTCATGCAAACATCATATTCGATTTGGGTTGTCAGTGTAAGGCCTTTTTTTCTGAATAAAGAGAAATAAAGAGCAGCTGTTCCTCTGGTCCTGTTTGATTTGATCACTATCTGTCCATAAATGACATCGTCTGCTCCTCTCACTGGAGAGGAGACTGCAGCTGGATCTCTCTCTGGATATAATAATATTTATACTGCTGTAAGATTATTGTTAATGTAGAATTATTATTAGAGTTATTATGGCCTTTATGTCTGCAGGTTTTTAGACCTCCTGTGAACAAAGGAAGAGCAGGGCAGAGGGCCTTTTTCTGAAACGGTAAACTGGACGACCACAAAGCTGCTCGCAGAGGCGTTAGATAGAAACCTCACCAGTGTCAGTTTACTGGTATCAACAGGAGGAAGGTGCTGCTGTGGTTTCACACTCAGAGTGGAAAACATTATGCTATTATTAGTTGTATGAAAGATCAGTTTGAGAAGCAGGAAACAAAGTCTTTCTGAGTCTGTCTCCTCTTTTATATTCAAACTTAAATCTTACTTTGAGACAGGATGAATATTCCTATTCTTGTTTGATTTTTAATCTGATGTCGTCTTAGTATTAGTCCGATGTTTTTTTACATGTTTTGGCTTGTCAATGACTTTCATGTTCAGACTCAAAACAACAGTATCTTACAAGTATTGTGTGTCTATCAAAGCTTGATATAGCTTCTTCCTCTGGCCACACATTGTTGTTTAAAACCCATTATTGAATATGTTCACATGCACAAAATGTTCCGGTTTTTGCCTTATTCCTAAAAAGACCAAATTTTGACAAAGCTGTTTGGCTAATGACTAATAAAAGTGAATATTCCACTAATATTCCAGTTTTCATGCCGCCATTTAAAGTAGGATGTTTTAAGTGTTCCAGTGGTGGAGGACTTGTTGGAGCGTGTGAACACAGCGTCCCTCTTTCATTCCTTCAACCAGCTTCTAAGGTCTGCTAATATCCAAAGCCTGTGCAAGTTGTAATGTACAGTATATAAATTAGCCGTGGGCTGTGACTTATGGGCTGTAATCAGTGTTTTATCTCTCATGTTACTACAATTGAAGCCCCTCTACACCAGATGACAAAAAACATCATGTCCTCTGGAATGAACGTCCAGAGTATAAGGCCTCTCTCGTTTTTCATGCCAACGCTTTGGGAACAGGAGTTGGTGGGAACACTCTGTGACCTATATGAGCTTTAAGTTGCTATATCATGAAAGCAATTATTCAACAATGTCTTGCCAATAACTGGTCTTGACCAAGTAAAGGTTAATGTTTGACAAGGTCAGAGCAGAGGCCAGAACTATCCGATGTGCAGTTAAAGTCCATGATTACAAATGGACTTGGTCATCAAGAGATGCATGGCCAAAAGAAAAGGAGAAACACAGCTACTTGTAAACATTATCAAAAACTTGGATATCAACAGGTTTTTGAATATGAGCCACCCTTTTCTAGAAGCTGGTTGAAGGAATGAAAGAGGGACGCTGTGTTCACACGGTCCAACAAGTCCTCCACCACTTGGATACTTTGTAAAAATATTCTGTTTTTTAAGAGCTGTATGTAAACAGGAATATTAGTGGAATATTCATTTTCATTCCCATGTCTACAGCTTATTCAGAATATTGTTTTTTTTTGTAAAACTCATTACTCTGTGCATGTAAACGTAGTCACTGTTGCTTTGGGTGATATGATCCTTTCATCATCATGAACATATACACACATGTGTTATGTTTCTAGTGATGGAGACATAGGAGAGCAGCCGTACCTCTCTTCCTTCTTGTCTTCTTGTCTTTGATCACTATTTGTCCGTAACAAACGTCTGTTGTTCTCACTCCGGAGTAGATTGCAGCAGAATCACTCTCTGGAAAATAAATATCATTATTAATATCAGGACTGTACAGTATATGCAAAAAGTATACTGATTATTTAAACTCCTACTACAATCAGTAATACTTTTAAAGAGCTCATATTATACTTTTTGGCTTTTCCCCCGTGCATGTTATAGGTTTACAACCTGTACATACAATTATGAACCTGAAAATAAGCATAATATGAGCACTTTAAAAATCAAGTCCCAAGAGGATATAAAAACAAGAATGCACACACATGGCCCCTGAGAGTCCCCTGAAAATAAAATAAAAACATATAACAGTATAAAAGTCCACTGGTTAAGGTGAAGTACAGTTTTTCAGTTTTTTCTTCTTAACACTTGTTGCTGATGTCAGGGCTAAAATGGAAACCTGTTTCATGTGAAATGGACTTCACACTCACAGAGCTGTTTATAGAGACATGTTGACCACAGGAGGAACAAGTCAATATGTCTCTGTCTCTCTCTCTCAATTGAATTCGAAGGGGCTTTATTGGCATGAAAATTTCAATAACAATGATACCAAAGCTTCAAAATAGAACTGGGGGGGGACCCTTTTCTAGAAGCTGGTTGAAGGAATGAAAGAGGGACGCTGTGTTCACACGGTCCAACAAGTCCTCCACCACTTGGATACTTTGTAAAAAATATTCTGTTTTTTAAGAGCTGTATGTAAACAGGAATATTAGTGGAATATTCATTTTCATTCCCATGTCTACAGCTTATTCAGAATATTGTTTTTTTTGTAAAACTCATTACTCTGTGCATGTAAACGTAGTCACTGTTGCTTTGGGTGATATGTTCCTTTCATCATCATGAACATATACACACATGTGTTATGTTTCTAGTGATGGAGACATAGGAGAGGAGCATACCTCTCTTCCTTCTTGTCTTCTTGTCTTTGATCACTATTTGTCCGTAACAAACGTCTGTTGTTCTCACTCCGGAGTAGATTGCAGCAGGATCACTCTCTGGAAAATAAATATCATTATTAATATCAGGACTGTACAGTATATGCAAAAAGTATACTGATTATTTAAACTCCTACTACAATCAGTTATACTTTTTAAAGAGCTCATATTATACTTTTGGCTTTTTCCCCCGTGCATGTTATAGGTTTACAACCTGTACATACAATTATGAACCTGAAAATAAGCATAATATGAGCACTTTAAAAAATCAAGTCCCAAGAGGATATAAAAAACAAGAATGCACACACATGGCCCCTGAGAGTCCCCTGAAAATAAAAATAAAAACATATAACAGTATAAAAGTCCACTGGTTAAGGTGAAGTACAGTTTTTCAGTTTTTTCTTCTTAACACTTGTTGCTGATGTCAGGGCTAAAATGGAAACCTGTTTCATGTGAAATGGACTTCACACTCACAGAGCTGTTTATAGAGACATGTTGACCACAGGAGGAACAAGTCAATATGTCTCTGTCTCTCTCTCTCAATTGAATTCGAAGGGGGCTTTATTGGCATGAAAATTTCAATAACAATGATACCAAAGCTTCAAAATAGAACTGGGGGGGGACCCTTTTCTAGAAGCTGGTTGAAGGAATGAAAGAGGGACGCTGTGTTCACACGGTCCAACAAGTCCTCCACCACTTGGATACTTTGTAAAAATATTCTGTTTTTTAAGAGCTGTATGTAAACAGGAATATTAGTGGAATATTCATTTTCATTCCCATGTCTACAGCTTATTCAGAATATTGTTTTTTTTTGTAAAACTCATTACTCTGTGCATGTAAACGTAGTCACTGTTGCTTTGGGTGATATGTTCCTTTCATCATCATGAACATATACACACATGTGTTATGTTTCTAGTGATGGAGACATAGGAGAGGAGCCGTACCTCTCTTCCTTCTTGTCTTCTTGTCTTTGATCACTATTTGTCCGTAACAAACGTCTGTTGTTCTCACTCCGGAGTAGATTGCAGCAGGATCACTCTCTGGAAAATAAATATCATTATTAATATCAGGACTGTACAGTATATGCAAAAAGTATACTGATTATTTAAACTCCTACTACAATCAGTTATACTTTTAAAGAGCTCATATTATACTTTTTGGCTTTTCCCCCGTGCATGTTATAGGTTTACAACCTGTATATACAATTATGAACCTGAAAATAAGCATAATATGAGCACTTTAAAAATCAAGTCCCAAGAGGATATAAAAACAAGAATGCACACACATGGCCCCTGAGAGTCCCCTGAAAATAAAATAAAAACATATAACAGTATAAAAGTCCACTGGTTAAGGTGAAGTACAGTTTTTCAGTTTTTTCTTCTTAATACTTGTTGCTGATGTCAGGGCTAAAATGGAAACCTGTTTCATGTGAAATGGACTTCACACTCACAGAGCTGTTTATAGAGACATGTTGACCACAGGAGGAACAAGTCAATATGTCTCTGTCTCTCTCTCTCAATTGAATTCGAAGGGGCTTTATTGGCATGAAAATTTCAATAACAATGATACCAAAGCTTCAAAATAGAACTGGGGGGGGCTTGTTAAATGAAGTAATTTTAGCAGTAGGTTGTGTGTTGGCTGTTAGTGGAATATGCATATATCAACAAGGTAAACAGCTTAGTCAGAACAATGTCTTTTTCAGAATAACCAAAAAATAATAGAGTAAAAAACCTTGAATATTATGCATGTAAAGATGGTCCCTTTTGCATTATTATATCTTCTGGGTGTTGAGAATTACTGCCATTAAACAAATAACTCAAAATTGGAAAAAAAACTGATCCACCCAGGTTAGATAAATGGATTGAGGTGGTAGAAAACTTGTATGAAAATGAAATGATAACGCATAAGATGAGAGGTAAAATGAATTTATTCAAGAAGAGATGGTTCGCATATGCTAACCAAAGGCATTGAGAAACAAAAACCAAGCATGGATTTGGACTTGTGTAATTAGATGATGGACGTAATCTCTGTGACATATGATGCACCCATATGGAAATTTGTCTGTCTGTATGTAAATATGCATAGGGATGTAAGTAGTCTTGTATAAGCGTGGGTACATATGAATATATGGGTGCATATATGATGTATGTCTGGGAGTGTACGTATGTATATATATGTGAGTAGGTATGTATGAGTGCGTATAGACGTACATATACTTCCTTTAATTATTTATTTTTTTCTTCTTTTCTTCCTTTTACTTTATTGTAAACTATTTATTTATTTTATTTTTCCTTTTTTTTTTTGTACCACTGGGTATGAAGGAGGGGAAGGGAGGGGGGAGTGGAAGGGGAAAGGAGGGAAAAAAGGGGAGGAAAAAATATATATATATATATTGTGTCAATTCTGTCAATGTTAATTGTATGACTAATATGAACAAAGTCACAATAAAAAATAATTAAAAAAAAGTCACCATGTCAACATGACAGCGTGTCGCACAAACACTTGGTTATTAACACACAAAATAATGTAAAAATGGGCCTATTTCCCAGAGAGACTGAACTAGATTTAGATGAGCATCTTTGTTATGGCGCCATCAATATATTTACCTAACACAAACTTGACAGCTTGAGTGAGAGATTTATGCCTCTTGCACCCCATTACCAACTGGCTATAAGATCAGACCTGAGTGATCAGATCACAAGAGGACAGCTCTAAGTACAGCTGAGTCACTCGGAGGGGCATTGAGATCTGATTTTAAAAAACACATTTGGAGGTGGTTTAGGCTGCATGTGAAAGTATTATTACATTACATTACATGTAATACACCTGTCCACATTCTTAACAATGAAGACAGAAAATGTGTCCTGGGCCATATTAGGGCCGCCTATTCAACTGAGAGCAGAACTACCCAAAGTATTTCTCATGCCAGAAACCACTAAATCCTGTATTTTGTATGTTAACATCATACTGTTATTGGTGTATCTGTGTTTTTTCACCAATAATTTGTTTATTTTGCACATTATATCACTTTAATTCTAATTTCTGATCATCTGTGTCAGCTTCTAAAGCCTCCTCCTGTCTTCTAGTAGTTGCTCGTGAGATCTCTGCTGCTCTCTCCGGTGGAGGCTTAACACTCTCTTGGTCTGAGTTGTGTCTTCTGTGTGTTGCTGCTGGTACCTGGTGTTAACCATGCATTAAGATATGCTACTCTTGGCGTGTTCCTGGTGCTCTTCCTCGTTCCTTCTAAATCCCCCTTTCTTTTTTAGGCACTGTGTTGGGTGCGGCAGGCATGATTAAAACAAATAATTTAAATACTTTTTGTTTCACAAGCAAGATAACTTTCAGCTTCACACGGGCAGAATATCAATTACCTAAATACATTTATGTATTGATCACAATTATTATTAGAGAGAGAGACAGAGAGATGGAGGAAAAGAGAGAGGGAGGGAATGAGAGACAGAGACAGACAGAGGGAAAGCGAGAGGGGGAGAGGAAAAGGGAGAGAGAGAGGGAGGCCAGCCGGCATTGGAAATCAGAAATCTCCTGACCTGATATTTAAATTATTTATTCAATAAATATATTTATTTGACAGGAAAGCTTTGTGCAAACAGGGATATAAATGCCTATATTCTTTCATTTTTAAAAAGGGCACTTTTTGACAGTGTTTCTGGCGAACCTTAGAATATTTTTTTCCAGCGAACCAAACCCTACTCGGCTTCTGCTCGTTAGCTAACGTTAGCTTTCTAATTTCACCCATCCAACATTGTAGTGGAATGGCTTCGAAAGACGACCAAAAATGCTTGTCTTTTACTGTGTATTAGAGCTTAGATCGGGCCCAAAAAATCAAGCCCGACCCAGCCCGAGCCCGTGCACGTTGTGTCCGAGCCCGGCCCGGCCCGACACATTAACTGGAATTATGAGCCCGATTTCAACCCGACACTTTTTTTAATCCGTGGGCCGTTATAACTGACGTTCTCAACTAGGCTACAATTCAGAGTTGTTTGAACTGCAGAAATCTGTTTAAAATGATCTTAATGAATAATGCAACAAGAGCAAAGCCTGTAAACTGCGCTGTTTGTTTATTCAGAATGGAACTGATCGCAAATGGATCTGAATGAAGAAGCATAAAAAAAATCTCAACGTATTTCTCTGGGAGGGCTTGCCTCGCCCTCATGCTTGGAGAACTAACAAAAGAGGACGTTGAAGGCTGACTATCATCTTTTCTGCCATGGCGAGCCTGCTTCATGTGTCTGTTCATCATCCACCATCCCCGTTTGCACCATGCTGCACTTAATGCACTCGACAAAGCCAACACATATGTTGTCACTTCCCACAACTTGTTTAAACTGCTTCCATACCTCCGACTTTCCTCCAAACCTGCCCAATGGTAATTCTCCTGCTTTTCCTTTTTTCTTTCAGAATCAGAATCAGAATCAGAATCTTTACATCCTCAGCTCCATGTTGCACTTAAGCTCCACAATACAGCCCAGCAGCCCCGGTGTGATGCGTGCGAGAGGAGGAGACTCATGTTGCATTTTGTAACTGTAGTCCAACTTGTGTAACTTTTTGCACACATTTGTTACTTTGGCCTAAATTTAGCCTATATAGATACTAGTTCTGATTATGGCATAGCTTTCTCCCCACCCAATTCGGCTAAAGTGATGATTAAAAAAAACACAAATGCTTGATCAAAGGCCCGGCCCGGCCCGAGGATAGTGGCGGAAAATAACAGTCCGTCCAGGCCCAAAGTCGGGCCGGGCTCGGGTCGGGCTCGGGCTCGGGCAGAGAATCTAAACTCTACTGTGAATATTTACTGTTCAATATGTTGCAGTTTTACACACAAGAAATTGAACAACTTAAAGGTGCACTATGAGTTCCTGCATGGTTTCAGCGCAATTTCATTTTTGTCTCAAATCGTAGGCATCTCTCCATTATCCGCTAGCTGCGTTTCCCCCCCTGAATCAACCCAGTCTCACGCCAGGTCGTGTAATAGTTACGTTATTTTAATCTATTAAGTCGTGGACAGGTTACGATTTTGACGTTTTTTTCGTGTATATGCAACGACTTTTGAACGTGTACAGGTCACGCTTTTCGAACCTGCTCTGGGGGACGCGACAACGGGGAAATGAGGCGCCACACGCCGGCCAAAACAGCGGGACGGGCCGCCACTCGCGATCCACGGGCCGTCACTCGCGATCCACCGGCCACACGCCGGCCAAAACAGAGGGACGGGCCGCCAGATCCACCGGCAACACGCCGGCCAAAACAGCGGGACGGGCCGCCACTCGCGATCCACGGGCCGCCACTCGCGACACAGTAACGAGACGGTTGGGGTTAGGAAAAAAAAAGAACTGGGAAAGGAACCGTCACACGCGGGACACGCCGACAAAGGAACTGCAACACGCCGACAAAGGAACTGCCACACGCGGGGCGCGGGGCGCGATCCCCGGTCTCCGGCGTGAAAGTCCTGTGTTTTCTGACCCATCCACCACCCCGACCAACCTCCCTACGCGGACTTTCGCCTTATCAACTACTCGCTACTCGCTTTCGTTCTGGGATCACGAAATATGCTTCCCATTAAAATGCATTGCTTTCAATTTCGTAATCGCCACACGAAAAAAACGGCATTTACGTAACCTGTCCACGACTTAATAGATTACAATAACGTTACTATTACACGACCTGGCGTGAGACTGGGCTGCCTGAATACACCGTGAAAAAGCTCAGTCTCAGGAGACAACACAGGGCCATAAATGTCAAACAAAAAAAAAGAGGCACAGGCTGTGCAACAAAATACAACAAACCACTCCAGCCAATCACCGACAAGATGGTTGGGGGAAGGGTTGGGGGTTAGTGACAGTTTCGGAAACAAGAGGGTCGAGGGAAGAGCTTGCTCTCTTTTGTTTGGTATTTACTTGGAACGTCAACAGAAGTTAAAATGCAGGAACTCATAGTGCACCTTTAAGCTTGACGGACATGTTGCATCTAGCGTCTCACGTTCATCTCAATAAGCTAGCAAGAGTACACAACAGACAACTTCTTCAACATGGATTTATTATTTAAGTGCTTTAAACAAATATTTCATCTTCATCATACACTGGTCAGCCAAAATTTGCCAAACAAAATTGTCACTCATCTAGTGATTGCGATGTGCCTTCCTACGATGTGAAAAAAGGCATGTGAATTCAACATTAAGTTGTTACATTTAACTATTTTAGAGGCTGTGGATGTTGTTTACTTCATTAATGTGTTTACTGTGTTAATGGACTGAGGATGGGAGGAGGATTCGGTATTCGGTTGCGGACTCGGCAGAATCTTAACTAGTGGATTCGGTATTCCGCCAAACCCCAAAAATTTGGATTCTGTGGATCCCTAGTTTATATATATCATCTTAGTTTAGTCCTGTGTCCTGCAGTGAAGCGTGTGCAAACCCACACTCAGCTGAAGGGTTGATATCAGAAACAGGAAACTGGACGACCACAGAGCTGTTAGAGCTGTTAGAGCTGTTAGAGCTGTTAGAGGTGTTAGAGGTGTTAACCACAGGGTACAAAACACCCAGACTCTCATGACAAGCACAACATACACTATCATCTACTAAAATAGACCTTACAGTGTGACTGTTGTGGACTAAAAACATTGATTTAGTTTTTAAATTATCCCTATTTTATAAAATGCTCTTTTCCCAAAACGTCCTTTCAAGACATCAAACCAAGAACACACCGTCCCTCAGAGTCTTCTGAAAATCAATAAAAAAATCTTTACCTCTGCTCCGTCTGATTGGCTGCTGCAGGTTACGTGATATTGTGACATCACTGTATGTGACGTCATCATCTCCAGCTTCTACTTCAGCAGCTGAAATAAACCAAAGTTAACATATATTTCAATCAGTTTATCCATTAAAGAAACCGTAAAGATGAAAACATGAGGAAGATTATTTGATACGATCAAAAGCTCCGGAACAGAAAAGTGATTCATGAGAATCCAAACAGACGTTTGACTTGAAGAAACACTTCACTCCAATTCTGAAATTGAAAATATCAACAGGAAATTTAGATTTTGAACTGCAGCGCAATATGAGTCTTATTGAGACTAACCTTTAGGTTTCCTATGGATGCACCGTCTCACCAGGAGAACCAGCAGAACCAGGAGAACCAGGAGAACCATGAGAACCATGAGAACCATGAGAACCAGAACACTGACTGAAACAGTGGACCAGACAACGGGGGGAGGAGGAGAGGAGCCAGGACTGGAGGGGGGAGGGGAAGAAGTGGTGGAGTCTGAGGTGGTGGAGGTTGTAGTCGTGGGTTTCTCTAAAATGAACAAAACAATATTTGGTAACACTTTACTTGACAGTACCGACATAACCATGACATGACACTGTCATAACTATGACATGACACTGTCATGAATGTGTCATAAACCTTATAAACAAGTCATATACGTTTATGACTTCTGTCATTAAGTGTCATTCGGTTTTTGTCATGACAAGTTGACATTGTTTGGCTTGTCTTGATTATGATGTCTGACAGGAAATTTCACAAAACTGGGTGTCATGACACTGTTATGACAGTGTAACTAATAAATATTTTGACCTCAAGTAGTGGTACCAATTGTATTTGTCATTAAGATAAAATTGATAGGACTTGATGTCATGACAACATTATGACAGTGTAACTAATACATATTTTGACCTCAAGTAAAGTGGTACCAATTGTATTTGTCATTAACAGTGTCATGACACCCAGTTTTGTGAAATTTCCTGTCAGACATCTATCTGAAAAAGTGCTAGAATTGGTCTCTAATCTTGCACATCTAATTATAATAATCATTAGGTCAACATGTCATGAATACAAAAAGAGGTGAATTTCTGTTTATGTCACGTTGTCATGACAAAGACATCCTCTGGTAATGTCATCCTGGTTAATGTCAAGTTGTCATTACAAAGACATCCCAAACTAATTTAATGTCAACTTGTCATGACCAAGACAACTTCTGGTAATGACACTTTGATTAATGTCAAGTTGTCATAATCAAGACAAGCCAAACAATGTCAACTTGTCATGACAAAAACCGAATGACACTTAATGACAGAAGTCATAAACGTTTATGACTTGTTTATAAGGTTTATGACACATTCATGACAGTGTCATGTCATAGTTATGACAGTGTCATGTCATGGTTATGTCGGTACTGTCAAGTAAAGTGTTACCCAATATTTAATTTAAAGGAAAGAAATAAAAGATAACACGTTCAGCTATTTCACTGTTCCTCCTTTTTTATGTGAAGCTTTAGACTTCTAACTTCAGTGTTGTGTATCATGTTGAGTGAGTGAGTTCCCTTGGTCTAGTTAGATGAAGAGATATCTAATATCAGACGGTGTGTTAGGCTGCTTCCACACCGTGGTAACCAACCCTGGAGCGTTTCCTTGGATACGCCCGTTGGTTTGGGGCGGTGTGAAAGCTCATTCAAACTCTGGTACGGACCAAATAACAGAACTCTGGTGTCTGTTGCTCAAGAGTTCAGTCACTTCATGTGAGAACACAATCAGACACACACAGGAAGTGACCCAAACATCAATGCATTAACTAGCCTGCAATTTCCACCTTGCACACAATTTACAGACGTAGAAGTGTTTAAAGTCACGATAACTTTCACATCCATAACCTACAATGACCACCCATCATCATCATTTCAAAGATGTTTTGGTGCATGTGACAAAGTGTAGTGTAAACACAAACAGAAATGAATTAAAAAATAAATAAAGTAAAAAAATGGCGCCCCCAAATCTCCAAAGTCTACCGACCTGTAGGTGTGAAAGATGAATACTGACTTTTAACCTCCTCACCTGTGACAGAGACCCAGCTGGGTGGAGACTCTCCAACACTGCTGATGTTGCACTTGTAGAGGCCTTCATCAGACCTGGAAACATGGTGGATGGTCATGTGACCTGCAGGCTCAGTCCTGATGAAGGAGCCATCTTTATAGAAACCAGCTGGGAGGTTGGAGGAGTTCTTTCTTTTACAGGTCAGAGTGAGGTCTTCTCCCTCCATCACAGGGAGGACAGGACTCTGCAGGATCACTGGTCCACCTCAACACAGAGACAAACTACAGCATGTCATCCATTCACACACAGCTTCATCAATACTGACTCCACAGTCTGATCTTACCAGTGACAGTGATGGTGATGCTGTTACTGGTTGCTCCCTCTCTGGACTCACACCAGTAAACTCCACTGTACCATTTGACCATGTTGATGATTCTACAGGAAGAACCAGCAGGATCTTCCCCAGCCATCTCCACACTGAGTCCTGGTTTCATAACTTGTGTTCCTCCTCAGAGTCCATCCAGCAGAGCTGTCGTCCTCCTCACAGCTCAGAGAGACAGACTGTCCTTCAAACAGCTGAGAGCTGCTGGGACTCACAGTCAGAGAGGCTGGAGGGAGGAGGGACAGAAAGATAATGTAGTAATAATGTATTCTTTGTTAATCCCACAAGGGGAAATTACAATGTTTTCACACATTACACACAGGCCTGAAATACACACACATGCTCAGTACCTATACATGCACTAACGGAGAGATGTCAGAGTGGGGGAGCTGCCCACGGAAAAGGCGCCCAGAGCAGTTGAGGGTTCGGTGCCTTGCTCAAGAGCACCTTGGCATTGCCCAGGATTGCTCACTGTCTGCTCACTGCTAAATCCTCTCTGTAATTCAGTCGGTGAGCTAACCGACCATTTCTGCATATTTTCAAATTGAACTCTCAAAGTTGCTATTAGACACAGCAGAATATCTACATTTGTCTACCACTGTCTTACTTTTTTAAGTTTCTGTGACCTGTTTATTAATACTTTGGCTCAATAACCCTCCTGACATTACGATCTTATTACCCATCCTTCAAAATAATATTTTTTTTCTCTTTTTCTAGCAGCCGTTGTATCATTTGAATCAACCCTGGTTTTTAATTATTTTTAAATTGTATCTTAGGTTTTATCTTCCCTCTCCAGTCTATGTGCACTGCGGCTATCAAAACTGAGTGTTTTAATGAATTCATAAACTTTCTCTCCTCAACCATTGTCTTGTCTATCTACCAGATGTGAGAGAAGGAGTTTACTGACCTTGGTTAGTTGGGCTGCTCAGCATTGAAGTCAGAACTAAACAGAAATCAACCTCAGGTTAGTCTGAGCTTTAATGTGAAACAAGACATCAAAACAGGACAACTCTGGACACAAAAACAGCCACGCATTGATCTTTCACTCACAACAACCCATCCACTATGGCTAATCAGAATGATAATTTTTATGACTCTGCAATAAATGGCTGGTTGCTATCAACGCTGCCGAACCCAGGGGCGGAGCTAGCATGTTGTTTGAATCATGCGTGTATGAATATTCCGACTATTAGGCTTATCCCTGTTTTGATCATATTCAGGATATGATGTTTAAATCTCGCTCTGTCTATCCATCACTATCTCTCTCTCTCTCTCTCTCTCTCTCTCTCTCTCTCTCTCTCTGTCTCTCTCTCTCTGTCTCTCTCGCTTTCTCTCTCTCTCTCTGTCACTAGGTGTTTCTCAATGTCAAGGAAGGATCCTTTGAAGCCAGAATTTGGAGGATGCTACGTCATTGACGTCTGTCGAAGGACCGTTCCAATGTTGAGGATCCTCCGAAGTCCACCAAGGACTCAGTCCCTCGTTCGGAGAATTTCCCATAGACGGCAAAGGATCAAGTCCCCAGAAGAAGCGCTAAGTCTATATGCCACAATGGGCTTAGCGGATAACGGTGGTACTGCACCCCATGGCCCAGAAAGACTTTTCACATAGACAATGCATGGCGAAAGAAACGTCTATATTTCAGCAGATCATTTGTTTCGGGGTATATAACTTACCAACTTGAACAATGAAAGGGTCCTTGTTTAAAACGTCACGTTTTTAAAATTTTTAACATTCACTAGAAGCGAATCCAGAATTATTAAATTTGAAATGATGAACGCGCATAATGGACGCGAGCAGACCCACGGGACTGCGCACGCCCGCTCACATGACTGTTCTGCTGAGCTCATGTTGCTAGCTGTAATAATGGATATAGCTAATGGTTGTAATTCACCATGTTTTCTATTAATACGTCTATGGTATTATCTTGTGAAGTTATGATACATCCGAGGGATGTATGTATGTTGTAAAGCCTGCACTGTGCATGCTCATGAGACTGTTCTGAGTCCTGTAGCTGTAATAATCTAATGGATGTAGCTCCAGCAGCTAATGGCTGTAATTCACCGTGTGTTCTATTAATACATCCATGGTATTATCTTATGATAGTCTGTCTCTCTCTGTCTCTGTATCTCTCTCTGTCTCTCTCTCTCTGTCTCTCTCTCTCTCTCTGTCTCTCTCTCTGTCTCTCTCTCTGTATCTCTCTCTGTCTCTCTCTCTGTCTCTCTCTCTCTCTCTCTCTCTCTCTGTCTCTCTCTCTCTGTCTCTCTCTCTCTCTCTCTCTGTCTCTCTCTCTGCTCTCTCTCTGTCTCTCTCTGTCTCTGTGTATCTCTCTCTGTCTCTCTCTCTCTGTCTCTCTCTCTCTCTCTGTCTCTCTCTCTGTCTCTCTCTGTCTCTCTCTGTCTCTGTGTATCTCTCTCTGTCTCTCTCTCTCTGTCTCTCTCTCTCTCTCTGTCTCTCTCTCTGTCTCTCTCTCTGTCTCTCTCTCTGTCTCTCTCTGTCTCTGTGTATCTCTCTGTCTCTCTCTCTCTCTCTCTGCTCTCTCTCTCTGTCTCTCTCTGTCTCTGTGTACTCTCTCTCTGTCTCTCTCTCTCTCTCTCTGTCTCTCTCTCTGTCTCTCTCTGTCTCTCTCTCTCTGTGTCTCTCTGTGTCTCTCTCTCTCTGTCTCTCTCTGTCTCTCTCTCTGTCTCTGTGTATCTCTCTCTGTCTCTCTCTCTCTGTCTCTCTCTCTCTCTCTCTCTCTGTCTCTCTCTCTCTCTCTCTCTCTGTCTCTCTCTCTGTCTCTGTCCCTCTGTCTCTCTGTCTCTCTATCTCTGTTTCTCTCTCTCTGTCTCTCTCTGTGTCTCTCTCTCTCTGTCTCTCTCTCTGTCTCTATCTCTCTGTCTCTCTCTCTGTCTCTCTCTCTGTCTCTCTCTGTCTCTCTCTCTGTCTCTGTCCCTCTGTCTCTCTGTCTCTCTATCTCTGTTTCTCTCTCTCTGTCTCTCTCTGTGTCTCTCTCTGTCTGTCTCTCTCTCTCTGTCTCTCTCTCTCTCTCTCTCTCTGTCTCTCTCTCTGTCTCTCTCTGTCTCTCTCTCTGTCTCTGTCCCTCTGTCTCTCTCTCTCTCTCTCTCTGTCTCTCTCTGTCTCTGTCTCTCTGTCTCTCTCTCTCTCTCTCTCTCTCTCTCTCTCTCTCTCTCTCTCTGTGTCTCTCTCTGTCTGTCTCTCTCTCTCTGTCTCTCTCTCTCTCTCTCTCTCTGTCTCTCTCTCTGTCTCTCTCTGTCTCTGTCCCTCTGTCTCTCTGTCTCTCTATCTCTGTTTCTCTCTCTCTGTCTCTCTCTGTGTCTCTCTCTGTCTCTCTCTGTCTCTATCTCTCTGTCTCTCTCTGTCTCTATCTCTCTGTCTCTCTCTGTGTCTCTCTCTGTCTCTCTCTCTCTGTCTCTGTGTATCTCTCGCTTTCTCTGTCTCTCTCTCTGTCTCTCACTCTCTCTGTCTCTCTCTCTGTCTGTCTCTCTCTCTCACTTTCTCCCTTTCTCTTTTTACACTGTCCATTCAACTGATGTCATCATTATGTTGAATTTAGCTAAAAAATACACAAATATATTTTCATGTGTTATTATGTAACTTATGCAACTTCTAGCAAAGGGGTTAGGCATTGACCTCGAGTGGTTAAGGTTGGGGTAGCCGATTGGTCAGGGGATAGGACATGTACAAATGGGGTTACATTACCTTGCTGACCAATAGTAGCGTGTGAATGCTATTGATGGGTTAGGAGTCGCTCTTCGGAACAAAAATACGGGACATTTATTTCATTTTATTTAAACAGGGACAATGGACAAGTTAACATGAACCTTGTATAAGAACAAGGAGAGATGCATTGTACCAGGTGGTAACATCTAAATAAATGTTGATAGGTAGCAGAGCTGTATCCAGCTTCTCTGCTGCAGCCTGACTGGCAGAAAGAATCGTGCTGTGATCACCAAAGATGCTTCCCATTGAAATACATTAGTTTAAAAAACGGGCTGACCATCACGAAAAACAGGAAATAAACGTGTCTGTGTACATGAATCAATAGATTAAATGTGAACATTTCACAAACTGCTGTGAGACTGTCCTGATTTGCATTGTTTTACCAACCAGCTCAATTTGAAGTGAATTTTGAAGTGAAATGCCCTTTCAAATGTCTTTTTTAATAGCATTATTCTAAATTCAATTATGAATTAAATTATGAATTCCTGTTATTTCAATTGACAAACCCTGAAACATTAAGTTGAACTTACCCAGCAGCAGCTGCAGAGATGATTTCTCCATTTGAAATGTTGGGCATATGAGATCAGCACATCAGTGTCTAACCAGTCATACTCACAAAGCCCACCTCCTTCCTCATCACGTGTCAATGATGATGTTTTCAGGAAATGTTTTTTTTTATTTTGTATTTGCACGTAAATAAAATATTAGGTAAGAGAAAACTTATGGCCTTTGAAACAGCACACATAAAATGAACAAAATAACAGGTTGTGAACAGCTGTTATCAGAATCTCAGTATCATCTACCTCAGGGGGGGTCCTCAGTGTGTTTTAGGCCAAGGACTCCTAACCTGAAAGAGACATGAGCGGGGACCCCCGACTACATATATTGTTTTGAGTTTTATATTAAACTAACCCTACCATAACGTGTAGTGTAACCTTTTATGGTGCCCTGCAATACTATACTGCTATTTACATATTCATATATCATCAAAACTTCACGTTTGAAACAATCACAGATGTAGGCCTACTTAATTAAACCCAAATCACAATCTTTTCCTAAACCTAACCAAGTAGTTCTGTGGCCCAATCCTAATGCTGCCCTGCATGTTGAAAAAGACGACAAAAGGGTTTTAATGGAGTGGTCTCTGCATGAGCTGGATGAAAAAAGGTGATCATGCTGATATGTCTTTAATGTGCTGATAAAAAGAGGGTTTAATTGAACATGAGACCAAGATTCTTCCATTGAGATATTACACAGTTGTCGATTACTTAACCAAACTAGGGGTCTATGTCCAGCAGTGACCGGTCTTCCCAGCAGACAGGCAGACATCTAACTAAACAGATTGGTCCTAGACAGCTGGTTAAAGAGTCTGGAGGTGAACAGTTAGAGTCACTCTGAGTCCAGCAGAGGGCAGCGTGGACCAGGGAGACCTTCACATCTGTTCACAGGGTGGAGGAGGAGGAGCCAACAGTAGTCTCTCTTATCAGACCTGTTGCAGTGGTCACAGTGGGTCAACACTCTGTAACCTGTTTATAGATGATCTTTATAAACCCCTGCAGCACTCAGTGTCCAGTTTATTAGGTACAGCTAGAATGAAATTGTATATACAACAGTAATTCAGTTTGTGTTAATTCAACAGTGTAATAGTTGTGGAGGATGTAGTATGTGTGGCTGTTTAACTGTATTGTGTTACAGTGACAGGTCTTTCTATTTATCAACCCCGTTTATACCAACGAGGTAAATAACTTAATACCACGTGTATCATTTTTAATAAACTGAATTGCATATGTGTATTTCAAAGTGTTTTTTTCTAATAAGTATCTTCTGTCAACATTGACACAAGTTGACCCTCTGTTGCTGCACTTTTGCTAAATGTATTCCAGCCTTCAGAGTGCCAAGTCAGTCCCAAAGTAGGCCCACTATAAGGTGCTGCAGCTACAGGTGTGGTTGCGCGCATTGTAGCCGGGCAGCCGACACGCTTCTGATGACGGCATAAGGAAGCGCCAAGCTTAGCTGGAGGGTATCATGCTGCGTTCATAGACATCGGAAAAACATTTTTACGAGTGAAAACGTCACCATTCACGTCATTTCCTGTGGGAATCAGAGGTGGGAATCTGGGGCTAGATTTTGCTAAACAGAGTTTCCCAGTTGGTGACGCGTTGTTGACAACTGACGTAAAGAAACATGGCCTCCGATCGTTCCAATGTGTTGAAGGGTGAGAAACTTTTCATAAATATAGAAAATTCACGCATGCATGAAATATATTTTGCCAACGTCCACAATGTGCTATCGATTTAGGTCGTTATTGTGGCCTCCATGTTCTCACCACCTGATGCTCTTGGCTACGGCCAACCGTTGGTGACAGTCATGCAACAAGTTGTTATGACAAACGCCAATATAACAGAAGAAGAACACGCATCCCGACCATGTGAACGCTACCAGTCAGAAAGTCGGAAAAACAACGTAACCACGGGGACGGTCCCTGGTATTCCCAGGTGGCATTTTTTTTTTTTTTTTATGAACGGACCAACGGTTCATAAAAAACAGGGACCGCCGCCATGGTTACGTTGTTTCTCCGACTCGTAGCATTCACATGGTCGGCCACCAAGGGTCGGCCGTAGCCGAGAGCATCAGGTGGTGAAAACATGGAGGCCACAATAACAGAAGATCTGCTGCTGTTTTCTTATACGAGCATCCAAACAGCACATCTACAGGTGTTTGTTTGTGTTATCTGCAGGACAACGAACGGGAAAAGACACGGATAATGTGTTGTTTTTTTATACATGGGCCTATTTATGAATAATTTTAAACATATTATGTCTGTGTATGTTTCTTGGCAGAGGCATTTGTCCACAATAAACAGTTCATTATCATTGAAATATGTTCAGTGAACCAAAGTCGCCTCCATCAAACGTCAGTTGTCAAAAACGCGTCACCAACTGGGAAACTCTGTTAGCAAAATCTAGCCCCAGTTTCCCACCTCTGATTCCCACAGGAACTGACGTGAATGATGACGTTGATGAACGCAGCATTAGACATCCAAGATTTCATACGTCATGTACCTCAGGAACCAATCACATCAACTAGCGGGGGGAGGGGCTTTCCATATTATCTGGTGAAAGAAGGGTATCAGGGGAGAAGCCAGATGTAGCTATGTGTCGCTATTTTTGCTTATTTTCACTATTTTCAGAGCGATGCCAGAGACGTGTGTGTATAGTCTGTGATTAGAATACATTTGATGTGTTTTACGAAGCACTGATGGGAGGGGAGCATTTGTTTGGGTGTTGAGTTTAATTATCAACGATATTTCTCCAGAATCAGGAATTAAAAATCACAAACAGCATCTCTTTGTCTCTGTAACTCATAAGGTACTTTATTTGAAATCAGGTTTGACTCAGTGTGAAGTGAGTCGAACATGATGTCATAAATATCTCTCTGGCCTTGAACAGCTTGTATAACAATAACCCCATACACATAAGGTGCTCTATGAGAGGGTGTGTCATGGTGGTAGTGCAAGTTCAATAGTGTAAGAATAAAAGATAAAGGGAGGGGTTGTGATATGGTCTAATATAGCCAGTAAACAGTGTAAGCAGTAAACAGTGGTCCAGTGGACAGTCAGTACATAACTGTTGTTATAGGAGGTAGTGGGAGTGGTGGAGAGGGAGGAGAGGCAGACAGACTATGCAGAGAAGTCTTTCTCTCTATTGTAGAGTTGTACGGTCCTGGGGACAAATGTCTTCCTCATGTCAGTTGTTCATGGCAGTGTGTGTAGTCTTGAGCTGATCAGGCTCTTCTGCTCTGTGATAGAGCTGTGGAGTGGATGACAGTCATTGTCCAACATGTTGACCAGTTTGTTCAGGGTCCTTTTATCTGATGTTGAAGTGATGCACTCCAGTCCAGTTCAGCCCCCCCAACAGAGCCAGCTCTCCTTACCAGTCTGTCCAGTGGCCCAGCATCCCTCTTCTTAGTGCTTCCTCCCCAGCATGCCACAGCATAGAAGAGGACGCTGGCAACAACAGCTACCATAGTGATGGCTACCATAGTAATGGCTGCCATAGTGATGGCAACCATAGTGGCTATAGTTATCGTATATCAGCTGTTTTTTTTACAAATAGGTCGATTTATCTTTTCCAATAATATGTTGGATTCATGTTGGTGTATTTTTTGGGCCAATTTTAATTATGGGGGAAGGAACTTTCAAAAAGCTATTAAACAATAATTTGGTGGTCCCCACTGCAATGACTCTGAGGACCCTCTAGGGGTCACGGACCCCCTTTTGAAGATCACTGATCTAGTTTATTGGGTGAAGAGTGGGGCCCAGCTGGACAGCTACAGGATATATGCAGATAAATACATCCACACCTTCTACTGTCTAGAAGTCTACTGAACCTACATGTCTTTGGTCTTGAGTGTCATTTAGTAAAATATGACACTCGTAATGTAACATTAGCATTATGGAGATGTTACTGGTTCTCTGTATTTCCACCCTTTGTCAAATTAGCTTCAAAGCCCGGCACACTTCCTGGGAGCCTGGGAAGGATTAACAATACAAGACTCTCACCCAAGAGTCAGCTGTTAGTGTACTGTGTAAAACCAAAGGTCAACATTAATCCAATCCACTTTATTACTATAGCACATTTTACAAACACAAAGTTTCCAAAGTGCTGCACAGAAGACTCAGAACATACAAAACAATTAATATAAAATTATTTAAACAAAATAAAAACCTCAGGTTTAAAAATATAGAAAATATAGAAAGAATAAAATAACTCACACAGAATTAAAAGCCAAAGAATAAAAGTGTGTCTTCAGACGTGCCTTAAAACACTCAACTGTAGGGGCAGTTCGGACATGGAGAGGCAGGGCATTCCAGAGTTTAGGTCCAACCACAGAAAAGGCCCTGTTCCCCCCGAGTCTTAAGTCTTGACTTGGGGACCACAAGCTGGAGCTGGCCCTCTGACCTCAGTGTCCGCGCTGGCGTATAAATTTGGATGAGGTCCGAAATATATGTTGGGGCCAGTCCATTCACAGCTTTAAAAACAAACAATAAAATCTTAAAATCAATCCTAAAACTAACAGGGAGCCAATGCAATGAGGCAAGAATTGGAGTTATATGCGCGCTGTGGTATATTAGATCGAGCACTCGGTGCTCGACTACATTGCACTGTCAGTGTTGTTACAGTGTGCTCGGGAAGTGCCCTCTGTTGGTTGGAGTTATGTACAAGTAAAGACGTGCTCGTACTGCAGCTTTGCCTCCGTGTGTATTATTAAATACATTAATAGCAGCCTAACCCACGAACAGTAAAACTAAAGTAGTATGTACGTAAAGCTACAACACGCGCGCTTTTTGGTTCCTGTTAAAAGTCGGGTTGCAGAGTTTTGGACTAGCTGTAAGCGTGCGAGTGCGTTTTGATTTATACCGATATAAAGTGCATTACAATAGTCCAAACGAGAAGAAATAAAAGCATGTATAGCTTGTTCAAAACTGCTAAAAGACAAAAACGGTTTAACTTTGGTTAAAAGGCGAAGATGATAAAAACTAGATTTCACTACTGCATTTATTTGTTTATTAAATTTAAAATCACTGTCTATTTTTACCCCAAGGTTAGTTACCACAGGATGCACAAAGTCATTGAGGGGGCCCAAATCTATCATGGGATTAGTGGGGCCAAACTGCATAATCTCTGTTTTACTCTCATTTAATTTAAAAATGTTTGGGCCAACCACTCTTTGACGTCATTTAAACAGTCAAGTAGGGGTGTCAGGGGGCTGCCCTCATGTTTTCTGATTGGCATATTGGCACATTAACTTATTGTAAGTTTAGTTATGTACGTAACCTACTTCACTAAGGTCACGTTCAAAACAATCAAAAATGTAGAATAGACTAGAATGCCTGTTATTGTCACTATACACATTTACAATGAGATCAAAAGCAACTCCTTCTCCAGTGCCAATGTTGTGGTTGTGTACTCCTCGTGCGTTGTGTAATGATGAACGTAAGACACCTTGGCTCCAACTAGCCGTTTATTTCCTGATGAGTAACACAGCATAACAGTTAACTCCACAGCTCAGCCAGTCACCCGAAATGCATGGAGACACCACATGCAGACTGTCAAGAATGTTTGCTTTTTTTACACAATGATTATATTACACAAAATGTACCTGATGAGTAACACAGCATAACAGTTAACTCCACAGCTCAGCCAGTCACCCGAAATGCTAAAATAAATGAGAACGTAGTAAGTTTAAGCTAAAATTAAGCTAGCAAAAACGTTACATGTTAACAAATGAAGAGGGAAAACACCATTTAAAACAATGAAAGAAGCAAAATGAACATACTGCATTTACTCATTTAACGAGGTGCTGAAGATAAATATAAAACACAGTTTTCCCCATAAGGTGATTCAAATAAATATATATATATATATATATATATATATATATATATATATATATATATATATATATATATATATATATATATATCGGAGCTAATGTTAATGCAGCTTACCATGGAGACACCACATGCAGACTGTAAAGAATGTTGGGGTTCACCGCTCAAGTCTGCAGGGGCGCAGCAGAGTCCGCCCCAGATACACAACCAGGTCTCCATGACAACCACTTTTACCTCTACGATAAATCTCTGGACTTTAACCAAGATAAAAAAGCAGTATAAAACGAGAAAGTTAACATTATAAAAATAAAATTGATGACTAATAATAAATCACATAAAATATTGACAAGTGAAATCATTAACTCCGCTACACCAACATATACGTAAAATATATAACAACATGGAATAAAATAAGTAGTGAAAAAAAAGGGGGAGGGGGGGTAACGTGCACAGTTTTGAGACACTATATACATACAACAAAATAAATAAATATGGTTTTATATACAGTGTGATATGCAGTGTGGGTTATTGCACATTATTTGAATATTGCCCAATAGTGGTGATCATATTCAATGAGTAATAGATATTGGACAATGAGAGTAGATATATTGCACAGTATATAGGTATTGGACTTAATTAAACCCAAATCACAATCTTATCCTAAACCTAACCAAGTAGTTCTGTCGTCCAATCCTAATGCTGCCCTGCATGTTGTAAAAGACGGTAAAAGGGTTCTGATGGAGTGGTCTCTGCATGAGCTGGATGAAAGAAGGTTGATCATGCTGATATGTCTTTAATGTGCTGATAAAAAGAGGCTTTAATTGAACATAAGATCAAGATTCTTCCATTGAGATATTACACAGTTGTCGAGTTGCTATTACTTAATCAAACTGGGTTCTATGTCCAGCAGTGACGGTTATTCACAGCAGACAGGCAGACATCTAACTAAACAGATTGGTCCTATAGAGCTGGTTGAAAGAGTCTGGAGGTTACAGTTAGATTCACTCTGAGTCCTTTTGTTAATTCAACAGTGTAATAGTTGTGGAGGATGTATTATGTGAGGCTGTTTAACTGTGTTGTGTTACAGTGACAGGTCTTTCTATTTATTAACCCTGCTTATACCAATGGAGGTAAATAACTTGTAATAACACGTTTATCATTTCTAATAAACTGAATTGAATAACTGTGTTTTTTCTAATAAGTATCTTCTGTTAATAAGAAGGCTTCAGAGTGCCAAGTACTGTAGCGTTCAGACACTTCTGCAGCAGTCTATCGTTATTACAGTCACCAAAGTAGGATGTTAGCACCTTCTAGCGGCAAATATTCACGGGAGAAAAATGACAGACCGCCATCGTCTCTTTGGTTTCTGACTCACTGTTTATTCTGCGCATGCTCACAATAGCATCCTAGTGCACGGTGCACACACAGGCACCATGGATGTATGACAGGCAACGCGGCTTTTCTGCTCATAAATATTCTTAACAAGTACCGTATCTTTTGATTCTCCTTCCGATTCATCTGTCCTCCTGTAACCATCGCTGATAGTCCCACCCTCTCGTCCCCATGGACCCCGGACTGCCTACCACCCCCTCCCAAGGGCAATATAAGGGCATCCCCAACGCCTCAAGACATGTCGGAGGAAAACACAGCCGCAGCTCTCATGGCTACATTTCTGCTCCTGTTGTTCCTCCTGTCTGAAGCAGCTTCCGGTAAATATCAGCTGTTATTGTGAAAAGATTAATGGACAACGTTAGTAATGTTTATTCATGTCACTCTGGTAACATAGCTGCTGTTTACCCCACATGGTTACGTTTTCTTGATGCGATGTGTGACTAGCTAGTTAGCGAGCAAGCTAACATTAGCCAGAAGCTAAAACCACAATATCACAATTTATTCCACGTCAGTGTCACTTTTTGGATGTTTTCAGCCCCGGGGGGGTGGTTGTTGTAACGTTACCCAACACCCGCTGAGAGACTTCTTCTCGGAGGGGGCTACTCGCCGAGTATCTCCGGGGGGGACACAGCGTATCTCCGGTGCGGCCTAGCTAGCTAGCTACATCTATAGGATGGCTGCCCGGTGTTTCTTAATCTTTTGTCCACGGGACAGTCACCAGTTGTGGGTCAAACGTAACTGTAAAGAACACAGCTACACGCTAAAGGGGGAAGATATTCATGACAACACCGCGGCCAGCCAGACTCGGAGGCCTGGGGTGATGCGGTCTGTTCCCCCGACGGTACTGCCGTTATCACCCGGTGCTGGAGTTAGTGCTGGCTGCGATCTGATTGCTGTAAGTTAATAATAATGTATATAATAATAATAATAATAATAATAATAATAATATCAGGCTGCTGGCCCACGGGCCTGTTGTCCGTTCTCATCCCGTCTGAAGTCTCGTTGCGGCGGGGAGTGACGCAGCAAAACCAGAGTCTGAAATCTGGCCAAATTAGCATTAGTTAGATTTGTCTTCTATCTATACAGCTAACGTAATCGTGGGTTAGCCCAGTGCTGTTTATCGTTAACTTTACCTTGAGCATATCATAAGCCGCTTTCCGACCATGTAGTTCTAGGAAAAGTCCACTTCTAAGCAGTTCTACTAACTACTCTGCTACAAGCAGCAACACATTTCCTACAGCAGGACACCTGGAGTCTGTTGTTCTGTGGTGTTAGAGAGACGCTGACTGAGGAAAGAGATCAGATCAGCTGTTCTAATCTAAGGAGATGATTAGACCTGAACTATTGATTAGAAGTTGATCAGCTTCATGTGTCTCAACAACAGCTGTTGACCTCGTGGTAATAAAGTCCTGTGATATCTCTGCAGTTGGGACAGATCAGTGAACGTCTCCATCAGGTGAGACTCTACAGAGACCTTCTGCAGGGACACACCTGGAGACAACTGTTGAAACAACATGACTTCTTATTATTAATAGTAGTTTATTATTGTTTTTCAGACGTGATTGTGGTAACAGTGCACCCTGGAGATGATGTCATTCTGCCATGTCGGACTGATTATTCCTTCATCACAGCTGTAGAGTGGACCAGACCTGACCTGAAGAAATCAGAGTACGTCCTCTTCTCCACCGATGGACACCTGGATGCAGCCCAGCAGCATCCATCCTTTAAGGACAGGGTGGACCTGGGGACAGAGATCTGAAGGACAGAGACGTGTCTTTAACTCTGAAGAATGTGAGCAGCATCGACGCTGGAACATACGAGTGTCGAGTTGCATCGGGTGATTCAAGACTTAGAAAGCGATCAATCAGAGACTCTGATCCAATCACAATCATCCGTCTGCAGGCTCCAGAGCCAGCAGGTGAGTGAGTCTCTCTCAGTGAGTTTTTCCGAGTATCAGGTTGTAGCTGCAGTTTCTAACATTAGAGAGGATAAAGACTGCTCCACTATCCACACATTTACTGACTCATATGTTTTATTATCTTCAGGTCCTGAGGATAGAAACTCCTCTCCTGGAGGCCGAGACCATGGACTGAGAGCAGGTGCACTGCTTCTTGTAGCTGCTGCAGTGGTTTATCTATAGAAGATGTAAGAACAAGAGATCAGGAAAACCTGCTGATGCGGATAATGATGATGATGATGATGATGATGATGATGATGATGATGATGATGATGATGATGAAGCATCAGCCGGTTAGTTCATCTGACATCTCCCAGAGCTCTTAACACCTGACTGTTTTCTCATGTGCTGTATGTCCAACATGATTCTCATTACTGCTGTGGATGTGAGGTCATGTACAGATCTATTTGGTCTGTTCTAACAGAAAATCGTTCTTTAGGTGTAAATATCAGCAGACAGAGCACCCACCAGATATCTTCTAATCAGGTGTAGAGAGATCTTCATCATGTCTTCTGTTTGTGTGTTTTGGTAATAATACATTTTACAGGGTTTCCCACAGAGTAGGAGCAATTTGTGGCGAGGGGTGTTACCTCCGGTTCAGGCAGGTCCTCCTTAGATGGTGACAAGGGAATCAATTGACGCTCCCGTCACGTCCCAATCATGGGACTGCCGGGAAAATCCTGCAAAATCCTGAGAGAAAGACTCCCAAATCCTATCACGCTCCTGTGTGTGTGTGTGTGTGTGTGTGTGTGTGTGTGTGTGTGTGTGTGTGTGTGTGTGTGTGTGTACATATTTAAAAAAAAAAAAAACTTAACAAAACACAATGTGCGGGGGCCCGTGTTGATAGTGAGGCGCACCGCCACACATTAGCCTACGTGTGGGAAACACTGGCCCAATCCCAAAGTGAGCCCTGAGGACTAAGGACTAAGAACTCACAGACTTAAGTGATCTCAGGTACTAAGTGAGCGAGTGTGTGAGGCCACATGGGCTCGGATAGTTATAAATGGGATCGGGACAGCGCTTCACGAGATCACACGTTACCTTGGCGACGTTTAATAACAAAGATGTTGCTGACTCTTGCCGGTTTGGGAATTTTCCTTTTAAGTTTGTTGCTTTCCACACGGCCGAGGCCCAGGAGACGGCTGCCTGATTCCAAACTCTTGTTTTACAAGCTGGACAACAGGTTGGTCCGCTCCGTGGTCGCGTGTCGTGCTGTTGTTTACCTTCGTAATGTCCGGATTTCCCTATCGTCTCCGCGGTAAACGTCACAACGCTTTGAACTGTGGGTAATTCCCTTTGGTGAAGTCTGCATCGATGCAGACTCACGGAAAGGGCTCGGTAAGTGTGTACTCAAACCCTCACGCCCTTTGAAATTCCACATTGGGACGACCCTAAGCCCTTACGAATTTCGCGAGAACGCGCACCAAAGTCCGTGAGTCTGTGAGTCCGGACATTGGGATTGGGCCATTGTGAATATTGTAGCTACTGTCGCTATCAGCAGATGCTGATAAATCATCTCCCTTCCGTGAATCTCCACCTTATCGTGGTAGAGGGGTTTGTGTACCTGATGAGTCTGAGAGCTGTGTTGTCTGGAGCTCTGAGCTCTGGAGGGTTTCCCATTGCAGATTGGACCCAGATGAGGGTCAGACTAAGAGAGATTCAGCCTTAAACTGTTTACATTTGGATTCAGAGTTGTTACTTTTCTACATTCATTGTTGTGTGTTTTCTATAATATCCAAATATCAACCTCATAGTGTGTGTGTGTGTGTGTGTGTGTGTGTGTGTGTGTGTGTGTGTGTGTGTGTGTGTGTGTGTGTGTGTGTGTGTGTTATATTAATATATGAATATGTTAAATGTGTAGAGGAGGATCAGAGACTGGGGGGGGGGAGGATGTGATCCTGAGAGACTAAGACCTGGATCTGATGGAGGGTCTCTGGTCTCAGCTGAAGACCCCTTTGTCCAACATGTCTCCAGGATTTAGAGAAACCCTCTCACACTGGTTTCATCATTTCATTCCTGGGGGGCTGTGAGAGGAGAGAGTCTGGGAGGTTAGGGAGCAACGCTCAAAGTCCTTTTACTTTAAATACATAAAACACAATGACTCCATATATGATAGTTCAAAAGTTTGACATGGAAGGTAATCTGTGATTAATATTTATTAGAACAAATACCAACACATACACATATGTGTGCATTCATATACACAACATATTTTAATCATGCAATACACACCCACCCACCCATGCTCTGTGTATGACCGTAGTATTTCAGTGTGTAACTGGTTGTTCCAGATGTGTTTTTGTACATGTCAGATGTACTCAGAGTAGAGAGGAACTTTTTGATGATCTGTCGGTTTATTTGTACATGAGGTAGTGAAATATTACCACATACTTGTGAGAATAGCACCATAGCATGAGAAAAAAACCTGTAAAATGTAACAGTACAATACTTCAAACATACTCAAAAGTAAAATGACAGATTTTATTTAGCTTGTTTAACAGCTTGTTGCATAGAAATGCACCCACTACACTACAACTAATGTTACCACGGCGATAAGCCTAACGTTATGTGTGTGAACTGATATTAGGGTTAATATTGAAGATCTACAGTTGTGTTTTGCTCCATATGAAGTTAAGTGGCTGATCAGTTAAATATATATATATATATATATATATATCCTCTGTCCCAGAGGAAACCTAATATTCATGCGGAGGATGCAAGATCATTTTATAATTATTTTATTATTATAATATGACCACGAGGTGAACCTATGAACCTAACTCATATCTGATGAGCTTCACCAGAGGCTCACTAATTTACATTGTGATCAGCTAATTTAACGAGTGTACAAAAGCATTGTATTTCTTTTATATGGGGACACTTTTTCAAAATAAGTCGTTATGTTTTAAGGTATTTTTGTGGCTTGATTTGTAAACTTAAAAATAAATACATGGTTTTAAAGAAGAATATTTTGGTCAATTTAGTCATTTTTCATTGAAGAAAGAGAAACAGTGAAAAGAAGGAAAATGGTACAGTCTCCATGCTCCACTAATGATAGTATTAAGGCTTTCCTCTGTGTACACATGTCCTCTATAAGTATAATTGTGGCTGTATTATTTGTGTCCCCTTTAAAAATTGCTCTTCATAAATTTTATGTTTATTGTCCCCCCCTACTGTTAGATCAGATTTACATCCATGTCAATGCACCAGTCATCTAATAACTGAACATATAACAAACACACTCAAACTCAACAATAACACTGATGATAAGAACCTGAAAACTCAACAACATGACACAGTGTAGCACTTATTAGTTCAAAAAATAACTTGAAACATCAGCCCAGGGAGGACCTTAAACTTCTAAATAATATTTGCAACTGTTGTCACAGGAACATCAAGCTGTTTGGAGATGGTCTTGTAGCCTTTACCTTTACCATGCTTGTCTATTATAATCTCTCTCCTTTGCTTTCTCTGGTCCATGTTCAGTGTGGTGCACACAGTGATACCAAACAGCACAGAGACTACTTTTCTCCATTTAAATGGAGGCTGAATGACTGATTACAAGATTGGGAGACATGTGTGATACTAATTAAAGCAAGTAATTAGATTGAAATATCACTATGAGCCAGTTATTTATTATCTTTTCTAAGGGGTACCAACAAATGTGTCCAGGCCATTTTAGAATATCTTTGTAGAATAAGCAATAATTCATCTCTTTTCACAGCTTCTTTGCTTTATGCTATGACATACCAAAGGCATGCAAGTACACATGATAAAAATAGCTTTCGATTCCATCACTTTTCAGGAGGAATGAAGCATTATTTCAATGAGCTGTAAGGGTATACCAACAAATTTGAGCACGTCTGTATGTCTTTATTGTTGTTTATGTGTCAGCTACACATGCTTGAAAGAGCAGCGTGGTGTAGAAACAGATCAAGAGATGGAGAGAACAGGGAAGGAGAGAAAGACGACATGTTACTCTCTCTCAGCTCTCATGGCTCCATTAATGCTCCTGATGTTCCTTCTGTCTGGAGCAGCTTCTGGTAAATATCAGCTTTTATTGTGAAAGGATTCATGTAGACTTTATTTTATTTATTTTATTATTTTAATTAGTCTTATAGAATGATGTCGTCTTGTTAAGAGAAAATGTAAATGTGTTTAAAACAGATACATTGATGGATTTATATTTACAATCGCCTACATTTCAGTTTTTGTTGATGATGACACTGGATTTATGAAAGTGTGAATAATGTTTAACTAGGATTTCATGCATAAATATTATGTAAGATATTTAAATGTATTATACAGTATTGGTTTTGTGATAAATAAGTGTTGTATTCAACTTTTTCAGCTAAAAGGGTGATCGTTGACCAACTGCATGGATAATGTTTGGTACGTGAAGAAGAGGAGGGAACCAGAAGAAGGGGGGGGAGACAGAGTGAGAGAGATATATATAGAGAGGGAGAGGGAGAGAGAGAGAGAGAAAGAGAAAGAGGGAACGAGCAGGAGGGAGGGTGTGGACTACTGCAGTTTCAACATTTAAAGGAGCCACATTCATATGTTCATATGTTCCAGTTATTATATCCATAGCATTTCTCCAGGTCAAAATTATATTCTCACTAGTCAGAATGGTAACTGACATAGACTATATTATAATAAAATATAGACTATATAATAATATAATATATAATATTATAACATTATATAGTCTATATTATATTATATTATTATATAGTCTATATTATATTATATTATTATATAGTCTATATTATATTATATTATTATTTATTCTATATTATATTATATTATATTATTATATAGTCTATATTATATCATATTATATTATATTATTATATAGTCTATATTATATCATATTTTTTTGTAGTCTATATTATATTATATTATTATATAGTCTATATTATATTATATTATATTATATTATTATATAGTTTATATTATATCATATTTTTTTGTAGTCTATATTATATTATATTATATTATTATATAGTCTATATTATATTATATTATTATATAGTCTATATTATATTATATTATTATATAGTCTATATTATATCATATTATATTATATTATTATATAGTCTATATTATATCATATTTTTTTTGTAGTCTATATTATATTATATTATTATATAGTCTATATTATATTATATTATATTATATTATTATATAGTTTATATTATATCATATTTTTTTTGTAGTCTATATTATATTATATTATATTATTATATAGTCTATATTATATCATATTTATTTTGTAGTCTATATTATATTATATTATTATATAGTCTATATTATATTATGTTATATTATTATATAGTCTATATTATATTATATTATATTATTATATAGTCTATATTATATCATATTTTTTTGTAGTCTATATTATATTATATTATTATATAGTCTATATTATATTATATTATATTATTATATAGTCTATAATTTGGTCGTTATTTTCCTGACTGATGATCTCGAGCTGTTTACAGTCAACACTCAGAGAGGGGGGGTGGTGATGTCTGTGTGTGTGTGTGTGTCTCACTCTGTGTGTGGGGAGATGACAAGAAAAGTGGACGACACACCTCCTCTCTGTCTCTACCTCTCTCTCTCTCTCTCTCTCTCTCTCTCTCTCTCTCTCTACCTCTCTGTCTCTCTCTCTCTCTCTCTCTCTCTGTCTCTCTCTCTCTCTCTCTCTGTCTCTCTCTCTACCTCTCTCTACCTCTCTCTCTGTCTCTCTCTCTCTACCTCTCTGTCTCTCTCTCTCTCTCTCTCTCTCTCTGTCTCTCTCTGTCTCTCTCTGTCTCTCTCTCTCTCTCTCTCTCTGTCTCTCTCTGTCTCTCTCTCTCTCTCTCTCTCTCTCTCTCTCTCTCTCTCTCTCTCTCTCTCTCTCTCTCTCTCTCTCTCTCTCTCTCTCTCTCTCTCTCTCTCTCTCTCTCTCTCTCTGTCTCTCTCTGTCTCTCTCTCTCTCTCTCTGTCTCTCTCTCTACCTCTCTCTACCTCTCTCTCTCTGTCTCTCTCTCTCTCTCCCTCTCTGTCTCTCTCTCTCTCTCTCTCTCTCTCTCTCTCTCTCTGTCTCTCTCTGTCTCTCTCTCTCTCTCTCTGTCTCTCTCTCTCTACCTCTCTCTCTCTCTCTCTCTCTCTCTCTCTCTCTCTCTCTCTCTCTCTCTCTCTCTCTCTCTCTCTACCTCTCTCTCTCTACCTCTCTCTCTCTCTCTCTCTCTCTGTCTCTCTCTCTACCTCCCACCCCGACACGCGACACCAACATCCAGTTCATAACTAATCTCCAGCGATCCTTCAGAGCTGCTGACGCGACGAGGAGACCCTAACGGACGCGGGCGTACAGTAACTCTTCCTACTTTAACAACTCATTTTATACAAGGATTCAACGTCTTTTTGCAGCTTTATTGGTGTTGCTTCGTTTCTGCTTTTATTTCACAACATGTCTCGACTTTAGAGACATTTAGCCGTTGATACCGGTACCGACAGGTGTTGTGTTGAAGTCTGTCCCCCTGTCGAAAAGTGTTCCCTCGCGTTAACTGTATCGCCCCCCTCCGTGGTTACCGTGGTTACCGTTTTCAAAAGTGGATATTGGCTTGATTTTAGCTTGATATTAGCTTGTTTTTTGTTGTTTTAAGCTTGATATTAGCTTGTTTATGGCTTGTTCTTTGGTTTTTAAGTCTGATATTAGCTTGTTTTCAGGTTGTAAGCTTGATATTAGCTTGTTTTCGGTTTGTAAGCTTGTTTTTAGCTTGTGTTTACTTGTTATAAGCTTGATATTAGATTGTTTTTAGCTTGTTTTCGTTTTTTAAGCTTGATATTAGCTTGTTTATGGCTTGTTCTTTGGTTTTTAAGTCTGATATTAGCTTGTTTTCAGGTTGTAAGCTTGATATTAGCTTTTCGGTTTGTAAGCTTGTTTTTAACTTGTGTTTACTTGTTATAAGCTTGATATTAGATTGTTTTTAGCTTGTTTTTCGTTTTTTAAGCTTGATATTAGCTTGTTTTCTGTTTGTAAGCTTGTTTTTAGCTTGTGTTTAGTTGTTTTAAGCTTGATATTAGCTTGTTTCTAGCTTGTTTTTGGTTTTTAAGCTTGATGTTAGCGTGTTTTCGGTTTGTAAGCTTGTTTTTAGCTTGTGTTTAGTTGTTTTTGGTTTTTAAGCTTGATATTAAGTTGTTTTTAGCTTGTTTTTAAATAAAGCTTGATATTACCTTGTTTTTAGGTTGATATTAGCTTGTGTTTAGTTGTTTTAAGCTTGATATTAGATTTTTTTTTAGCTTGTTTTCAGTTTTAAAGCTGGATATTAGCTTGTTTTTTTGTAAGCTTGTTTTTAGCTTGTTCTCGGTTTTTAAGCTTGTTTTCAATTTCTAAGCTTGTTTCTAGCTTGTTTTCGGTTTTTAAGCTTGATATTACCTTGTTTTTAGCTTGTTTTATAAATAAAGCTTGATATTAGCTTGTTTTTAGCTTGTTTTTGGTTTTTAAGCTTGCTATTAGCTTGTTTTTAGCTTGAAATTAGCTTGTTTTTAGCTTGTTTTTCGCCCCTGGTCGGACCACCGTTAGTGGACCACCGTTAGTGGACTACCCTGGATGTACACGTGTCCTGGGTTAAAGGCGGAGAATGCTGACCCGGGTCGGCCTGGTTCTGCTGTTCTGGTTCTGTCCGCGGAGCCGGGCTCAGCGCGAGGACTACGACAGGTTTCTTTAACTTTTTTTACAGTTTCTTAACCAAAAATCAAACCCAATCGTTTAACAGCGTGTTTGCGCTTCTACATGTTGAATTTATTGTAACTTTTTAAAAACTTTAGTACTTCAAGTTCTAGAAAGTGATTTTATTGTGACTTTAACTTGCTTCATGATATTTTAAACTAATCCTTTCCTTAATAATGATGTTGTTCTGCGGCCAAACAAACTTATAAAGCAACAATATGTGCCTAATATTGGGCTTTTTAGAGTAACTTATTGTTTGTAAGCTACTATATCTTTTTAGAGCTGCAAAAGATTTAGATTATCCGTTTAGTTGATAATCTATTAATCAGTTTCAGTCATTTTTTATATGTGTGCTGTCAGCTTGTTAAATGTGAATATTATCTAGTTTCTTCACACAAAATGTGTAAAAAAAAAACTGCATCAAAGTTCAACCAATTTTCTTTTCAAAAAGTGTCAAAAGCACCAAAATAGGAAATAAACATTTTTCACCATTTCCTGACCTTTTTAAAGACCAAACAACGAGGAAAAAATGCGACAAATGGATCGGAAAAATGGCGACAGATATGTTGAAGAAAGGCGACAAATGGGTCGAAAAAAGGCGACAAATATGTCAAAAAAAGGCGACAAATGGGTTGAAAAAAGGCGACAAAAAGGCAACAAATAGGTCGAAAAATAGCGACAAATAGGTCAAAAAATGGCGACAAATATGTTGAAGAAAGGCGACAAATGGGTCGAAAAAAGGCGACAAAAAGGTCAACAACTCACCCATTCATCCAGGAAATCATCCACACATTAATCGACCAGGAAGACAATCGGTGATTGCATTTCAACTCAAAGTTTATTGTCATATGCACAAAGAAAACATGTTCTGGAAAACACTACGTGCTTTACTTTAATACTTTAACTACATTTTCCTGATTATACTTCCAGACTTACAGTCTGGTATTAGTACTTCTACTGTAACAGAGTATGTGTACAGTCTGGTATTAGTACTTCTACTGCAGTAATGTGACTACTTGTGCCAGCGCTGTGTGAGAGAAGAGTTTCTGTGAGAGAGAGGAAGTATGTGGAGGGAGTTCCTGATGGATTTCATGTTGAGACAGGCGTCTGGAAACTGGAGACGTGACTCTCTCAGACCTCAGCCGGTCTGAACCAAAGCCTCGCTGCACAAGACAAGGGAACAGGGTTCACCGTTAAGGCTTTTTAATCACTCGCCTGAAGTTAGCGTTTACTGGCCCCATACAAGCCAGACACCAAAGATTTACAAACGACAAAACCCTCCAAAAAGGCCACAAAAGGGTCGAAAAAAAGGCGACAAAAACGGTAAAAGAAAAGGCGACAAAAGAGTAAAAAAAAGGGGACAAATAGGTTGAAAAAAGGCGACAAAGAAGTGACAAAAATAAGGAAAAAAGGTGACAAAAAGGGTCGAAAAAGGCGATAAAGAAGTGACAAAAAGGTCGAAAAAAGGTTGAAAAAAGGGTCGAAAAGACAACAAAGAAGTGACGAAAATTAGGAAATACGGTGACAAAAGGGTAAAAAAAAAAAGGCGACAAAAAGGGTCGAAAAAAGGCAACAAAGAAGTGACAAAAAGGGTCAAAAGGGCGACAAATAGTTTGAAAAAAGGCGACAAAGAAGTGACAAAGAGGGTCGAAAAGGCAACAAAGAAGTGACAAAAATGAGGAAATAAGGCAACAAAAGGGTAAAAAAAAGGCGACAAAAAAGGTTCAAGAAAGGCGACAAATAAGTTGAAAAAAGGCGACAAATAGGAGACAAAAATGAGGATAAAAAGGCGACAAAGAGGGTCGAAAAGGTTGAAAAAATGCAACAAAGAAGTGACAAAAATGAGGAAATAAGGCGACAAAAGTGTAAAAAAAAGGCGACAAAAGGTTGACAAAAGAGGCGACAAAAAACAGCATATGAAAGGAGGATTTGGGGAGGTCAGGCGTGTTGTCCACGGGACATAGAGGACCCATCCTAGTGATGACAACTTTACAACAAGTTGCAGCTGTCAAACGTAAACAACAGACTTGTGAAAATAACGTCTAGTTGCCCAAAGTTAGTTTTTACTCCTTTAGGAATCCCCCAGA
>CM046805.1:26453439-26455939 GCA_025617405.1 Perca schrenkii
AGAGTTCATGCGCAAAATGGGAGCATGGAAACAGCTTTGCCGAATAAGTGTTGATGTAAGTCACCTCCTCCCGTTTCAGAAACATCTGGGATACAAATCTGAGACCATGAAGTCACGTTTGTTAGGCAGAAACTGTGTGTAACGTAACGTAACGTAACGTAACGTAACGTAACGTAACGTAACATAACGTAACGTAACGTAACGTGAGCTCTTTCTCTGTCTCTGTGTCTGCAGATAAAGACCCTCGGCCGTTCTGCTCCCTGAACCCGTCCTCTCCAAAGTGCCGCTGTAAAGACGGACGCTGTAAAGGTACCGTGGGGAATTAATGTGAAGTAACGTACTCTAAAAATGAAACCCTGAGGCCCTGAGGCCCTGAGGCCTGTCAAATCTGACTCCAGGTCATTAATTCCCGCGCCTTCTGTCATCGGACTTACAGTACAGGCCAAAAGTTTGGACACACCTTCTCATTCAATGCGTTTCCTTTTTATTTTCATGACTATTTACATTGTAGATTCTCACTGAAGGCATCAAAACTATGAATGAACACATATGGAATTATGTACTTAACAAAGAAGTGTGAAATAACTGAAAACATGTTTTATATTTTAGATTCTTCAAAGTAGCCACCCTTTGCTTTTTTTGATAACTCTGCAAACCCTTGGTGTTCTCTCAATGAGCTTCATGAGGTAGTCACCTGAAATGGTTTTACCTTCACAGGTGTGCTTTGTCAGGGTTCATTAGTGGAATTATTTCCCTTATTAATAAAAAAGTAAAGGGTGGCTACTTTGAAGAATCTAAAATATAAGACATGTTTTCAGTTATTTCACACTTTTTTGTTAAGTACATAATTCCATATGTGTTCATTCATAGTTTTGATGCCTTCAGTGAGAATCTACAATGTAAATAGTCATGAAAATAAAAAGGAAACGCATTGAATGAGAAGGTGTGTCCAAACTTTTGGCCTGTGCTGTATGTTCACCAGAACCAGAAGGATCGATCTGAGAAGAAGAGTCCAGTTAGGTCAGTGTAACGCTCATCAGTTCAATTTTCTAAAGCACAAACGGACATTTGGAAAAACAGAAAAAGGGGTAAAAACATCCAATTTTTGTTTTTTAACCTGTTTTTCCAATTTTCTGTCTTTAATTCAGAGGAAATCAGAAATTTAGAAAATTGCAAAATTGAGTCTGATGTACAATTATTCAATACTACAAATGGTATTCTCTCCCTCTATACTTTGTGGAATATGCAGGTCATTAACTGCATATGGACCAAAATGAAAAACACCAAACTGATCGACGCAATTTTGTAATTTTCTCAATTTCTGATCATCTGAATAAAAAATGAAAATTGGAAAAACGATGAAAGATCCAATTTTGTAATTTCGTGAGCTTAGTATTTATAAGGTTCTATCTGCACTTTTGGCCGAAATCGAGTTTTTGACAAACCGTTAGGTGTTTATTAATGCCTGTGTGGTGTTATTTTTGTTAAAAAAATATTTTCTTAGTTAGTTATTAATAAAAATAAAAAGGTTCCATCTCACAAAATAGCTGGGATGTAAAAACTTTGATGCTCAATATCTCAGAACTACCCTAAACGGAGATAGAACCTTCTAATTCTAAGCTCACAATTTGTCAAATACATGAAAAATTGGATATTTGAACCCATTTTTTTGTTTTTCCAAATGTCCGTTTGTGCTTTAGAAAATTGAACTGATAAGCGTCACACTGACCCAGTTAAGCAAAGTTTACTGAAGTCCAGCATTCAGGTTTACAAAACACAGCTGTGGGAACACAAAAGTGACTCTTAGTTTCCCTAACCGCAGACAAACGTCTACGGCAAAGTGATTAGATTCTGAACATATTCTTAATCTTTTTATCACCTTGCTTGAAGGCGTTCCCCTGCTGTCTCTCTCCTGTCTCTGGGCAGATTCTCCAGCTCTCACACACACACACACACACACACACACACACACACACACACACACACACACACACACTACGGCTGTGCAATTAATCGAAATGTAATCATGATTATGATTACGGCTCCCAATGATCACAAAAACAGAATAATCGAGAAAAACAATTATTTAGCTCATTACGTTTTGCAAGTAAACTCTTATTTTTCTGAATGAAAAAATAAAGTTTAAATAGGACAAGTATTGAGGCAAATTTCACAGTTATATGTGTTTTTTTACTGTTGATTTATTTAACTTTTTCCACTGTTTTTTAAGTTCAATAATTACATCTTTCCAGAAGTCAAATGTTAAATTATCGTGATTTCAATATTGACTGAAATAATCATGATTATAGTTTTTTCCATAATCGAGCAGCCCTAACACACACACACACTGATCCAAGAGCCACCCCCCCCTCTCGTTCCACTTCTACGTCTGGTACAGAATAACATACACCCACATTCCTGCACTGTCAGGTAATCAAAGCTTAAAATCCCAGTGTGTAACATGTGTAACGTGTGTAACGTGTGTAGTTGTTCATTCACC
>CM046805.1:26465939-26570939 GCA_025617405.1 Perca schrenkii
ATGTGGACAAAGACATTGGCCATGAGGTAAATGCTGTTACATTTTTCATGATTATGATATTTTAGAGTGATATTTTAGAAAATAGTTTTTTGGTCCAGGTATCGTTCGTTCATTTGTTTTTGCTTCCCATATGAAAAAGAAAAAAAGAGAAAAAACAACTCCTTTTTCGACTACTAATTTTACAGGCTAACAAATACAGTGTGGGTTAACTCTTAATTTGAAAAAACAATGAATGCATATCCTGCCAATCAGATTTAGCACCAGGCACAGGGGAAAATCGGAATATCAAGTGTTTTTTCTGATTTCTGTGCAAGAACGGGAAAACCAAAAATCAAGTCATAATTTTGTTTTTTCGTTTTTCTAAAAAAACGGAAAAAGGAGTTGTTTTCTCATTTTTTCGTTTTCATATGTGAAAGCAAAAGCAAATGAACGAACGATACTTGGACCTTTTTTAAAGGGATACTCCACCGTTTGTTGAAATAGTTCTTATCACGGTTTACCCTGGCTGTAGATAGGTGGGCCAACGCATTTTTTGTCTCAGTGCAAGTAATTAGGTTGTTTTTTTGTCTTCTGTCGGCTCACTTTTACTCACAACATGCTAACCGTCAACGTAGGATTCCATTCACAACGCTAAGCTAACTAGCGCCGGTGCTGCCGGTGTTGCACCAGACTAAAACAATGCATGCACAAAAATTCGTTGGCCCAATTATCTACAGCTAGAGGAGACCCCACCTATCTACAGCTAGAGGAGACCCCACCTATCTACAGCTAGAGGAGACCCCACCTATCTACAGCTAGAGGAGACCCCACCTATCTACAGCTAGAGGAGACCCCACCTATCTACAGCTAGAGGAGACCCCACCTATCTACAGCTAGAGGAGACCCCACCTATCTACAGCTAGAGGAGACCTCACCTATCTACAGCTAGAGGAGACCCCACCTATCTACAGCTAGGGAGACCCCACCTATCTACAGCTAGAGGAGACCCCACCTATCTACAGCTAGAGGAGACCCCCACCTATCTACAGCTAGAGGAGACCCCACCTATCTACAGCTAGAGGAGACCCCACCTATCTACAGCTAGAGGAGACCCCACCTATCTACAGCTAGAGGAGACCCCACCTATCTACAGCTAGAGGAGACCCCACCTATCTACAGCTAGAGGAGACCCCACCTATCTACAGCTAGAGGAGACCGTGATAAGCCCTATTTCAACACACGGTGGAGTATCCCTTTAAGGACAGTTTTACATGTTCTTGTGGATATTTTTAAAATTATCTTTTTCACTACTTTGATAATCAGGCAGTGAATGCCTGTTATCCTGGGGGATACATTGCCCATATAAGGGTATTTAACAGGGCTGATCACTCACAGATATACTTATGTTTTGAGGCCTGTTCTCTACAGATACTGAATAGGATAAAGGTGTGCAACATTGATTACTTTTAATTTTACTCTCAAATGTGTATTATTGATGAATTCACCAGTATACACATGTTGTCAGCAAGTTTCTGTCAGACATTTCTACAGTACAAGAAACAGCCTCCATAGAGAATATACCGTAGAATATATCTGGTGTGGCGCACCACAGATGTTAGAATAAAAAAAACAGGGAAAAGGAGTTATAAAAATGGGCACATGAACGGTTTAAAAAGTTATGAAATGCTAAGTTTATGTCCTATGTGGCCAATGCATCTTGGGAGAAAAAGTTCTGTTTTTTTTCCATTTTTTTTCTAATGTTGTATGGATAACATGAAATAATGTTGCTAATTAATTGTTTATGAACTGTTTTAAAAGGTGACATATGAACTAAAGACTAGAATGCGAAATGTTCCCCAAATGGGCAATGTATCTCGGGAGATACAGAGTGGAACTTAGAAATTATAGAGACGATATTTTTAAAAAAACATGAACATTTTAGTCTAGATCCGGGGTGTCAAACTCAGTTTCCCAGAGGGCCGCACTGGAAAAAGAGAATCACACCAAGGGCCGGACATGGAGAGTTTACTGACGTGCTTTTGTTACTGCATGTCACTTTATTTTTTATTTTTTATTTTTTATTAATTGTAAGTCGCTTTGGATAAAAGCGTCAGCTAAATGACATGTAATGTTATGTATTTTTTTTTACATTTTTGGTAGCTATTTTCCTCATTTTTGTTGTTTTTGTCCCGGCTTTTGTGGCTTTCTCAGACATTTGTCACCTTTTTGTAAATTTGTTGCTTTTTCTGACATTTTTGTACACTTTTGGGCGCATTTTTGGGTGTTGAGATGAAGTCCTACGAAAGTCATCAAAAGAGTTCCTTAGCCATCGTAGAATTTAGCAAATCAAGCAAAACAATTAGTGTTAAAGACTCTGACTGAACTGAGAACTGAAATACAAACCCTGTAAAAGACAGAAAGTAACGCAGATCAATTTCATGAACAACTACGAAAAAAAAAGCTCTATTGTTATAACATATAATATTCAGGATTACAGAGATAGCTGTGGCTGGCAGTAAAGGAGCAATTCAAACTTAAAGCAATGATTTCATATTGAATATGTTTAAATCACAATTATATCAAGACGGCCGGGGTAACTGTTTTCTTTTCAGATCAGATCAGAAGTGATGCTCTCTGGTGACAGCGGTGATGACATCATCATATTCATCATCCAATCCCTCCTCAGCCTGGGTGGGCGAGGTCATCACCATGGCGACAGGTTGGCCGTTTCCTACAGTCAGAGCAGGTTATAAACAAAATGTAGATAATTGATCAGCTGAAGAGTTCTGTTAGAGACAACTGTCAACCATCAACACCAGGTGAGTTGAGAGAGTTACCTTTGGCCCTGCGTCGATATAAAGACACCATGATGAAAGTGGAGATGCAGTATGGACAGAAGACCACCAGGTGGCAGACCAGTCTGATCAATGAGTTTATGTAAGGGGGCGGCAGAGTGCTTGTGGTCTTTGGTTTCTCTGTAGAGAGAATCAGCTGTCAGGTGAATATCTGGATGAATGAACTCCTGAAATCAAAGGTAACCTCCTCACATTTAGTAGCTATACTGGATATGTATTGCAGATATCCGTATTTCAATTCTTCTTAGTCAAAAAGAACATATCATCTTTCTTCCTAGGACAAATGATGTCACTTTAGTTATGCATGGCTTTCAATTTCAGATATCCCACAAAATGTCCCCAGTGTGGGATTCATGAAGTCTTTTTTTTTATCTCATCTTCTAGTCATAATTCTAATTGTAGTTATCTAATTTTACATTTGTACTAGTCAAAATGTAAATCAGATATTTAAAATAACATTTTGGATATCTGAAATTGAAGTTCTTCGTAATAATTCTGAAATGTTTTTTCTGGAAAGGAAGAATAATGTTTTGGATATCTGAAATGATCATCGATCAAAACATTGTATTGACTTATTTTTTACTTTGACACATTTTTCAAGTGTCGATCATCGAGTCATTTTGTTTTACTTGAGGAAAGTTTATTGAAAGTAAGAAATACTTCAAGTTTAAGGTAACTTTTCTTACAGTACTTTTACAGGAGTAAAATATTCTCTAAATGTTAAGATCAATTTAACTGATTCTTTCTCCGTCTGACTCTCTGGGACCAATTCATCATGGGAGACTCTAGAGGAGCTGCAGCTACAACCTGATACTCAGAAACACTCACGGAGAGAGACTACCTCACCTGGAACCTGCAGACGGACGGTTCTGATGGTTCTGATTAGCTCACCGGTTACAACTTGACACTTGTATGTTCCAGCGTCGTGTCTGCTCACATTCTTCAGAGTTAAAGACACGTTTCCGTCCTTCAGATCTCTGTCCACCAGCTCCACCCTGTCCTTAAAGGATGGATGCTGGTCGTCTGTATTCAAGCGTCCATCGATGTTTAAGAGGACGATATCTGGCTCCAGGTCAGGTCTGGTCCACTTTACAACACTGATGGAGGAATCAGCAGCCTGACATGGCAGAATGACATCATCTCCAGGGTGCACTGGGTACCACAATCAGGTCTGAAAAACAATAATAAACAATAGTAGTCAATAAAAGTCATGGTATTCCTAAAGACCTCCATCAGGTGTAACACATGTTACTTATCAGAGATATCACAGGACTTTATTACCACGAGGTCAACACATGAAGAAGCTCCTCACTGAGATACGTGTTGACATGACTCATCAATAGTTCAGCTCTAATCCTTCAGGAAATGTTGTTTAATATTAGATCTGATCTCTTTCATAGTCAGTCTGAAACCCAAACTTGTTTCCTAATATTTGTGTCCTAAATTATGTGATGAATGTAACCTCTCATGTATAATGAGAGTACTAAAAAACAGACAAAAACTGCACATTTACTTCCACGAATGTGATGCATCATGTAGACAGAAATTAGGCTTTTTTTTATTTTTAAACCATCATGTTACTGTGTTCAGTTGAAGATCTGTCTGACAGGTAAATAAATCCTCATATAACACTGATACTGTACACAGGGGAAACGTGGCAGTTTGACTTTGTAGGGGGAGATATTCCAGCCCAGTCTCACGGCAGTTTGTTGATTTGTGTACACGGACACATTAACCCTTTAACTACAGTTTCTCTGCAGCTGTTGTCACTTCCTGCTCTTAAAAGGTTGTGTCAGCGTTAAGTGACAACATTTTCTGAACGTTTTAAACAATGAAGCTAACAATGTGATGACAGAACAGAGTGTACTTACAGATCAGCCATTGCAGAGATGTTTGTCCCATCGTACCTGTTGGTGATGTGACATCAAGCACTTTGAATGTTTGACTCAGAGCAGCTAAAACCACCATTTCCTCTTTGGAGGGAGGGCGGAGGTGCATCAGCCGTGTGGTTTCCCCTCCTGCAGTTGATAGGACAGTTGGTCTCTTGTGTTAGTTTATAATCACAGAGATGAACGTTGTTGTTGATTGTGATGAAATATCATTAATGAAGATTATTTCCATACGTTCATTCCAGAAATGTGAATAATTTACACAATGATGTCTGTGAAGCTTCTCAGTCATCCAGGTCATAGTTATCCAGGGAAGGGTTAAACTCAGGGGTAACAGGAGATTTTTAAATATGCTCCGAATATGTTCAGTTCAGACTGATCTGTAGGGAAACCTAGTTGTTTAAAGTGTTCATATTATTCTCATTTTCAGGTTCATAATTGTATTTAGAGGTTGTATCAGAAAAGGTTTACATGGTTTAATTTTCAAAAAACACCATATTTTTGCTGTACTGCACATTGATGCAGCTCCTCTTTTCACCCCTGTGTGTTGAGCTCTCTGTTTTAGCTACAGAGTGAGACATCTCACTTCTGTTCCATCTTCGTTGGGAGTCGCACATGCTCAGTACCTAGGGAAGGACTACTAGCCAGTCAGAAGCAGAGTATGAGGGCTGATTACGTGCTCTTTCAGCTTCACGAACAGGCAGCTCAACATAAAAATAATCCAACTTTATTTGATTATAACTATATACAATTATACAGCGTTTTACATTGGAATAAGCCTCCCCTTTCCCGGACGCCAACTTCTCTGCTTAATTGATTTGCGCAGTATATTTTCGGCTGTCTGGGGCGACTTTAAAAAAAACAGCTCAAACATCCCCTCAACTTAATACTAATTTAACAAAAGCAAAGAAGAAAAAGTATCTAATTTACACTGAACCGAACTTATCATTAATAACGTCGGGCTCTGCATTTTTTCAGCATCATGGACAGCTCACCGGGCGGCGGGCGTAGATTTCACCTGAGACCTTTTTAGAAATCCACCCTTCTGTGTTTGGGTGCTGAGAATGCCCTGATAAGTTCATCTTTGTCCAGCGATTTTGTCAGCTCGTGCTGAATAGAAACCTGAGCGACAGCTGACAGCCGCTCCTGGAGCATTGTTGACCTCAGGTGTGTTTTTATTAGCTTCAAGCGAGATAAACTCCTCTCTCCGCTCGCTACAGTCACAGGCACTGTCATCATGAGTCGGAGAGCAATGCTGAGGTGTGGATACAGTTCAGCTAAATTGTTTCTGTAAATGTAGCTCAGAATCTGCAGGCCAGTTGTTTCTTTTGCTGGCACGGCAGTGACAGCAGCCGAGATCTCGCGCACAAGTTCCTCAGCGTCCACATCGCTGAGGGTTTTTTCTACATTTGCACAGCTTTCTTTGAGGGTGTAACTTTCCACTGCCCTTTTCATTTCTTCTCTTCTATCAATGAAACCAAACAGACCATGACATGTCTCCATCAACTTGAGTGCTCACTAGTGCCTGTAATGGCAGAGTTCACTAGTTGGAGGAAAACATCTCTCCTGAACTTTTCCTCTGGTGTCACTGTCAACGAAGGATCCAGATTTTGGGGCTCATACGGAAACTGGCATTTGGGTTTTTGGCCTCGTGTAGTGGGGAAGACCATAGGCATCTCCTTCTCTCCCGCGATGTCTCTAACATCTGTCTGGGTGGATGAGAGGCCTTCTCTGTATTCCTTTAGGAATTTAAGAACATATCCTACCTCGTACTGTAGCACATCAATCCCAGCTTGTGGGCTCTGGAGCAGCTTGCTGACACGATTAACCTCATGTAGGATGTTGTACCAGATGATGACATGAGTTATCTCCTGTTCAAGGCCTCTGGCAGCAGACGCAGTCTCAATGTCACCTGATAATGTTGTTTTTAAATTTCAAAAATTTATAATGACGCATTACAATGCCATGCGCCACTGTCCATTGTTCTGAAACAGCTCAATATAATCCTAGCACCAGGTCTGGTTTAAGTTTTTAAATAGGTTAAAAAAAACCTAATAAGTAGGCTAACCTAACACACTAAAATCATTGACTGTCTATCACAAAGCAAAATAACACACTCAACTCGTACATACCTTTTTTTGTTGACCAGTGAGAGAAGAGCTTCGCCGACAGCAGGAAGCTGATAGCGCAGCACTTTCACTCTTTCCACGCAGCATTCCCATCACGTGTTGGATATGGCCTTTATAGTCATCTGTGGTACGTTTGTCTTGAAAATCTCCCATCTCTGTGTGGAGGAGCTGAAAATGGTGTACAGACGTTGCAGCACCCCAAAGAAACTAACAGACTCCACTGTGTGATTCATGGGCGCTGTAGGAGACGGCTGCCTCTCCAGTAGCTCTCCAGATTTTAGCTCTTTTAACCTATTTTATCCTCTTTCTTTCTACTTTTTTTACTCTTCTTGCGAAGAGATTGTGTGTTTCATTTATATCCTATGGATATTTCAAACTTTAAAATGCAACCAAGAGCTAGCTTTCTCACTTACTCAAGAGAGGAATTGCTGGTTCTGCGCACAAAGGGACGAGCCGGGATACGGCACCCTATCCTATCAGAGCTGAGGAAGAGACCCAGGGGCTGCAAGGCTGGGGCTAAGCTGAAGAACAACCTAGCGGAGAATCGGAGGCGCTACAAGCCATCGATTCCATCCGTAATCATGGGGAATGTGAACTCGCTGCCGAACAAGATCGACGAGTTGTTGGCGCTGAACAACCAGCGGCTCTACCGTGAGAGCAGCTTGTTCAGCTTTACGGAGACATGGCTAAACCACCTTGTACCGGATGCTAACGTCGACCTGCTGGGATTCACTGCCGTGAGAGCCGACAGAGACACAAAAGCGAGCGGAAAAAGCAAAGGTGGGGGACTCATCATGTATGTAAACAACCGCTGGTGTAACCCAGGACATATCTCCGTAAAGACAGCCTCATGTTGCCAGGACCTCGAGCTGTTAGCTGTTAGCCTGCGGCCATATTATCTGCCGAGGGAGTTCAGTCACGTAATTGCCGTCTGTGTTTACATCCCTCCGAGAGCGGACGCAGCCACTGCCTGTGAGAAGATTCACTCCGTCACAGCAAGGATCCAGACACAGCACCCCGAGGCTTTTATGATCATTTCTGGGGACTTTAATCATGCAACTTTGGATTCTACTTTGGCTGTTTTTCACCAGGTTGTAGACTGTCCTACGAGAAACAACAGGACAATTGATCTCCTGTATGCTAATGTGAGGGATGCATACAGAGCGACTCCCCTCCCCCCACTGGGGAAGTCTGATCACAACCTGGTTCACCTACAGCCACTGTACACTCCCCTGGTCCAAAAACAGCCAGTGACAACTCGCACCATCAGGAGGTGGTCCCCTGATATGGAAAGTGCCATGAGAGACTGTTACAACACCAAAGTCTGGGATGTGCTGCTCAACCCGCATGGTGAGGACATAGAGGGGATGACACATTGTCTGACGGACTACCTGAACTTCTGCGCAGACGTGGTCTCCCCCATCAAGACTGTCCGTTGTTACCCTAATAACAAGCCATGGGTAACGCGGGTAGTCAAGGCTGTCCTCAACAAGAAGAAGGCTGCCTTCAGGAGCAGGGACAGGGAGGCCATGAAGGCAGCACAGCAGGAGGTGAAACACTGTGTGAGGGAAGCTAAGACCGGTGGCACTCACTTCACACCTGATGAAGACGCTGGAGCGGCTCTTCCTCAGCCTCCTCAGACCCCAGGTACAACACGCCCAGGACCGGCTGCAGTTTGCGTACCAGCCAAATGTTGGTGTGTGAAGTATGCCATCCTCTACATGCTACACCGAGTCCACTCCCATCTGGATAAGGGAAGCAGCACAGTGAGGATCCTTTTCTTGGACTTCTCCAGTGCCTTCAACACCATCCAGCCCCCTATACTTCAGGACAAACTGAACAGGATGGGAGTGGACCCCTATCTGGTAAACTGGATCAAGGATTACCTCACTGACAGGCCACAGTACGTCAGGCTGAAGGACACCACGTCTGACACTGTGGTCAGCAGCACTGGAGCCCCCCAGGGCACAGTGCTGGCTCCTCTTCTCTTCACACCTCGGACTTCTGTTACAACTCGGAGCTGTGCCACATACAGAAGTACGCAGATGACACAGCCATCGTCTGGTGTATCAGGGGTGACAGAGAGGAGGAGTATCGGAGTCTGGTGGGGGATTTTGCTCTCTGGTGTCACACTAACTGCCTACAGCTCAACACCTCTAAGACGAAGGAGCTGGTCATTGACTTTGGGAGGTCCAGACCAAGACTGCAACCAATCCAGCTAGAGGGAGCTGAGGTGGAGGCTGTGCAATCCTACAAATACCTCGGGCTGTGGATGGATGATAAACTGGACTGGACAACACACACCAGCCACCTGTACAGAAAGACACAAAGCAGGTTGTACTTCCTGAGGAGACTGTGGTCTTTCAACATCTGCAGCAAACTGCTGTTGATGTTTTACCAATCTGTGGTTACCAGCGTCCTCTTCTACACTGTGGTGTGCTGGGGGGGCAGTATATCCAAGAAAGACACCTCCAGGCTGGATAAACTGATCAGGCGGGCCGGCTCTGTGGTTGGCATGAAGCTGGACTCACTGGTGATGGTGGCCGAGAGGAGGACAATGGACAAACTGCTGGACATTACTGACAATGCCAGCCACCCCCTGCACACCGTCATCAGCAACCAGAGGAACCTGTTCAGTGGAAGGCTGCTCCTTCCCAAGTGTAGGACCAACAGACTCAAGAACTCCTTTGTCCCTCATGCCATCATACTCTACAACTCCTCACTCGGGGGGAAGAGATAAAGAGGACAGAACAGAACACTGTGCAATAAATTATTAATAATCTACTCACATACATAAAACATGGAGGTGAGTATTGTGAACGTCATTTCCGTTTCCGCCTGACTTCCTGTTTCTTGTTACAGACACAGACAACCGACAACGGCCGACGCTTAAACGATTGCGATATTAAGTCCTCCACAACGAAATACAGTCACTAATTACACCGTTTAGCGGTATTTTAACCGGACCTGTCTGGCCGCAGTTTCTCCGTTGTTTGCAAAACTTTCCTCCGCTCCGTTAGCTAACGTCTAGGTATTTGTTGTGCTAACGGCTAGTTAGCCTGCCTGCTAGCGGGAGTTAAAGCGAACCACTCAGGATTTTGCCTCCTGGAAAATCTATTCTATATTTTGGTAGCAGTAACGGGCTATCCACAGCTTGCTAATACAAGCAGGAGCACCTGCATTGTATTTCGACTTGTGAAGGTTTTTAGGTTTTAGGAGAAGGCCTCCATAAACGTTGCTACTAGCTAAACTAGCAAGCTACACGATGCCCCCCCTCAGCTGCTCACCTGGCTGTGACTCGTGCCTCCTGTTCAGCCAGAAGATAGTGGAACTTGAAGCCAGAATATCGACTCTCCACCAGATCAAGGCAAGTGAAGAGTTCCTCGACACCATTATCATTGGAAGTTCCCCTCACACATACACTGACGGATGTCTTGATTCCACTGTGCCCTGCACTACTCTCACCCCACCACCCAATAATACAACCTCTGTCCCTGTTGTCTCTCCTCGGCTTCTGCCGAGGACCCAGCCAGCTCTGCTGACCAGCTCCACTCCACACCAACCTGAGCCATGGCGTGTAAGCAAGCACCAGAGCAGGCGGTCAGGACAACGCTCAGCCCCAGCCCAACCCCTACAACTACAAAACCGCTACAGCATTCTGACGAACGACGAGGAGTTCCCTTCTCTGCCACGTCCCCACGCAGCTCATCCTGGTCCATCCACACAGTCGACGCGCCCATTGAGGGCGGACTCTCCCCCCTTGGACTCATCAACCTCCACGCTGGTCATCGGAAGCTCCATGGTAAGGGACCTCTGTATTCCCCCTTTACCTAGCGGTCACTCCAAGGTCTACTGCTTCCCCGGTGCCAAGGTCCGTGACATCCAGCACAAACTTCCCGGCATCCTCGCCCGCCACGCCAATGTCGACAACGTCATCGTGCATGTGGGCACAAACGACATCAGAGAAAGACGGTCGATAGGACTCCAGGAAGAATTCGCCACTCTCCTCTTCGCCCTGATGGACACAGGTAAGCGGATTGTCATCTCTGGGCCTCTACCTACCTACAGGAAGGGTGCGGAGAGATGGTCCAGACTGTTCTGGCTCCACACCTGGCTGGAACCACTCTGCACTTCCCTGAGCATTCCCTATGTCGACAACTTCAACTTGTTCTGGGAGATGCCCAACCTGCTGAAGCGTGATGGTCTACACCCAAACCGACACGGAGCCAGGATGCTGTCTGACAACATAACGACCACACTGAAAGGCAAGTATTGACATTATGTTGAAAATATCACAGATTCATGTCCCCCAGGTATTGATCCTGATAGCACCATACAAGTGGATGAATCTGAAAATGTTTTCTGTAGGATAACATGTAGTACTAGTATTATTCCAGTAACGTGTAGTACTAGTACTATTCCAGTAACATGTAGTACTAGTACTATTCCAATTATAATCAACAACAGACCACACAAAGTGGTGAATAGAGGGGCAATACTTAACAACCTAATTGGAATTAAAACTACCACTGCAATGATAGAAAAGGATAGGAAAATTAGATGTGGATTACTAAATATCAGATCTCTGTCTTCTAAAGCAGTACTAGTAAATGAATTGATATCTGATAATCAAATTGATCTATTCTGTCTTACTGAAACCTGGCTGGGCCATGAAGAATATGTTAGTCTAAATGAAGCCACTCCCTCCCAGTCATATTAATACTCAAATTCCTAGAGGCTCAGGCCGAGGAGGGGGAGTTGCAGCCATATTTGATTCAAGCCTGTTAATTAACACTAAACCCAAACTACATTATAACTCTTTTGAAAGCCTTGTTCTTAATCTTCAACATCCAGCATGGAAATCAGTACAGCCAATTATATTTGTTGTTGTCTACCGAGCTCCAGGTCCGTATTCTGAATTTTTATCTGAATTCTCAGAGTTTTTTATCATGTGTAGTCCTTAAATCAGACAAAGTACTTATTGTAGGTGATTTTAATATCCATGTGGACGTTGACAGCAATAGCCTTACTACTGCTTTCAACTCATTACTGGATTCAATCGGTTTCAGTCAGAGTGTGCACAAGGCGACGCACTGTTTTAACCACACCCTCGACCTTGTGCTGGCATATGGTATCGAAATTGAGGATTTAATAATATTTCCGCAGAATCTGGTATTATCAGATCATTTTTTTAATTACTTTTGAATTCTTGCTACCTGACCATACTAAACCAGATAATAGCTTCTACACTAGATGCCTATCTGACAGTGCTGTAGCTAAATTTAAGGAAGATATTCCAACAGCATTCCACTCTATGTCGTGCCTTAACATAACAGAGGACCTTTTTGTTAACCTTAGTCCCTCTCAAATTGATACATTTGTAGACGGTGCTACGACTTGCCTACGGACGACCTTAGACTCTGTCGCTCCTCTCAAAAAGAAGAAGATAAAGCAAAGGAAATTAGCTCCTTGGTATAACTCCCAAACTCGCAAATTAAAACAAATCTCGCGAAACCTCGAAAGTAAGTGGCGCTCCACCAAAGTGGAAGAATCCCGTTTGGATTGGCAAGAAAGTCTCAAAACCTATAGGAAGGCCCTAAGAAAAGCCAGATCAGACAATTACTCATCATTAATAGAAGAAAACAAGAACAACCCAAGGTTCCTTTTCAGCACTGTAGCCAGGCTGACAGATAGTCACAGCTCTACTGAGCCATCTATTCCTCTAGCACTGAGTAGTGATGACTTCATGAGCTTCTTTAATGATAAAATTATAACAATTAGAGATAAAATGCATCACCTTTTGCCCTTAACTTCTAACAGTTCATCTTTAAATGCAGGACCGCTAGAAAGAACGACGAGTCCCGACATATACTTAGACTGCTTTTATCCTATAGACCTACAACAATTAATGTTAAAGATATCCTTAGCTAAACCATCTACCTGTCTCTTAGACCCCATCCCAACGAAATTACTCAAAGAAGCGTTACCCATGGTAAACACTTCGCTACTAGATATGATCAATATGTCCTTATTAACAGGTTATGTACCGCAGTCATTTAAAATTGCTGTGATAAAACCTCTTCTGAAAAAAACCACCCTAGATCCTGAGGTCTTAGCAAACTATAGACCTATATCTAACCTTCCCTTTCTATCCAAGATCCTTGAGAAGGTAGTTGCTAATCAGTTATGTGATTTTCTACATAGCAACAGTCTATTTGATGATTTTCAATCAGGATTTAGAAAGAATCATAGCACAGAGACGGCACTGGTGAAAATTACTAACGACCTTTTAACTGCTGCAGACAAAGGACTTGTCTTTTAACTGCTGCAGACAAAGGACTTGTCTCCATACTTGTTCTACTAGATCTTAGTGCTGCATTTGACACTATTGACCATACCATCCTGTTACAGAGACTGGAACACTTAGTTGGCATTAAAGGAATCGCACTAAGCTGGTTTAAGTCCTATTTCTCTGAGCGATCCCAATTTGTTAATGTTCACGATAAACCCTCCAAGCACGCTAAAGTTAGCCATGGCGTTCCTCAAGGCTCAGTGCTGGGACCAATTCTATTTTCCTTATATATGCTTCCTCTGGGTAATATTATTAGGAAACACTCAATTAACTATCACTGTTACGCAGACGATACCCAATTATATCTGTCAATGAAGCCAGATGAAAGTGGTCAGTTAGCAAGACTTCAAACGTGTATTGAGGATATAAAATCCTGGATGACCCACAATTTCCTGATGTTAAACTCAGACAAAACCGAGGTCATTGTGATAGGACCAACGCACCGCCGAACTTCGTTTTCGAAAGATATAGTTAATCTGGATAGTATTGCCCTGGCCTCCAGCACTGCTGTCAGAAATTTGGGAGTTATTTTTGATCAGGATTTATCCTTCAACGCCCACTTAAAACAAACCTCAAGAATAGCCTTTTTCCATCTTCGTAACATTGCCAAAATTAGGAATATCCTGTCTCAAAACGATGCTGAAAAACTAGTCCATGCATTCGTTACTTCTAGACTAGATTACTGCAATTCCTTATTATCAGGTTGCCCAAATAAGTCCCTTAAGACTCTCCAGCTGATCCAGAATGCTGCAGCACGTGTTCTGACGAGAACTAAGAAAAGAGATCATATTTCTCCTGTATTAGCTTCTCTGCATTGGCTTCCTGTGAAATCTAGGATTGAATTTAAAATCCTTCTCCTGACTTACAAAGCTCTAAATGGTCAAGCACCATCATACTTAGAAGAGCTCTTGGTACCTTATTGTCCCACTAGAGCACTGCGCTCCCGGAATGCGGGGCTACTTGTGGTTCCTAGAGTCTCTGGAAGTAGACTGGGGGCCAGGGCCTTCAGCTATCAGGCTCCACTTTTGTGGAACCAGCTCCCAGTCTGGGTTCGAGGGGCAGACACCGTCGCCACATTTAAGAGTAAACTTAAAACCCTCCTCTTTGATAAAGCTTATAGTTAGGGAGTGAGGGGTTGCAGCGTCCACCTAACCCGGCCCACTGCTTCTCCTCGTAGTCATCAGTTTTATATACTGTATAATTAATAATATAGCAATAGAGGGAGGCAGGCCAGTATAGCCAGATCTGGTTGGGGAGAGTTCTAGCCCGACCAGGCACCTCTCTTTAACCTGCCTCTCATAGTTATGCTATTATAATTCTAGACTGCTGGGAAGGCTAATTCCTTCATATGACATACTGATACTGGTTACTTTTGTATGCATCCCAGAAATGCTTTTACTAATCTAGCTCTGGGGAGTTTACTCCCCGGAGTCCTTATGTTTCTTCTATGTTTCTCCTTCGATTCTCTGCAATTCCCGGCCGCATCCTGCTACGTCCTGCTGCATCCGCCGCATCCACCCATGCTCTGACATGAGCTTCCATGATGACCTTCGAAGTCACTGTTCCTCTAATGTGACTATTATCGCCACTGTTCATAACACCCCCAACCGGCCCGTCAGACACCGCCTACCAAGAGTCTGGGTCTGCCGAGGTTTCTTCCCAAGAGGGAGTTTTTCCTCGCCACTGTCGCAATATCCATTGCTAATGCTTGCTCTTGAGGGAATTACTGTAATTGTTGGGGTTTTGGAAATTGTAGAGTGTGGTCTAGACCTACTCTAGCTGTAAAGTGTCTCGAGATAACTTTTGTTATGATTTGATATTATAAATAAAATTGAATTGAAAAATGTAATACATACCTGGACACTCTAACTGCTCTTAACTGCTAATTTATGCTAAATGTCATTTATTTATTAACTGTATAATAACACAATACCATACAAAGTTCTATATACCTATATATCTATCTTTATTTATCTGTAGTTTATTATTGTTTTACTGTTTGTTTATTTTTGTAAAAATATTTAGCTAAAATTTTTTATTGTTATTCTTATACTGTATTTTTTTTTCTATTTAAAGAGTGTTTTTGTAAGATGCTAAAATCTGCTGCTGGAAATCTAATTTCCTTGCGGGAGTCATCCCAAAGGAATCAATAAAGAGAAGTCTAAGTCTAAGTCTAAGTCTGTTGACTTTGCAGCATCTACAATGACGAGGTTTAGACTGTGGCTGGCACATGGCATGAACAGTGCTTTTTTGTTGATATCAAGCACCCTTTTCTGCACACTGCTATTTTTCACCCGCATGTTGCTACCGTTATCATACGCCTGTCCCCTGCATGTTTCAACATCCAGACCTAACTTCTCCAAATGCTTCAAGAAGACATCTGTTAGCCCTGCGCCTGATGTGTCAAGCATTGGTAGGAAACCGACAAAATGCTCTCCAACAGTAGCCCCGGCACCGATTTGGCACTTGACAAAGTGCAGTGTCACAGAGAAATGCTCTATGTGTGCAGAGTCCGGGGTGCAGTCCATTATCACAGAGTAGCAATGGGATTGTTTTACTCCTTGTATTATAAACGTATCATGGTAACTGCGAGTTTGACCAATCAGAGACGTCAGTGTATTCCTTAGAATTGTGGGTAGTGTAGTATTTCTCCAGAAGATTGCAAATAACAAGGTTGATTTCATACTTTGTGGCTTTTAAGGGAGCAGAAACTTTCACAACCTCGTAGCTCGTGGTCAATCTACCTTGGATGGTTTAGACATTAAGGCTGAAAATCAATATCAATATCCTACGGAGTAAATGAATGGGATTTTGCTGGTCTGTTGGGGCCCCCCTTGGAGGGCAGGGCCTGTTTCAATTGAACCGTGTGAAACATAGGTAAGGCCGCGTCTGACCCTAACCCTAATACCCTAACCTGTCTCAAATAAGACCCTCCTAATTTGGGACAATAAACTGCACGTATACCCAAATACTTTTCAGATTTCTGTAATACAGTGATGAATTAATTAAAAAGTTATGATGAAAAACACATAATTTAAAGAGGGAGCCAACAGAGTGAACTGTGAGCTGAACTGAGCATGTGTAAAGAAAGAGAAGGTGCTGTGCTGCCACCTGCTGGCTGTCTGACTCAACTGATATGACGCTTTCATCCAAACACATTTTTACAATGAGCGTCTCATTCCCACTCTCAGCAGTGATAGGGAGCTGATGTTAAAGACACTGACTGACCTGAGAACTGAAATACAAACCCTGTAAAAGACAGAAAATAACGCAGATCATTTTCATGAAAAACTAGGTTTTTGTGTTATAATATAAAATTTTTTGGATTACAGAGATGACTGTTGCTGGCAGTAAAAGAGCCATTCAAATTTAAAGCAATGATCAGATATTTAAAATGTTTAAATCATAATTATATCAAGACGTCCGGGGGAACTGTTTCTGATCTACGGAGATTTCAGCTTCTTTTCAGATCAGATCAGAAGTGATGCTCTCTGGTGACAGCGGTGATGACATCATCATATTCATCATCCAATCCGTCCTCAGGCTGGGTGGGCGAGGTCATCACCATGGCAACAGGTAGGCCATTTCCTACAGTCAGAGCAGGTTAGAAAGAAAATATAGATAATTGATCAGCTAAAGAGTTCTGTTAGAGACAACTGTCAACCATCAACACCAGGTGAGTTGAGAGAGTTACCTTTGGCCCTGCGTCGATATAAAGACACCATGATGAAAGTGGAGATGCAGTACGGACAGAACACCACCAGGTGGCAGACCAGTCTGACCACAAGAGGGAGGGAGTCTGAGGTTGTGTAAGGGGGCGGCAGAGTGCTTGTCGTAGGAGAGTTTGTGGTCTTTTGTTTCTCTGTAGAGAGAATCAGCTGTCAGGTGAATATCTGGATAAATGAACTCCTGAAATCAAAGGTAACCTCCTCACCTGTGACAGAGACCCAGCTGGATGGAGACTCTGCCTTCATCAGACCTGGAAACATGGTGGATGGTCATGTGACCTGCAGGCTCAGTCCTGATGAAGGAGCCATCTTTATAGAAACCAGCTGGGAGGTTGGAGGACGTCTCTGTTTTACAGGTCAGAGTGAGGTCTTCTCCCTCCATCACAGGGAGGACAGGACTCTGCAGGATCACTGGTCCACCTCAACACAGAGACAAACTACAGCATGTCATCCATTCACACACAGCTTCATCAATACTGACTCCACAGTCTGATCTTACCAGTGACAGTGATGTTGATGCTGTTACTGGTTGCTCCCTCTCTGGACTCACACCAGTAAACTCCACTGTGTCATGTAAGCATAAAGTTGATTTTACAGGAAGAATTAGAACCAGCAAGGTTTCCCCAGCCATCTCCACACTGTATCCTGGTTTTTCTGGTTGTGTTCCTCTTCAGAGTCCATCCAGCGGAGCTGTCATCCTCCTCATTTTAGTCAAACTGTGTGAGTTTGGTCTCTGTTGTGTTTTCTGCTGCAGAGATTTTCTGAAATGAATCAACTGTTGGGTTGGACACTCTGTGGTGAGATGTCATGTGTGTGTTGACATGTTGATGGTCTTTATTTTATTACCGGAACACACAGTAAACATTAACGTTTTTGTACTTTTTGACTGACCTAAGTTTTATTTTTACCCAGTTTTACTTGAAATATAATATTCAAATACTCGGTATATGTGCAGTTTAGTGTCCCAAATTCCCGACACAATGTCCTTAATTAATTAAGAACCTGCTAAACCACCTGTGCTACCCTAACCATAATACCCTAACCCTAATACTCTAACCCTAATACCCTAACTTGTCTCAAATAAGACCCTCATCATTTGGGACACTCAGTTTTTGGAAAACTGCACGTACACCCAAATACTTTTCCGATTTCTGTAATTCAGTGATGAATTAATTAAAAAGTTAAGATGAAAAACAGATAATTTAAAGAAGAGCCAACAGAGTGAACTGTGAGCTGAACTGAGCATGTGTAAAGAAAGAGAAGGTGCTGTGCTGCCACCTGCTGGCTGTCTGACTCAACTGATATGATGCTTTCATCCAAACACATTTTTACAATGAGCGTCTCATTCCCACTCTCAGCAGTGATATGGAGCTGATGTTAAAGACACTGACTGACCTGAGAACTGAAATACAAACCCTGTAAAAGACAGAAAGTAACGCAGATCAATTTCATGAATAACTACAAAAAAAGCTTTATTCTTTTAATTTAAAATATTCAGGATTAAAGAAATAGCTGTGGCTGCCAGTAAAGGAGCAATTCAATCTTAAAAAGCAATGATCTCATCTTGAATATGTTTAAATCATAATTATATCAAGACGGATATTTCAGCTTCTTTTCAGATCAGATCAGAAGTGATGCTCACTGGTGACAGCGGTGATGTCATTCATCATATTCATCATCCAATCTCTCCTCAGGCTGGGTGGGCGAGGTCCTCACCATGGCAACAGGTAGGCCATTTCCTACAGTCAGAGCAGGTTATAAAGAAAATATAGATAATTGATCAGCTGAAGAGTTCTGTTAGAGACAACTGTCAACAGATCAACATCAGGTGAGTTTAGAGAGTTACCTTTGGCCCTGTGTCGATATAAAGACACCATGACGAAAGTGGAGATGCAGTACGGACAGAACACCACCAGGTGGACGACCAGTCTGACCACAAGGTGGAGGTGGTCTGAGGTTGAGTAAGGGCTTGAGGTTTTAGAAGGTCTTGAGGTAGGAGGAGAGCTTGTGGTCTTTTTGGTTTTCTGTAGAGAGAATCAGCTGTCAGGTGAATATATGGATGAATGAACTCCTGAAATCAAAGGTAACCTCCTCACCTGTGACAGAGACCCAGCTGGGTGGAGACTCTCCAACACTGCTGATGTTGCACTTGTAGAAGCCTTCATCAGACCTGGAAACATGGTGGATGGTCATGTGACCTGCAGGCTCAGTCCTGATGAAGGAGCCATCTTTATAGAAACCAGCTGGGAGGTTGGAGGACGTCTCTGTTTCTACAGGTCAGAGTGAGGTCTTCTCCCTCCATCACAGGGAGGACAGGACTCTGCAGGATCACTGGTCCACCTCAACACAGAGACAAACTACAGCATGTCATCCATTCACACACAGCTTCATCAATACTGACTCCACAGTCTGATCTTACCAGTGACAGTGATGTTGATGCTGTTACTGGTTGCTCCCTCTCTGGACTCACACCAGTAAACTCCACTGTGTCATGTAAGCATAAAGTTGATTTTACAGGAAGAATTAGAACCAGCAAGGTTTCCCCAGCCATCTCCACACTGTATCCTGGTTTTTCTGGTTGTGTTCCTCTTCAGAGTCCATCCAGCGGAGCTGTCATCCTCCTCATTTTAGTCAAACTGTGTGAGTTTGGTCTCTGTTGTGTTTTCTGCTGCAGAGATTTTCTGAAATGAATCAACTGTTGGGTTGGACACTCTGTGGTGAGATGTCATGTGTGTGTTGACATGTTGATGGTCTTTATTTTATTACCGGAACACACAGTAAACATTAACGTTTTGTACTTTTTGACTGACCTAAGTTTTATTTTTACCCAGTTTTACTTGAAATATAATATTCAAATACTCGGTATTTGTGCAGTTTAGTGTCCCAAATTCCCGACACAATGTCCTTAATTAATTAAGAACCTGCTAAACCACCTGTGCTACCCTAACCATAATACCCTAACCCTAATACTCTAACCCTAATACCCCTAACTTGTCTCAAATAAGACCCTCATCATTTGGGACACTCAGTTTTTGGAAAACTGCACGTACACCCAAATACTTTTCCGATTTCTGTAATTCAGTGATGAATTAATTAAAAAGTTAAGATGAAAAACAGATAATTTAAAGAAGAGCCAACAGAGTGAACTGTGAGCTGAACTGAGCATGTGTAAAGAAAGAGAAGGTGCTGTGCTGCCACCTGCTGGCTGTCTGACTCAACTGATATGACGCTTTCATCCAAACACATTTTTACAATGAGCGTCTCATTCCCACTCTCAGCAGTGATAGGGAGCTGATGTTAAAGACACTGACTGACCTGAGAACTGAAATACAAACCCTGTAAAAGACAGAAAGTAACGCAGATCAATTTCATGAATAACTACAAAAAAAGCTTTATTCTTTTAATTTAAAATATTCAGGATTAAAGAAATAGCTGTGGCTGCCAGTAAAGGAGCAATTCAATCTTAAAAAAGCAATGATCTCATCTTGAATATGTTTAAATCATAATTATATCAAGACGGAGATTTCAGCTTCTTTTCAGATCAGATCAGAAGTGATGCTCACTGGTGACAGCGGTGATGTCATTCTCATATTCATCATCCAATCTCTCCTCAGGCTGGGTGGGCGAGGTCCTCACCATGGCAACAGGTTGGCCATTTCCTACAGTCAGAGCAGGTTATAAAGAAAATATAGATAATTGATCAGCTGAAGAGTTCTGTTAGAGACAACTAACAGATCAACATCAGGTGAGTTTAGAGAGTTACCTTTGGCCCTGTGTCGATATAAAGACACCATGATGAAAGTGGAGATGCAGTACGGACAGAACACCACCAGGTGGACGACCAGTCTGACCACAAGGTGGAGGTGGTCTGAGGTTGAGTAAGGGCTTGAGGTTTTAGAAGGTCTTGAGGTAGGAGGAGAGCTTGTGGTCTTTTTGGTTTCTCTGTAGAGAGAATCAGCTGTCAGGTGAATATATGGATGAATGAACTCCTGAAATCAAAGGTAACCTCCTCACCTGTGACAGAGACCCAGCTGGGTGGAGACTCTCCAACACTGCTGATGTTGCACTTGTAGAAGCCTTCATCAGACCTGGAAACATGGTGGATGGTCATGTGACCTGCAGGCTCAGTCCTGATGAAGGAGCCATCTTTATAGAAACCAGCTGGGAGGTTGGAGGAGTTCTTTGTTCTACAGGTCAGAGTGAGGTCTTCTCCCTCCATCACAGGGAGGACAGGACTCTGCAGGATCACTGGTCCACCTCAACACAGAGACAAACTACAGCATGTCATCCATTCACACACAGCTTCATCAATACTGACTCCACAGTCTGATCTTACCAGTGACAGTGATGTTGATGCTGTTACTGGTTGCTCCCTCTCTGGACTCACACCAGTAAACTCCACTGTGTCATGTAAGCATAAAGTTGATTTTACAGGAAGAATTAGAACCAGCAAGGTTTCCCCAGCCATCTCCACACTGTATCCTGGTTTTTCTGGTTGTGTTCCTCTTCAGAGTCCATCCAGCGGAGCTGTCATCCTCCTCATTTTAGTCAAACTGTGTGAGTTTGGTCTCTGTTGTGTTTTCTGCTGCAGAGATTTTCTGAAATGAATCAACTGTTGGGTTGGACACTCTGTGGTGAGATGTCATGTGTGTGTTGACATGTTGATGGTCTTTATTTTATTACCGGAACACACAGTAAACATTAACGTTTTGTACTTTTTGACTGACCTAAGTTTTATTTTTACCCAGTTTTACTTGAAATATAATATTCAAATACTCGGTATATGTGCAGTTTAGTGTCCCAAATTCCCGACACAATGTCCTTAATTAATTAAGAACCTGCTAAACCACCTGTGCTACCCTAACCATAATACCCTAACCCTAATACTCTAACCCTAATACCCTAACTTGTCTCAAATAAGACCCTCATCATTTGGGACACTCAGTTTTTTGGAAAACTGCACGTACACCCAAATACTTTTCCGATTTCTGTAATTCAGTGATGAATTAATTAAAAAGTTAAGATGAAAAACAGATAATTTAAAGAAGAGCCAACAGAGTGAACTGTGAGCTGAACTGAGCATGTGTAAAGAAAGAGAAGGTGCTGTGCTGCCACCTGCTGGCTGTCTGACTCAACTGATATGACGCTTTCATCCAAACACATTTTTACAATGAGCGTCTCATTCCCACTCTCAGCAGTGATAGGGAGCTGATGTTAAAGACACTGACTGACCTGAGAACTGAAATACAAACCCTGTAAAAGACAGAAAGTAACGCAGATCAATTTCATGAATAACTACAAAAAAAGCTTTATTCTTTTAATTTAAAATATTCAGGATTAAAGAAATAGCTGTGGCTGCCAGTAAAGGAGCAATTCAATCTTAAAAAAGCAATGATCTCATCTTGAATATGTTTAAATCATAATTATATCAAGACGGATATTTCAGCTTCTTTTCAGATCAGATCAGAAGTGATGCTCACTGGTGACAGCGGTGATGTCATTCTCATATTCATCATCCAATCTCTCCTCAGGCTGGGTGGGCGAGGTCCTCACCATGGCAACAGGTTGGCCATTTCCCTACAGTCAGAGCAGGTTATAAAGAAAATATAGATAATTGATCAGCTGAAGAGTTCTGTTAGAGACAACTGTCAACAGATCAACATCAGGTGAGTTTAGAGAGTTACCTTTGGCCCTGTGTCGATATAAAGACACCATGATGAAAGTGGAAATGCAGTACGGACAGAACACCACCAGGTGGACGACCAGTCTGACCACAAGGTGGAGGTGGTCTGAGGTTGAGTAAGGGCTTGAGGTTTTAGAAGGTCTTGAGGTAGGAGGAGAGCTTGTGGTCTTTTTGGTTTCTCTGTAGAGAGAATCAGCTGTCAGGTGAATATTTGGATGAATGAACTCCTGAAATCAAAGGTAACCTCCTCACCTGTGACAGAGACCCAGCTGGGTGGAGACTCTCCAACACTGCTGATGTTGCACTTGTAGAGGCCTTCATCAGACCTGTTAACATGGTGGATGGTCATGTGACCTGCAGGCTCAGTCCTGATGAAGGAGCCATCTTTATAGAAACCAGCTGGGAGGTTGGAGGACGTCTCTGTTCTACAGGTCAGAGTGAGGTCTTCTCCCTCCATCACAGGGAGGACAGGACTCTGCAGGATCACTGGTCCACCTCAACACAGAGACAAACTACAGCATGTCATCCATTCACACACAGCTTCATCAATACTGACTCCACAGTCTGATCTTACCAGTGACAGTGATGTTGATGCTGTTACTGGTTGCTCCCTCTCTGGACTCACACCAGTAAACTCCACTGTGTCATGTAAGCATAAAGTTGATTTTACAGGAAGAATTAGAACCAGCAAGGTTTCCCCAGCCATCTCCACACTGTATCCTGGTTTTTCTGGTTGTGTTCCTCTTCAGAGTCCATCCAGCGGAGCTGTCATCCTCCTCATTTTAGTCAAACTGTGTGAGTTTGGTCTCTGTTGTGTTTTCTGCTGCAGAGATTTTCTGAAATGAATCAACTGTTGGGTTGGACACTCTGTGGTGAGATGTCATGTGTGTGTTGACATGTTGATGGTCTTTATTTTATTACCGGAACACACAGTAAACATTAACGTTTTGTACTTTTTGACTGACCTAAGTTTTATTTTTACCCAGTTTTACTTGAAATATAATATTCAAATACTCGGTATTTGTGCAGTTTAGTGTCCCAAATTCCCGACACAATGTCCTTAATTAATTAAGAACCTGCTAAACCACCTGTGCTACCCTAACCATAATACCCTAACCCTAATACTCTAACCCTAATACCCTAACTTGTCTCAAATAAGACCCTCATCATTTGGGACACTCAGTTTTTGGAAAACTGCACGTACACCCAAATACTTTTCCGATTTCTGTAATTCAGTGATGAATTAATTAAAAAGTTAAGATGAAAAACAGATAATTTAAAGAAGAGCCAACAGAGTGAACTGTGAGCTGAACTGAGCATGTGTAAAGAGAGAGAAGGTGCTGTGCTGCCACCTGCTGGCTGTCTGACTCAACTGATATGATGCTTTCATCCAAACACATTTTTACAATGAGCGTCTCATTCCCACTCTCAGCAGTGATATGGAGCTGATGTTAAAGACACTGACTGACCTGAGAACTGAAATACAAACCCTGTAAAAGACAGAAAGTAACGCAGATCAATTTCATGAATAACTACAAAAAAAGCTTTATTCTTTTTAATTTAAAATATTCAGGATTAAAGAAATAGCTGTGGCTGCCAGTAAAGGAGCAATTCAATCTTAAAAAAGCAATGATCTCATCTTGAATATGTTTAAATCATAATTATATCAAGACGGAGATTTCAGCTTCTTTTCAGATCAGATCAGAAGTGATGCTCACTGGTGACAGCGGTGATGTCATTCTCATATTCATCATCCAATCTCTCCTCAGGCTGGGTGGGCGAGGTCCTCACCATGGCAACAGGTAGGCCATTTCCTACAGTCAGAGCAGGTTATAAAGAAAATGTAGATAATTGATCAGCTGAAGAGTTCTGTTAGAGACAACTGTCAACCATCAACATCAGGTGAGTTTAGAGAGTTACCTTTGGCCCTGTGTCGATATAAAGACACCATGATGAAAGTGGAGATGCAGTACGGACAGAACACCACCAGGTGGACGACCAGTCTGACCACAAGGTGGAGGTGGTCTGAGGTTGAGTAAGGGCTTGAGGTTTTAGAAGGTCTTGAGGTAGGAGGAGAGCTTGTGGTCTTTGGTTTCTCTGTAGAGAGAATCAGCTGTCAGGTGAATATCTGGATGAATGAACTCCTGAAATCAAAGGTAACCTCCTCACCTGTGACAGAGACCCAGCTGGGTGGAGACTCTCCAACACTGCTGATGAGACACTTGTAGAGGCCTTCATCAGACCTGGAAACATGGTGGATGGTCATGTGACCTGCAGGCTCAGTCCTGATGAAGGAGCCATCTTTATAGAAACCAGCTGGGAGGTTGGAGGAGTTCTTTCTTTTACAGGTCAGAGTGAGGTCTTCTCCCTCCATCACAGGGAGGACAGGACTCTGCAGGATCACTGGTCCACCTCAACACAGAGACAAACTACAGCATGTCATCCATTCACACACAGCTTCATCAATACTGACTCCACAGTCTGATCTTACCAGTGACAGTGATGCTGATGATGTTACTGGTTGCTCCCTCTCTGGACTCACACCAGTAAACTCCACTGTGGGATGGGACCATGTAGTAGATGATACAAGAAGAACCAGCAAGGTTTCCCCAGCCATCTGCACACTGAGTCCTGGTTTTTTTTGGTTGTGTTCCTCCTCAGAGTCCATCCAGCAGAGCTGTCGTCCTCCTCACAGCTCAGAGAGACAGACTGTCCTCTAAACATCTGAGAGCTGCTGGGACTCACAGTCAGAGAGGCTGGAGGGAGGAGGGTTTAGAAAACACTAAATGACCCCGAGAAGAAAGTCTGAAACCCAAACTTGTTTCCTAATATTTGTGTCCTAAATTATGTGATGAATGTAACCTCTCATGTATAATGAGAGTACTAAAAAACAGACAAAAACTGGTCATTAACTTCCACGAAACGTGATGCATCATGTAGACAGAAATTAGGCTTTTTTTGTTTTTAAACCAGCATGTTACTGTGCGCAGTTGAAGATCTGTCTGACAGGTAAATAAATCCTCATATAACACTGATACTGTACACAGGGGAAACGTGGCAGTTTGACTTTGTAGGGGGAGATATTCCAGCCCAGTCTCACGGCAGTTTGGGAAATGTTCACGTAATTTAACTATTGATTTGTGTGCACAGACACTTTAATCTAAGTTTTTTCCCCCGTGGTGGTCAGCAAGTTTCTTAAACTAATTTATTTCAGTGGGAAGCATTTTTCGTGATCACAGCACAATTCTTTGGAAAACAATGCCAATGTAAAATCAATGAGAAGATGATGTAGCATTAAGAGCGACTACGGTAGTGAGTAGTATGAAAGCCAGAAAATCTGCATAAGGAGGTTGATCGTGGGGGTGGATGGGTCCAACAACACAGGACTCTCACCCAGGAGACCGGGGATCAGGTCCCGCGTGTTACGTTTCCTAAACCCAACCAAGCTAAAACAGCGGTTATAGGGCTCAAAACACCAATAATATCAAAACTGTATCCAGCTTCTCTGCTGTAGCCCGACTGGCAGAAAGAATCGTGCTTTTCCAATCACAAAAAAAACAAAATAAACGTGTCTGTATACATAAATGAATAGATTAAATTAGGAGAACATTTCACAAACTGCCGTGAGACTGGGCTGGATATTCCTACTTTTGCTAACGTTATTTTACCACTGAATGGGAATAGAAGCTGTACATCTCTATAGACTGACACCTGATGGACGTTTTTACTGTGATGGATTTAAGTGTGAAGAGAAGAAGTAAATTAGTTCTAAGCATCTAACTATAGAAAGGGGAACAAATCATCTCTGCCGGGCGTAAACCTCGTATGTTCAAACTCGCTGCTTTTAAGGAAAATACTCATTTGAAAACATTTTATTGAGCTAATGAAGTCAGACAAAGTCAACCCATCCCTGTTTGAATATTTGTAACCCTGTGTACTTTAACATAAAGTTTTCTCAGAGTTCATACTGACCTTGGTTTGTTGTGCTGCTCAGCAGTGAGGTCAGAACTGAAGAGAAATGGACCTCAGGTTAGTTTGAGCTTTTACTGCAGACAGACAGAACAACTGTGAGCTCAGAGAAGATGGAGTCCACAATAAACACTCTCAGCGTCTTCCAGCTTTAACACCAGTTTATTCTGCTTTTCTAACACGCTGCAGCTCCGTCAAATAAGCTCTGACGTTAACCCTTTAACTACAGTTTCTCTGCAGCTGTTGTCACTTCCTGCTCGTAAACGTTTTCTGAACGTTTTAAACAATGAAGCTAACAATGTAATAACAGAACAGAGTGTACTTACAGATCAGCCATAGCAGAGATGTTTGTCCCATCGTACCTGTTGGTGATGTGACATCAAGCACTTTGAATGTTTGACTCAGAGCAGCTAAAACCACTATTTCCTCTTTGGAGGGGGGGTGCAACAGCCGTGTGGTTTCACCTCCTGCAGTTGATAGGACAGTTGGTCTCTTGTGTTAGTTTATAATCACAGAGATGGACGTTGTTGTCGATTGTGATGAAATATTGTTAATTATTTAAATATTTAATTATTTCCATACGTTCATTCCAGAAATGTGAATAATTTACACGTTGATGTCTGTGAAGGTTTTCAGTCATCCAGGTCATAGTTATCCAGGGAAGGGTTAAACTCAGGGGCAACTGGAGATTTTAAATATGCTCCGAATATGTTCAGTTCAGACTGATCTGTAGGGAAACCTGGCTATTTAAAGAGCTCATATTATGCTCTTTTTCAGGTTCATAATTGTATTTAGAGGTTGTAGGGGGACAGTTGAAACACTCTTCAATTGAAATAATTTACAAAGCGATCGGATCGCACTGAAAGCTAATATTTTGTCACCAGCAACCTACACCTGTCCAGGAATTATTACAGCAAAAGTGGAGCGTGCGTAATGTTTCATGTTTCAACATACAGTTTAAGCCATATAAACTTCCAACAACATAAATATTTTAATGCATATCATGAATGGTACTCCCAAAAGGTGTTATTTTAGATAGATTGTTGCTGGGCTATACGTCTTTGTGAATATCTGTTAACAACTCATTGCCGTCACCGTGAAGCGTGTATGAAGCGGTTACTGAAATATCATAAACTGTGGATGATTCTGCCATTTTTATAGCTAGAACAGTACATTTTCCCATTTATATCATGTTTCTATTGTGGGAAATGTCATTTCACTAGGTTTTTACGTGGGTCAGGCCACTGCACATCCAAATAAGTGCCCTTAACGACTCACAGCCCATCATTCTCCATAGGATAACATGGGAAAACTCGGCCCCCTACCTGGTGGGGCCCAAATATGACCTCTCATTGTGATGATGAGCAACAAAAGTGTTGAAAAAGACAACCAAAACATTGGAAAAGAAAAAAAGTTTCAATATTACATTTGTGACCCAGAAAAAACAAGAAGTGTGTCAACGGGGAAGACGGCATTTATCCGGACCCACCCACACACACACACACTGAACACATACAGACACACACTCACTCACACACACACACAGTGAAAACACACACAGACACACATATACAGAAACACACACTCTCTCACACACACAAACACACACACACACACACACACACAAAGGCACACATGTACCCACACACACACACAAAGACACGTACACACACACATACACACAGGAATAAAAAAGTAAATCACATGTTGTGCGTCTATAAACTGAGGAATCTGCTGAGTTTACAATTTCTGCTCCATCCCTCTGTGTGTGTGTGTGTGTGTGTGTGTGTGTGTGTGTGTGTGTGTGTGTCTTACAGCCCTGCTTGTTAAACTGTACTAGGACCCAACGGGTTAGGTCTTAATTTCTATAATTTCACACAGGCTCGGGCCGGGCTCTGGCTTGCGCTCTTGGGGTTGCGCTCTTGGGGTTGCGCTCTTGGGGTTGCGCGGTAAATGAGCGTTCAGGTGATGCTGAGGAGGTGAAACGGAGGCTGGCCTCTGGAGGACGTGGCGACAGCCAACGTTAGTCACGAATAAATGATGTTAAAACGTGCATAAATAACTCATTCTTGATAAAAGGCAAAAGAGCTGTGTATGTGTGTGTGCGCACATTTGAATAATGTCCGGCTGTAAACGGGTTCAAGCTTTAAAAAAGCTGTCCATCAAAATGTACTCGTCGGGCTCGGGCCGAGTTCTGTTTTGACTTTTGATTATTACAGCTCTAACATGAAAGACATTAAAGATACACACACACACACGTGGGTCAGGCACACAGGAAGTCTTTATTTATTCTGTCAGTAGTTACTACGTGAGACCTGAGAGCTTTCGTTAAACACAACATTAAGTCTGGTTTGTTCATTTGGTTTAAATATGATGCGTTGTTGTAAGGTACAACAAGCCCTAACTCAGAGTTTAACATTTACAATAACAAGCAACAGCAAAAAAACAAATAAAAACACTAAGAATGTATTACTTGCAGTTTAAATAATTCGTCATAAAAGCATCGTGACTTTACATTCATTACAAGATATCAACAGAACTGGCTCTAAAAACTGGGAATGGATCGGTTGTATTCAGCTATCAACAGTAATGTGGATTGTACAACATGACATGTCCAGAAAAGTCAATTTAGTAAATGTTAATCTTTGCACACTACTTGCACACTTCAAACACTTAGTTTTAAGTATATAGTGTAGATAACGCAAAAAAAGTCAGTGCACTGAAAGTACCAGGATGACCCCTAAAAACGGTCAAAAAGTTCAGTGTGGAAAGATGGACTCACGTGGGTCTGGCTGCTCCCGGATTTCAAAGCCGACCATAATGGCGGCTCGTTCGGAATAAGATCTCGTATTTTAGGAAAATAGTTCACCGAAACGTGTGTCTGAAAATATTTGAAGAGAGAAATAGGCCGTGCAGTTGCTGAATCTGTCTTCATTTCAGATCTACAAAGGTCAGTTTAAGAGATTTGAGAGGCTTAGTCACGCTCATCCCGCTCGCCATTTCCATAAAGTGTTTTAAAATAAGTGCACTGATTCGCTAGTCAAGGTCTAGCACTCCACCAATCAGATCTGTCATTGAGTCCGACTGCCTGCCCTCTGACCCAGCAAGTCAAATCGGCCCAAATGAAAGCTGACACAGAGGGAGGTAAGTCACCTTCGTTAGGGTCACAGAGAGGGAGGTAAGTCCCCTTCTTTAAGGTCAACGAGAGGGAGGTAAGTTACCTTCTTTAGGGTCACAGAGAGGGAGGTAAGTCCCCTTCTTTAGGGTCAACGAGAGGGAGGTAAGTCACCTTCTTTAGGGTCACAGAGAGGGAGGTAAGTCACCTTCTTTAGGGTCACAGAGAGGGAGGTAAGTCACCTTCTTTAGGGTCACAGAGAGGGAGGTAAGTCACCTTCTTTAGGGTCACTGAGAGGGAGGTTAGTCACCTTCTTTAGGGTCACTGAGAGGGAGGTACGTCACCTTCTTTAGGGTCACCAAGAGGGAGGTAAGTCACCTTCTTTAAATCATGGAGAGGGAGGTTAGTCACCTTCTTTAGGGTCCCCGAGAGAGAGGTATGTCACCTTCTATAGGGTCACCGACAGGGAGGTAAGTCCCCTTCTTTAGGGTCCCCGAGAGAGAGGTAAGTCACCTTCTATAGGGTCACAGAGAGGGAGGTAAGTCCCCTTCTTTAGGGTCCCCGAGAGAGAGGTAAGTCACCTTCTATAGGGTCACCGACAGGGAGGTAAGTCACCTTCTATAGGGTCACTGAATGGGAGTTAAGTCAGCTTCTTCAGGGTCACAGAGAGGGAGCTACATGTTCAATTTGCAATGCCGATTTGTCTGGTGGTGGCGAGGACCCTAAACAATACACAACATGGCCGCTGTTACAACATTTGGTATGAAACATCTGAAAGAATACGTGTTGTGCATGAAGGAATCTCTGGACAGCAGCCAAAATGCACCAATTTCAGGTACGGCAAAGGAAGGACAGTCACTGTTTACTTCATTCATGTGTTTACTGTGTTCATGGACTGAGGATGGGAGGAGGATTCAGCAGAATCTTAACCAGTGGATTCGGTATTCTGCCGAACCCCAAAAATCTGGTTTTGGTGCATCCCTAATTTTCTAGTAGAGATGAAACTGAGAAAAGGTTTTCTCTGATTTACTATCTGTTAGAGTCGAGCTGAGATGGGCCGATTCAGAATGCTGCGATGTCTTATAATTAATCTTTGGTCTGAACTGGACTTCATCTTGAAGTCACTCAGCGTTGGAACAACCCTCTACTTTTCCCGCCCGGTGTAGAAACAGCAGTGGTGACACCAGACTGCTGGGCAGATTTGACCAGAGTGCAGACGACATCGCCACGCAGCCGCCAGTGTGGCTCAAAAGTGACGCAGCGTACAACGCAGAGCCACCGAGATACACCGCAAACATCAGCAACAGCGCTCCCAGTATGGCCATGATGGTGCAGAAAGCCCTCTGCTTTGATTGGTCTACCCGCTCCCTGTCCCCGCCCACTTCCCCCGGCCCCGGACGAATCAGAACGCAGAGAACAGAAAGGCTGCAGAAAGAGACGACAAGTAAGGAAATAACCAAGAGGCTGAGAAAATGGAACAACGGGCAACTTGGGCACATAAAGAGCTAATACACCACTCCATCCAAAGCACAGGAGCCAGACGCACCCACAGCTGATGTTTCTGATCCTGACCCCCCCGGACTGTTTCAGCCCCAGGTAGGTGACGGGGTGAACGACAGCCAGGTAGCGCTCCACGCAGGTGAGGGTGTGAAACAGAGTCTGTCCGGGGAAAACGATGTGCAGCGCGTAGAAACCCACAATCTTCATCTGTGGGAGATCTGAGTAAAACACGCAGCAGAAGAAACAGCAGCCCAACACGCTGATCAGCTCGACGGCCGCCATGTGGAAGGTGAAGACGTCTGAGTGGCTCGGCTGCCGTCGCCGCCGGTGACCCACGTGGAGGACGAAGATGAAGAGAAGGACGAACAGGAGGAATTTGATGGCGGTAAACGCGACGGAGATGAAGAACGTGATGGGAACATCAAAGCAGTGGTACAACAGGTCCAGGGTGCCGTTGGTGGAAGATAAGTTGGCTGACATGTCTGATGTTAGGAAGACTTGAGGGAGAGGAGAAGAGGGAGAGGAGCAGAGGGAGGGGAGCAGAAAGAGAGGAGCAGAGGGAGGGGATAAGAGGGAGGGGAGCAGAAAGAGAGGAGCAGAGGGAAAGGAGAAGAGGGAGAGGAGCAGAGGGAGGGAGGGGAGCAGAAAGAGAGGAGCAAAGGGAGAGGAAAAGAGGGAGAGGGAGAGGGAGCAGAGGGAGGGGATCAGAGGGAGGGGAGCAGAGGGAGAGGAGAAGAAGGAGAGGAGCAGAGGGAGGGGAGCAGAAAGAGAGGAGCAAAGGGAGAGGAAAAGAGGGAGAGAGGGGGAGAGGAGCAGAGGGAGGGGATCAGAGGGAGAGGGAGCAGAGGGAGGGGAGCAGAGGGAGGGGAGCAGAGGGAGGGGATCAGAGGGAGGGGGGCAGAGGGAGAGGAGCAGAGGGAGGGGGGCAGAGGGAGAGGAGCAGAGGGAGGGGATCAGAGGGAGGGGATCAGAGGGAGGGGAGCAGAGGGAGAGGAGCAGAGGGAGGGGATCAGAGGGAGGGGAGCAGAGGGAGAGGAGCAGAGGGAGGGGAGCAGAGGGAGGGGAGCAGAGGGAGAGGAGCAGAGGGAGAGGAAGATGCATGATAAGAAATATGGATAAATATCAGAGTAATACAACAACATTTGCGTTTCTTAAGGCCGTCGTGCGGAGGCTCCAGGTAGAGCTTCCGCCCTAGCCTATGTAAGTGGCCTGATGTTTATACTGTGTGTGTGTGTGTGTGTGTGTGTGTGTGATAGTGATTATCTTCAGAGTGAGTACCGACTCTAGTTATAGTGAGAGAACCAAAGAGTCTCCCCTGTTCTTTCTGACCATGGTGGGAAATCTGGAGCAGGAGAATTTAACCCTCTCCTTGATTTCTTGATGTTTATGGAGAAGGAGAACCAGGAAATCAGTCGGGGGGAAATGCAACGCTACCAAGCTACGGCCGAGCACCCTAACGTGTAGTTGCATTTTTCGAGAGGTGACGTCAGGCTACCGCGTAGACACAGAGGGGTCTGCGGTATCTCCCCCGCCCCCAGGGCTCATCATGATTATTTTGATCAATATTGAGAAACCCGATTAATTATCATGATTATTTGTTGATTTTAACCAAACTAATTTGATTGTCACATAGGCTAATTATAACTGCTTTTCTTTACTAATCTATTGTATTATATTGCTCGATCACGCAAATTTGATCGTGGGAAGCCAAAACCCTACCCACCCCTGGACACGATAGATAGCGGGCGTAGAGACGTCTGCCTTCTCTCCAATATAAAGGAACCAGAAGGAACTGGGCTTGTGTCATTTGTGCAATAAGTAAGCTATTGGGGTTGTGCAATATGTTAGTTGTGCAATATGTAGGCTATTTGAGTTGTGCAATATGTTAGTTGTGCAATACGTAGCCTATTTGAGTAATGCATTTTGTCATTTGTGCAATATGTAGGCTATTGGGGTTGTGCAATATGTTAGTTGTGCAATACATAGGCTATTTGAGATATGCATTTTGTCATTTGTGCAATATGTAGGCTATTGGGGTTGGGCAATATGTTAGTTTTGCAAGATCTCATTGTGCAAGGGCTGTGCTACCCTTCTTGCGGAGAATGCAGCGGACAGGGTTGTTCTATTAAACTCTGCCACTGAAAGGATGAGTTAATGTGATACTATATAGGGACCTGTCTAATGTATAGGAGAGTAATACTATATAGGTACCTGTCTAATGTATATGAGAGTATTACTATATAGGGACCTGTCTAATGTATATGAGAGTATTACTATATAGGTACCTGTCTAATGTATATGAGAGTATTACTATATAGGGACCTGTCTAATGTATATGAGAGTATTACTATATAGGGACCTGTCTAATGTATATGAGAGTATTACTATATAGGGACCTGTCTAATGTATATGAGAGTATTACTATATAGGTACCTGTCTAATGTATATGAGAGTATTACTATATAGGGACCTGTCTAATGTATATGAGAGTATTACTATATAGGGACCTGTCTAATGTATATGAGAGTATTACTATATAGGGTACCTGTCTAATGTATATGAGAGTATTACTATATAGGGACCTGTCTAATGTATATGAGAGTATTACTATATAGGGACCTGTCTAATGTATATGAGAGTATTACTATATAGGGACCTGTCTAATGTATATGAGAGTATTACTATATAGGGACCTGTCTAATGTATATGAGAGTATTACTATATAGGGACCTGTCTAATGTATATGAGAGTATTACTATATAGGTACCTGTCTAATGTATATGAGAGTATTACTATATAGGGACCTGTCTAATGTATATGAGAGTATTACTATATAGGTACCTGTCTAATGTATATGAGAGTATTACTATATAGGTACCTGTCTAATGTATATGAGAGTATTACTATATAGGGACCTGTCTAATGTATATGAGAGTATTACTATATAGGGACCTGTCTAATGTATATGAGAGTATTACTATATAGGGACCTGTCTAATGTATATGAGAGTATTACTATATAGGGACCTGTCTAATGTATATGAGAGCATTACTATATAGGGACCAGTCTAATGTATATGAGAGTATTACTATATAGGTACTTGTCTAATGTATATGAGAGTATTACTATATAGGTACCTGTCTAATGTAAATGAGAGTATTACTATATAGGTACTTGTCTAATGTATATGAGAGCATTACTATATAGGGACCTGTCTAATGTATATGAGAGTATTACTGTACAAAACTCCATCAGCCAGTTCTGTTTATTCTGTTGCTTGTTGTTGTATTTCAGTCAGGCAATGTTATTCAATTTCTGTGAATAGGTCCTATTATTTTGATCAGGCACTTGGTTGGCCACCTAGCGGTACAAAGCCTGAAGTAACAGTCAGGACCCTCCTTTCCAGAGTCAATCACACATGTGCAGGGCAAGATTGTGCAGCATCAGGTTGAATCTTTTTCATGCAGTATTATGTGGTGTGCGTGCATCTAATGAACCACACCCAATCTGCCAAGCTTTCATTCACCTGATCATCTCTGTTCTGTGTTGTTGTGAGTGTGAAGACTTAATGTGCAATAAATCTTTGAACGACCTTGACAAGCCAAGCCTGGTGTTTGTGTTCTGACTGGACACCCTGTAGAGGTTGCTGCCGGAAATTAAGAGCTACTTTCCACATCACTTAAATACTTTTCATGGTCCTTCAAGCCGGAATTAGCAAGTTCTACAGCCTAACCATGACGGCCAAAGAGGAAAGTCAGTCACCCACAACACACGAAGAAACAGAAGGACGATCAGACGCCACAGGCCTTGAGAGATGTCTACTCATTCTCGCTGAAGAGAACACAGTCTTAAGTCGCAGTCTAGAGGACATGAAGGAGCAACAGGTGGACTACTCACGGCATCATAGCGCTGAAGCCAGGGCCTCACCCTGCTCTAGATCAAGCTCTCCGGTTTCGCAGTGCATGGAGACGTCTCCAAGAGATCGACAGGATCCACGTCCTCCAATGTATCCATACGAATCGACAGCTACTCAGGGCAAGCTACAGTATGCAACGGAAAGAGGGGATGTTGATGACATCGCTGATGACATTGCCCGTGGTCTGGAAAGGATGGGACGACCATTCGGCCGAGACAGAGTATCCCCTTCTCGAGACCACCATAGCGGGAGGATAGGATGCCAAAGCAGATCCTCACTGTCTCATGGATATCAGGATGCGGGTGCATCTGTCAACTATCGTCATGACTATTCAAGTAAACACAGATATGACACCCCAAGATACTATACCGCAAGTCGGCGCTACAGCCCCAGACACCGTGAACCTTCTTACTCACCTGAGCGCCATCCTCGACGTATTCCAGGGGAGAGGGAGTTCACATACCGGGGCCCAAAGCCAAAGATTCCCGACTTTGTTCATGAAGATCCACGTGAGTTCGCAAGGCTCAAAGTTGCTCTTGACAACATACTTCCTCCTGACGCCACGGAGCGATTCAAGTTCCAGATTCTACTGGATCACCTGAAAGTGGAAGAAGCATTACTCATCGCTGACTCCTACAGTCACAGCAGATATCCATATACTGATACCATGGAGGCTTTGACAGAGATATATGGCCAACCTCACCAGCTTGCACTTCAACGCATCTCAAAGCTAATGGAGGAGCCAAACATCAGGTCAGGGGATACAAAGGCCTTTCGACAATTTGCTCTTAAAGTGCGCGCCTTGGTAGGCATGTTAGAGCAACTTGGCAACAGTGGACAAACAGAGCTGTGGTGTGGATCCCATGTTTCACGACTCTTGGGAAACTTGCCTCATGATTTAAGAGCTAACTTCAGGAGGCATGTGAATCCCATAAGAACTCCTATTCCCACTCTTCTTGATCTAGCCGACTGGCTAGAGTATGAGGTGAAGGTGCAGGTCGATGGTTCACAGTTCAATGTTGACCACAGCAAGGAACGCCAGTGCTCCAATGATCAACGCAAGGACCGCCAGTCAAAGTCCAGGTCCACAGCAGTTTTTCACAGCAGTGAGCCACAAGCATCCCCGCTGGCACCAAAATCAAGTGGTTCAGATCGGCCTAGTGAGCCCAAGAAATTCTGCCCCTTTTGCAACACCACATATGAATCAGTGTGTAAACTTCCGGATCCTCACTACAGAGCAGATTGGAAAGTGGATCCGGTCCAACCAGAGATGCTGGAAGTGCGGAAGGGAACACTTGTCAGCTGAATGCACCTTGAGGGCCAAATGTAAGAGATGTGACAAGCGGCATCTGGAGATCCTTCATGAAGTGAACACAGGTGGATGTCAGACCGCCACTTCTAGGTTTCCAGTGAGTGCCAAACCAACCTGCTCCACTGCTGAAACCCTCTATGTAGATAGACCCACTGGTAGCAGCAAGGTGCTACTGAAGATGAGCAGAGTCATCTTGAGGTACGGTGACAACTCTTTGGACACATATGCTCTACTAGATGATGGTTCAGAGCGCACCATATTACTGCATGAAGCAGCTCAACAGCTCGGCCTCCAAGGAGCACCTGAAGAGCTATCATTGCGCACAGTGCGCCAAGATGTGAGAGTTATCCACGGAGCCACAGTGTCACTCTCAGTTTCACCTGTCAACCAACCTAATCACACCTTCCTCATTCAAAGGGCATTCACCGCCAAAGAGCTTGGTCTGGCACAACACACTTACCCAGTTGCAGCACTGAAGAAGTCATATTGGCACCTTAAGAACTTACCTCTCCAGCTTATTGACTGCGCACAACCCTTGCTCCTCATAGGATCAGACCATCCGCACCTCATAACACCAACTGAGCCTGTTCGCCTGGGTCCTCCAGGAGGGCCAGCTGCTGTCAAGACGCGGTTGGGATGGTCACTTCAGGGTCCCTCTAAGATGCTGAAATACAGCCTGAACACTCAGCAATGCCTTTTTACATCCATTGCCCCTGTGACCGCTCCTGTGACTTCAGAGTTACTCAGTCATGTAGAAAAGTTGTGGCAGTTAGATATTCTGCCCTACCGAAGCGAGAAACATGTGACACGATCCAGGCAAGACACAGAGGCCATTCGGATTCTGGAGGAAAAGACAGTTCGCATGAAAGTGGAAGGAGTTCTGCGGTATGCTACTCCATTGCTGTGGAAAAGAGACCTACCCCCCCTAGCTGCTCCGAAAGAATCAGTGATGGCCCAACTGCGTGGTACCGAGAAGAGGCTTGCTAGTGATCCTGCAAAAGCCGCCACTTACAACATGGAGATAAGCAAGCTGGTTGAAGCTGGTTATGTTAAGAAGATCCCCATGGAGGAAGTAGCCACAAGTTCCGGGTGGTACATTCCACATCATATGGTCCACCATAATGGGAAGAACAGAATCGTCTTCAACTGTTTCTTCTCCCACAAGGGCATCAGTTTGAACGACCACCTCCTTCCTGGACCTGTGTTGGGTGCTACACTGCTCGGTGTTCTCCTCCGCTTCCGTGAACATGCCTTTGTGATCAGTTCAGATATAAAGGGCATGTTCCATCAGGTACGCCTTCTCCCAGAGGACCAGCCACTCCTGAGGTTCCTTTGGAGAGAGATGAGGAGAAATGACCCCCCTGACATATATCAGTGGCAAGTCCTGCCTTTCGGCACAACCTCAAGTCCCTGCTGTGCCACTTTTGCTCTCCAGACACATGTGGCCAACCATACGGAGGCTGGAGACAAGTTGCGCACCTCAGTTGAGCAGTGCTTTTATGTAGACAATTGTCTACAGAGTCTACGCACTGCTGAAGAAGCAAGACAACTGATGGATGATCTTCGCCATCTCCTCGCTGAAGGTGGGTTCGAGTTGCGACAATGGGCCAGCAACTGCCCAAGCATCATCAGCCATCTGCCCTCAGAGTTCAGGTCTCAAAGTAGTGAACTCTGGTTCAACCAAGACACGACCGACCCAGAGGAGCGCACTCTTGGACTGATATGGCACTGGCAGTCGGACACACTCAGTTACAAGCATGGCCAATTGGAGACTGACACTCAGCCCACAATGCGCAGTATCTACAGGATCCTTGCCAAGCAGTATGACCCACTTGGCTTCATTGTGCCATTCACTACCAGGGCCAAGATCTTGGTACAGAAGCTCTGGGATCGGAAGCGTGAATGGGATGATCCAGATTTACCTCATGACCTCCTTCAAGCATGGTTCTCCTGGGTAGAGGAACTCCCACAGTTGGCACACATCACATTGCCGAGATGTTACACCACAGCAGAGCTGGATGCAAACACCTGCAAACGCACTATCCACGTCTTCTGTGACGCATCAGAAAAAGCATATGGCTCTGTTGCGTATCTTCGCACTGAAAACAGTGGACGTATCCAAGTCGCGTTTATTGCCGCACGCTCTAGAGTGGCTCCCAAATGGCAACTGTCTATCCCAAGACTGGAGCTCTCTGCTGCCTTAACAGGTGCCCAACTGGCGTCAGTCCTGAAGAAAGAGCTAACCCTCGAAGTCCACAGCTACATCTACTGGACAGACTCTATGACGGTCCTTACCTGGTTGCAATCAGAATCTTGCAAATACAAAGTCTTTATGGGTACTAGGGTTGCGGAAGTGCAGGAATTGTCTGATGCAGGAACCTGGCGCTATGTTGAATCGCAGAGAAACCCAGCTGATGACATCACCAGGGGAAAGACTCTGACCCAGCTAGCTGAACACACTCATTGGTTCCAAGGCCCAGCCTTCCTTTGGCAGCCTGAGACCTATTGGCCGGAGAAGCCATCCAAAAGTTCAGCAGATGCTCCTGAGGAACTGCGGAAGCAAACCTTTTGTGGAGCTACAGCTGTCGACAGTGGTCCATCGCAGCTTGATGTCAGTCAGTACAGCACATTCCAGGAGCTCCTTGAAGCTGTAGCCTGTCAACTACATGGGGTGGCTTTGGGGACCCACAGTCTGTCAGCAGACACCCTCAGGAAAGCTGAATTGGATATTCTTCGTCGAGCCCAGATTGAGAGTTTTCCAGATGACATGGCCCAGCTGCAAGCAGCAAATCCTGTCTCCACGAATAGTAGACTAGTCACACTTGCCCCTGAGCTTGACGCTGATACCCAGCTCATTCGGGTAGGAGGCCGCCTACGTAGATGTGATCAATTAGATCAGGAAGTGCAACATCCAATCGTGCTTGATCCTGCCCATCCCGTTACCAAGCTGATCATCAAACGCTACGACAACAATCTACACCACCCTGGTCCAGAAAGGGTATTCGCAGAGATCAGGCGGCGCTTTTGGATCCTGAGAGGCCGGCAGGCAATACGCAAGTTCCAACACAGTTGCACTGAGTGCCGCAAGTGGCGTGGAACACCAGACATCCCACGGATGGCTGACTTGCCCCCGTCCAGTCTAAGGCTCTACAAGCCAGCCTTTTACTCCACCGGAATAGACTGTTTTGGCCCAATTCAGATCAGAGTGGGGAGGCGCAATGAAAAGCGCTGGGGCATATTGTACAAGTGCCTTACAACCAGAGCAGTCTACATAGACCTTCTTTCATGCATCGACTCAGACTCCTTCCTAATGTCACTCCGTCGTTTTGTGTCCAGAAGAGGAAAGCCACATGAGATCCTTTGTGACAGAGGGACAAACTTCAAGGGCGGTGACAAGGAGCTTAAAGAGGCATTCCAGATCCTCCATCCAGCCCTGAAAGAGCAGCTGACAGCCCAACAGATCGATTTCCGCTTCAACCCACCAAGTGCTCCTCATTTTGGCGGCTCATGGGAACGGGAAATACGATCCATGAAGGCAGCACTGTACACAGTTCTTGGAGCACAGACTGTGCCCGAAGAGGTGCTCAGGACAGTCTTGGTAGAGATCGAAGGCATACTTAATTCCAAACCTTTGGGCTATGTGTCCTCGAATGTCTCTGATCCAGATCCTGTGACTCCAAACTCTCTTCTCATGGGGCGGCCTGACACTTCTCTGCCCCAAGTGATCTATTCAGAGTCTGAGTTGCTAACACGCAAACGCTGGAGGCACAGTCAAGTCCTGGCTGACCAGTTTTGGGCCAGATTTGTCCGCCAGTACCTGCCAACGCTACAGACACGTCAGAAATGGCAAAAAGGAGAAAGAGAACCTGACCAATGGCACAGTGGTGATGATCGTGGACCCTCAGGTACCGAGAGCCCTCTGGCTTGTTGGAACCGTTAAGGCAGTCCATCCCGGCTCTGATGGAAGAGTGAGGGCAGCTGAAGTACTGGTCAAGGACCGTACCTATCTCCGACCAGTAGCCAGTAGATCAGTCTTCCTGCGCTTCCAAACGACCATGGATAGATGGACTTTCAGAAACAAATCTGCATAACAGATTTGGGGGCGGCTGTACAAAAGTTCATCAGCCAGTTCTGTTTATTCTGTTGCTTGTTGTATTTCAGTCAGGCAATGTTATTCAATTTCTGTGAATAGGTCCTATTATTTTGATCAGGCACTCGGTTGGCCACCTAGCGGTACAAAGCCTGAAGTAACAGTCAGGACCCTCCTTTCCAGAGTCAATCACACATGTGCAGGGCAAGATTGTGCAGCATCAGGTTGAATCTTTTTCATGCAGTATTATGTGGTGTGCGTGCATCTAATGAACCACACCCAATCTGCCAAGCTTTCATTCACCTGATCATCTCTGTTCTGTGTTGTTGTGGGTGTGAAGACTTAATGTGCAATAAATCTTTGAACGACCTTGACAAGCCAAGCCTGGTGTTTGTGTTCTGACTGGACACCCTGTAGAGGTTGCTGCCGGAAATTAAGAGCTACTTTCCACATCACTTAAATACTTTTCAATTACTATATAGGTACTTGTCTAATGTATATGAGAGTATTACTATATAGGGACCTGTCTAATGTATATGAGAGCATGTTGTGTTGCAGTGCTGAGAGATGTTCATTTTCTGTATTTTGTGTCATCTTTGTAAAGCTGTGGAGCGAACAGAGTCCAAAACAAAGTTCACTAAAGATACGAAAATATATCTTATCATTAGCGGCAAAAAATTGTATATGAGAGAATTACTATATAGGGACATGTCTAATGTATATGAGAACATGTTGTTTTGCAGTGCTGAGAGATTTTAATTTTTTTGTCGTCTTTGTAAAGCTGCTGAGTCCAAAATAAAGTTCCCTTCGGGGACAATAAAGTATATTTTATCTTATCTAAAGCGCCAACAAAAATACAGAAGGCAGATGTCTCTACAGCCGATATCTCCAACATCAATACTATCAGACAGCACAACAAGCTCCTTAAACGTACATTTCTATAATTTCTGTACTGTATTTATGGTCAATTTGTATTGTATTATTGTATATATCTTTTTATGGCCATTTAGGAGGGTTTGAGCATTGAAATTTCCATTTTTATGGATGAACTTGACTTGGCTTGATAAATAGCTCTACAGGTAAGAGAAAAGATTATTGATTTTGAGGTGGAAAGTCCCTTTAAAAAATACACTAAATCAGTTTCATTATCAACCAATTTGAGATAAAACTAAAATACAAAATCACAGATTTATTTTAGTCACAATTGTAAAAATTCAAAAATCCTTTTGAACACATTGTTTGCCTAAAGAAAAAAAACAATCACAATTTAATGCTCATATTCTGGTTCCCGAGTGTTTATTATCACATATATAAGAGAATTTACCTAAACACACGTATTAACACACTGTTTTTATATCATAAATATGGGTTTCTTACAACCAAAATGCCCCAAAAATAACATGGATGTACAGTACGTTGTATAGAACCAATATGACGATCTTTGCATGTAAAATGAATGACTACTTTCATTGGATTTTGGGTGAAACATTTGAAAAACATATTTAAACGGTTATAAAACAGTATCGTGTGTGGCCGGGTTGGTCCAGTGGGTAGAGCAGGCGCACATATAGTGAGAGGTTTATACCTCGACGAAGAGGTCCAGGGTTCAAATCCGACCTGTGATGAATTCCTGCATGTCTTCCCCCTTGTTTCACATAACTGTCTTATCAAATAAAGGCAGAAAAGCCCAAAAAATAATTAAAAACAACCCCAGTATCGTGACTAAACTTTGACATAAATGTGTGATCCACTCAACATCCTTTGATCTTAGCTATTAGTCAAAATAACTCATAATTTCTGCCTTTTTACCTCAAAAATTAGGTGTAGTGTAAATATATAATGTATATTTAAGATGTATTGAGCATGAATTTAAAACAAAACATTGAAAGAAAGTGACAAAAGCATAAAAAAAGCACCAAAATTTAAATTTGACTTTTGACACCAGACTTGACCATACTGTGAGATAGAATCTGTGTTTTCAGCTGTCGAGTCACATTTAAGGTCCAGTTGCTGATGAAATCATCTGGTCAAAAGTTTGTATTTTTTCTCTCTTTGAGCCTAAATAAATGTTTGAATATTGGACATGAAGGACCACTCACCTTCCCCCCGATGGTCTCTTGATGGGTCTCCGAACACGTCAACTCGTCTCTGAGATGGAGTCCAGTGTGAGTCGAGTGCAGCTTCTTTGCATGTTGCAAATTCACGGCAGATTTTATGATACTTTTATGCTAAATTGCGATAGGCAAATAATGTTTCACCGTGATTGTTCCGCAGCGGGAGGAGATGGTAGGTTAGTCTCTCAGCACTTAGGGAAATACACTGGGATTTAGGATGGACCTTTAATGTAAATAAGCTGCTAAAGTGTGAAGACAGACAGACAGAAAGACAGAGAGAGAGAGAGAGAAAAAGACAGATAGAGAGAGACACAGAGAGAGAGAAAGAGACAGAGATCGACAGAAAGAGAGAGAGACAGACAGAAATATATAAATGTCTGTCTGCGCGTGCTGCTTAGTATTATAGGTGAATGTGCCTCTTCCTATGTTAAGAGTCCTATGTTAATAGTCTGGTGGCGCTGCTGTTAAGCTTGTATTGTTTATGTTTTTCCGTGTAGTTGCCATGCGTCTTTAATAATGTTTGTTGCGTGTTTTTGGTCATTTTAGTTTAACTGTCTGAGTTTTGTCTCTTTTCTGTTTTCTGCTGCAGTGTTTCTGAAATGAATTAACTGAATGAATGAATAAAAAATCCATAAGTTAAAGAGCTCTGAGCAGAGGGTCTGAGGTGTGATTCTCTAGTCGGTGAACATTCAGTCAATTTTCTTAAGTTTTAAAGTCACAGAAACCATCAGGTTCTGTTTTTCAGCTCATGATTACATTCTGATTATCTTTAATGAGCAGATATACAGGATGCTGTTCTTCCACACCAGACATATTCACAGTTAGACTCAGACTGCTTTATATTTTTCAAAACATAGAAGCCATCAAATAACGTGACACAGCCAGGTCACCCATCCTTACTATTTTCCCTCTTGCACATATTTTTGTATTAAAACCCTGTAACTGCCCCTAGGGCAGTAACTGCACATTCCTGCACAAATGTACACTTTGAATGCACAAACTATATTTACGTAGTCTTACATTTTTTCTATAAGATGCTGATTGTAAAACTCTCTCTGGATGAGAGCATCATATCAGTTGAGTCAGACAGCCAGCAGGTGGCAGCACAGCACCTTCTCTTTCTTTACACATGCTCAGTTCAGCAGGGAACAGCTCCAACACAACACAGTCTCCCTACTTGTCAAATGTATGACGCATGGTCAAGGAACCCTGGCGTCAAGTTTCAACGAAAGAGGTGTACCCTTGACGTTATTTTTCGACAAGGGGGTCCGTCAGATAGACATTCATGCTATTCCCTTACCGTCAAATACCGACGAAAGAAAAAACACGCCCCACAGTCAGCGATTGTGTTGCCAGCAACAACACGTTGCTCAGTTTTGTTCCAGTAAGTTATGAACCATATTAACGTTTAAACAAATCCGCGGAAAACTCCGGATGACGTAGTACGTCCCGCTCAGCAGATAAGAAGATACAAATTAGGGATGCACCGAACCCAGATTTTTGGGGTTCTGTCGAACCCCGAACCGAACCAAACCCTACTCCCAATCTTAACACAGTAAACACATTAATGAAGTAAACAACGTCCACAGCAGTGCATTTATTTTCATTGTATTTTAACTGTAAAAAATAAAAAAGAATAGTCAACATTATGACCGGCACACAAGTGGGAAAAACTATTTTTGACAAAGCCTATGTTTACCATATTTCGAGATCCAACCAATATCCAAAATATTAGCCTTTTAGATTTATAATCCCATAAAGTAGACTGCCCCCACGCTATATTCACATTGTAGGAAAGTACATCGCTATCGCCAGATGAGTGACAATTTTGTTTTTCAAACTTTGCCTTACCAGTGTATGATGAAGACATGTTAGGTGGGTGGAATTAGAAAGCTACCGTTAGCTAACGAGCAGCAGCCGGCCGTTTCGGTCACTCCGCTCCCGCTGTAGGAAGACTCATTTACCGAGAGAACAGCTGACAGCCTGGGAGAGGCACGGTCTGGTTAACACCAGTTTTTAGCTGGGACTGTCCTTCATTTGCCGTACCTGAAGTTGCTGTCTGGAGATTCCTTCATGCACAACTCATATTCTTTTGGATGTTTCATACGCAAATGTCTTAACAGCGGCCATGTTGTGTATTGTTAGGGTCCTCGTCACCATGAGACAAATCAGCATTGCAAATTGAACATGCAGCTGGTTCGTGTACTTTTTCGTTCATTCGATTTTCATTTCATAAACAGGTATTAAAAAACAAAAAACAAATGGTTATTTGATTTTCGTTTTATTTGAAATTGAAATACAAGGCGTTTTTTCTTTTTCATGGTCGAAATGGAATGGAAGAAATTTAAAATATGGTGTGATTTTCATTTTCTAATTTATATAACAAAAATAAAATCACTCGAAAACAGAAACGAAAAAAGGCTTGTTTTTTTATATTCAGAGACCAGATGTTGTCATTTCCAAGGCAACAGCGCCAGCCTAGCCTACCATTGTTGCTTTCAGCCCAGGCCAAAATTACTTTGGAAAACCTAGCTATACTCTTGATCAGGGGTCTCAAACCCCGCGGCCCGATAGTTTGTGGCCCCCGCCTTAATATGAAAGTTTAGTGTATTTAGTGTAGTGCGGCCCGCGAGTGTGATGTGTAGCCTATTGTACTTTACAGTGCTGTGTGCGGAGCTGAACGAACCGACCAATCACGGTGGGCTATATGGCTCTCGGGGGCGGGACATCGGCCGGGCTTGATTCAAGCAGAGAAACATTCCTCAATGAGTGAAAGTTACAGCAGCGTTGCCATGGAGTGTTTTCTTCCGTGCCTGCTGGCTGCCTCGTTTCTATTGGGCACATGCGGACATTCGTCCCAGCGCGCTGCGTTCACAACACTTCACTTATTTTAAGTTGCTGCCCAGGACATTATACCTAGCCTATATATATATACTGTATATAAATATATATAACCAGGGGTTAAATTGGGCCGGGGCTCTCCGGGGCTCGGCCCCGGCACATAGGCTAAGCCTGCTCGTTTGTCCGGATGTGCCTGCTTGCAGTCTAAATATGTCACAAAACAATTTATGAAAGTGATGCTTTTGAAAACATGATATTTGAATGATGATGATACATGACATTTTTTTGAAATGGCATGTCTATTTTGTCTCGGTGGAGCTGAGATGAGAACAATCAGAACACGGCAACAACCCTCCCATCACTGCAGACAATTCACCACCGCGGGTCAACAATAACGCCAAAGTGTCTCCGTCGGTAGGATTAACAGATCAAATGCTTTCTCATAAAGCTAAAAACCCCGTTCGCAGCGGTGGAAGCCCGGTGCTCGGAAGCTTCACCGCCCGCTACGAGTTCATGTCGCTGACCAAGCCGTGGAACCGCATCTCCGCCAGCGGTAGGGCTCTGAGCATCGGAGAGCCCCACTCGGTGTGCGTGTGTGTGCGTGCGTGCGTGCGTGCGTGTGTGTAAGTAAAGAGAGAGAATGGGAGAAGAAGTTTGTGTAAAGTGGTCCTGGTCACCACAGACCCAAATCTTCTCAGCTGTTGCTACTGTCATATGCTGCATGTCGGTCTCTTCATGTGACACATTATGTTTGGCACATTGTATGTGTTACTTCTTATATCATAACAAGGTAATACAATATGTAATCAAGTGATGACTGATTAACAGTAATGTAAATGCTAAATACCCTAATACCTGTTGATACTACAACAATGCAAGTATAGGCTCTTAACCTTGCAGTTTTGCACATATCATGTAAGACTCAATTTCTCCATTTCGTTGCACAAAACTCTCCAGAAACTGCCATTTAACGGTTTATTTTTCAAATTTTTTTCCCGGGGGGGTATACACCCGGACCCCCCTAGAATAGGCTATATATATGTATATATAGTTATACATACACGTCAATGCCACTTAGAGAGGTAATATGAGGTCTCTCTCTGACAAGGTAAAACAAAGTGATGCGTATACGCGGCGGGATAAAAGAATATAAATAATAAAATTAAAGAGATTTGAGAAGATTGGAATTTTTTTAACAAAGCTTTTCTTGTGGAAAACCTGATGCGGCCCGGCCTCACTCAGACTCTGCCTCCAGCGGCCCCCAGGTAAATTGAGTTTGAGACCCCTGCTCTTGATAATGCTTGGGGGGAATTTTATTTCATAATGTCACATTTATTTATTACCCTCTCTCCCTGCCTCCCTGTCTCTAGCCGAGAGCATCAGGTGGTGAAAACATGGAGGCCACAATAACAGAAGATTTTCTGCTGGGAACGAGAACGGGAAAAGACACGGATAATGTGTTGTTTTTTTATACATGGGCCTATTTCTGAATAACTTTAAACATATTATGTTTGAGTATGTTTATTGGCAGAGGCATTTGTCCACAATAAACAGTTTATGGTCATTAAAATTTGTTCAGTGAACCAAAGTCGCCTCCATCAAACGTCAGTTGTCAACAACGCGTCACCAACCGGGAAACTCGGGTATCAAAATCCAGCCCCAGTTTCCCACCTCTGACTCCCACAGGACGTTACGTGAATGGTGACGTTTTCACTCGGAAAAACGTTTTTCCGATGTCCATGAACGCAGGGTGACTCTGCAGAGCTGGCGTTACCCGCTCTATAATCAATGAGCAATGATCAAGGATTACCAAATTTCTTTCTCATATTGCTCCTCATAACCACTGAAAACTGTCAAAAATCTAACCAAAAAAGTCCAATTATTATGGACGTTAGCTGACATTAAGGGTTTCTGCTTCATTAAGGGAAATTGTAAGGAAAAAGCTTAACGTGGTTAATGTACCTAATGTACCTAGCTACATTAACCACATTAAGCTTTTTCCCGTTAAGCGACTTTTTAATCACTGTTTATAAACAGTGATCAAAAAATCGAACCCAAAGTCGTTATGGACATTATCTGACTGATAACTGACTGATATTTGATTGATCATTGTTTAGGTACATTAAAGTTAAGCTTTTTCACGTTAAGCGTTTTAGAATGTCCCGGCTGCAGCTGAGGGAATCTGTGGCCTATAACTTCCGTTTTTTGCCCCCCTTTACATAAATATACATATGGCTATGAAATAGATCATGCAATACATAAATGAGGCAATACATATGAACATAGGCTTTAGTCATAATAGTTCAATAGCCTAAATACATGTATGTTTTACTATGTATTTCGGGGACTTTTATTTATTCCATCTATTTATATATGCACGTTATATTTAAAGGAAGTTTGGTTATCTCACAGACTCAGACTAAAAGCAGCAGCAAGCCTGCCTGACATCAGTGCATCATAGCATATCACTATCTGGAAATAAAAGAAAATATGAATAAATCGCACATCAGTATAAAAGTGAAGTCAACGCACCTTGACCTCGTGGGTTTTTGTGAGAGGAGTTTGATTTTGAGATAGCGGATATTTGGTGATATAGTGAAATTCATAGTGCGAGTTGTTTAGTTATATTTAGGCTTATATTTAAATTTACATATTGACTGATAGACTGAGACAGACAGAGTATAGGCCTTCATACAGTGACACATTAATAGATAGATAGATATATAGATAGATAGATAGATAGATAGATAGATAGATAGATAGATAGATAGATAGGACAGTTTATGGGAACGTATTAATGATCGTATCCGTAAAACCCAGATTATACATCATGCTACAGCTGAAGCCACAGTGGAAGTGAAAAAATACCACAACTATGCGTTTTTGCCCAGAACTCATGATCCCCTAACTTACTGGAAAGAGAGAGCAGTAATCTTTCCTCATTTGCATGTCCTTGCTAAAAAATATCTTTGCATGCCAGCAACAAGTGTCCCTTGTGAGAGGATCTTTTCAAAGGCTGGAGAAATTATCTGTAAAACACGAAGTAGGCTAAGTCCTTCCACAGCAGAGAAATAAATATTTTTGAATGAAAATCTATGAAAAAGTGAGACATTGTGGCTTGATTTCTTTTATGAATATTCATTTTTTTATGACCAAAATAGCATTATGCACAGTGAGGAGTCAACAAGCCTCACAAGCTTCACATATTAGAAAAATAATACAAAACAATAATACATTTTTTATTTTTTTAATGGCTTGTTGTCAAGGTTGTTTCAGATCAACACCTGAAAGTGACCACTAGGTGTCATCGTTGAGACGGGTGTCGGATTGTTTCGAAGCCTCGACACAATATGACACATTTGCTTCAATTGTTTCATTGTTTCACGAAGCCTCGATCTGCCCACCACTACCGAGGTCACAAGGCTGGTGGCTAGCTGCAAGCTAGCTGCAGCAGCAGCTAATATTAGAATTAGATTCAGCACCGGAGGTCTGATCCCCATGATCTGATCCCGAACCCCCGGTGACTCTCTGCCAGATCAGCAAGCTTACGGAAGCAACAGAAAATTTTCTGGGATTGGTAACGGTTGCGTAACGGTAACGTTAATAAAGCCGTGAACCGAAATTCTGTTTCCTCAGCTGGTTCGACTCTCTTGGGGCGAAGTTATCCCCGGCGGGTAGAGACAGAGAGTCAGAGGGAGAGAGGGTAATAAATAAATAAATGTGACATTATGAAAAAAAACTCCCCCCAAGCATTATCAAGAGTACAGGTTTCCAAAGTAATTTTAGCCTGGGCTGAAAGCAACACTGGTAGGCTACGCTGGTGCATGGCTCTGCTGGCGCTGTTGCCTTGGAAATGAAAACATCCGGTCTCTGAATATAAAAAAACAAACCTTTTTTCATTTCTATTTCCGAGCGATTTTATTTTTGTCATATGAAATAGAAAATGAAAATCACAGAATATTTTAAATTTCTCCCATCCTCTTTTGACCATGAAAAGGGAAAAAACGCCTTGTATTTCAATTTCAAATGTTGTATTTTAAAACGAAAATCAAATAACCATTCGTTTTTTGTTTTTAATACCCGTTTATGAAATGAAAATCGAATGAACGAAAAAGTACACGGACCGCAGCTGGACTTGAATGGCCTTCTTTTGACTGAGAGTAAACAACAACTTTTTCTGCTCACAAGTTCCATTTTCACTTTCTCACAGCTTACTGCCGTTGCGTGTCAGTTTTTTTGCAATGGAACGTCTCTTGTTATTTCTATACTCTTTAGCAAGAGCAGAAACTCAACACAACGTTCGTCTCTTTTTCTCGAGTTTCGCCTCTCGTTACTTCTCTTTGGTACCGTTCGGTTCGGTCGAAAATAATTCTAACGTTCGGCAGTACCCGAACTCCGTCAAAAAGCCCAAAGTTCGGCCGAATTCGAAACGAACTCTTTTCTAACGTTTTATTTGAGGAGTTAAACAATAAAGACAGCAATAATAATAAAATACAGTTTCATGTATTTGTCTCATTTAATGTGTTCTCGGCCGGCCAGCCATAATAACGTTTAAATGAATCCGCGGAAGTGACGTAGTAATTCCACACCTCGTCTGTGAAAGAATGTTGCACGTTGTACGTGAGAATTTACACAATAAAATACTAATAATAAAAAAATTGTGTTTTATGTTTAGCACTTTGATTTGTCTTACTATATAAAAAACCTACAGTTGAGTGTTTAGAAATACAGCCTAATGGCTTTTTGACTAATTTGCATTTGTTTTGACTGTTGTGAAAAACAATAAACTATATACAAAGAGAAGCATTTTTTGTTTTATTTTCCATGCATAGTTATTTAAAAACGCAATTTTCTAATTTTGCAGTTGATGAATATTAATAGCAAAGACTAAAGGGGAAACACATGAGCATATTTATGTGTGGGACTTTGTTTGATTTAACATCACACTGCATTATTAGTTGTTTTAAATAAATAACTTTTTTGAAATATGTAGCCATCCTAACCTTTGTAGCCTTTACTGAGACTACCTTTTCAAAATTAAGAAGGGACTAGTTTTAGGAAGCATTTTCAGGAAATTAAAAGGATAAGCAGATTGTTGCCGAGGTTTTTGTTCACAGATTAAGATGTATAAAGCTTTGTTTGGGTATGTATACATATTCAACATGTGTTTTGGCATTTTTGGCACACTTCTACCTCAGCCCTACTGCACAAAGACAAAACTCACACATCTCAGAGAAAAGGGTCATGACATGGGTCAGAGCAGTGGTTCCCAACCTTTTTTCCTTGGCGCCCCCCCCCCACTCATGTCTAAGAAAAGCTGACTCCCCCCTACTCATGTCTAAGAAAAGCTGAGATTGTGTAGAAAGTGTGTGTTATCATTTAGAGCAGACACCCACTGTGAATCAGATGGTTTATGTTATACAATCCTGCATTACAGAGCATATTAATATGACTGTCATGAAGGTTGTGGAGAGGAATAGAAACCAGTCTCTCCAGGCAAGCACACAGAATATGGTCTGCTCTATCTTTATTCTCCATGATGAATACGATGATAACATCTAAATAAATGTTGATAGATGTAGCGTTATAGTTTAAAAAACATAAATAAACAAAAAAGCAAGTAAATAGACTGAAAAGACCGAAATAATAACATATAAACCATGATAATATCTCGTGAATAATGTTGATTAAAGCAGCGGTTATTGGGCTAAAAATACCAATAATAACTGTCACAGATTTCGAGTTAGGGGGGCGTGTTTTTTCTTTTGTCGGTATTTGACGGAAAGGGAATAACATGTATGTCTATCTGACGGACCCCTTCGTCGAAAAATAACGTAAAGGGTACCCCTATTTCGTTGAAACTTGACGCCAGGGTTCCTTGACCATGCGTCATACATTTGACGAGTAGGGAGTGAGACTGTGTTGGAGCTGTTCCCTGCTGAACTGAACATGTGTAAAGAAAGAGAAGGTGCTGTGCTGCCACCTGCTGGCTGTCTGACTCAGCTGATATGATGCTCTCATCCAGAAAGAGTTTTACAATCAGCATCTTATAAAAAAATGTAAGACTACGTAAATATAGTGTGTGCATTCAAAGTGTACATTTGTGCAGGAGTTATTAAAACTTAGTTTTAATACAAAAATATGTGCAAGAGGGAAAATAGTAAGGATGGGTGACCTGGCTGTGTCACGTCATCTGATGGCTTCTATGTTTTGAAAAATTAAAAGCAGTCTGAGTGTAACAGTGAATATGTCTGGTGTGGAAGAACAGCATCCTGTATATCTGCTCAGTAAAGGTCATCAGACTGTAATCATGAGCTGAAAAACAGAACCTGATGGTTTCTGTGACTTTTAAACTTAAGACAATTGACTGAATGTCCCCAGACTACAGAATCAAACCTCAGACCCTCTGCTCTGTAGGTGTAAAGTTTTCCAACCGCTGGTGGATGTTGCAGCTGTTTATAGCCTGTTTTCTGTTCTCCGCTCTGAAGAGAAACCCACAGAACCACAACCGCTGACACCAAAGTTTATTGATCCTGCACAGAAACAAGCTCATAAATACAATATAAATATTGTATATATTACATTCATACATTTCAAATAGTTGTTATCATTAGACTCTGTTCAGTAGATATTTGTTGGTTGTTGTGCAACGTAATGAAACACTTACAGAGGAACAAATCTATGACTTAAATAAAAAGCATTTGTTTGAACAAAACACATCTAAAGAATGCAAACATGCTTAAAATATGAGTTGTTCTTCAACATTTATTCATAAAGTGCTTTACAGCAACCAACAGTTATCCAAAGTGCTCGAAGGACCAAAAATAAAACAACATACCGTACAATAAAAAGAGTAAAACATAGACTACAGTAAAATCTGAAACTGTTGCATAGAAACAGGAGAAATAAAGAGATAATGCTGCAAGGCTACTGTGCATTAAAAGCCATTCTAAATAAAGCAGTTTTAATTTTGGATTTCAAAAGAACGTCTGTAATCGTCTGAATGTCAGGTGGTAACTTGTTCCAAAGTCTCGAGTCAGCAACTGCAAAGAGTGATTCCCCCCCCACCACAGTTTGTACCTCTACCTTGCGACTTCTAAAGCCATTTGATTGGATGAACGGACTGACCTTTTTGTGCTTGCAAAGGTTTGAAATCTCCGACAAATACACCGGGGCTATACAGATGTAGATGTGAGGGTCTCTGGGGACCAGTGATTGGCCGGCTGGACTCCACTGGTTGGACTGGTGTGATGGTGTTCGGGTCTTCCTCAGTGAGGAGTAGAGGACCTCTGGGTCTGCTGGAGGCTCTGAACACAAACAGTTCAAACTATATGAGAAACTGTTGGAGACAACCTCCATCAGCAGACAATCAGCGTTTCTCAACAGTGACTTGTTTGGCTCGCTTCATACATTTAGATAAGCGCGGTAGTTTTCTTTAAGCCCACAGACCATCGCAGGTTAAAGGTCATAGTCCAGGGGCCTCATTCATAAAACGCAAGAAAAAGTTACGCGAAGAAGGGTGAAATTGCTGTCACAACATTCCTCTCAAGAGTCGGGATTCATAAAGAATTTCCAATGCGTAAAAATGTGCCGTTTTCCACAACCTTTTGACCATGCGTATGATCATGTGTAATGCTCCCAAGGTTTTGTAGACTGTGTTTTTGTGAATTCTGATGGTAAAACAAAATACAACATGGATAAAGTACTCTGGATGCATAGTGCACAGCCTGCATGTGAGCCTTGCATTAGCACACTCTACATTTTAATTTAGTTTCCGTAACACTCAATTAGGTCTATCCATGAATTATAAAAATGGATATTTATATCCAACAAATAAATCTATTTAACCCTTGTATGGTGTTCAGGTCTGTGGGAACAGTTGTAAATGTTTGCTAAAAGAAAAATGATGCTATTTATTATTTCTTCTAACTCAAACTCATTTTCTGTGAAGAACGTAAGAAATAACTTATTTTCAATGACTGCACACGGTACACCCCCCTACACATAACTATTATATATGATGTGTTCAGGTCTGCTGGACCCGAGTGTATTTAGTTTCACCTGTTCTGATTAAGTTCTAAGAAATGAGCACCAATAATCATCAAAAATCTTGTATCTATTTTGTTTTTACCTTTTTAATAATTGAATTTCCTTGTTTTCTCACAAAAAACAAAATTGATCATTAGATCATAAATGTGATCTCACAGGGGTAAATGGCAAATATGAACCATAAATTATGTATGTATCATTGGTAATTGAGCTAAATCTGTTAAGTATTAAGGCTGTGTAACATTACACAAGGGTTAAGGCTTCCAAACAGGATTTAGTTTGGATGTTCTACCTCTGTTAGGAGCACATTGATCTCACAATCACTGAATCGTGTTATTTTCCCATTTTTCTGTTTCGTGATTGGTCATCAAGGGCTTCTTTACAAGGCTGGAATATTCATTGATTAATTAACATGGACCTTATTAGGACAAATATGGGACGACTTTGGGAGGAGTGTGAGGCTCGTGCATATGCTCGACTGCATAAGGTAACGCACGTCTGTATATCTAACGAGAAGAGCGCGTACCGGTGTGCGCCGCAAGGTGTTATAAATCAGAAAAATTCTGACTTTTTGGCACACGAAATCGTTCAGAATATAATCTACACACAGTTTTACAAATGAGGCCCCTGTGCATGAACAAGTCGAGGAAATATTATACATTTCAAATCACATTAGTGCTGTTTGATCTCAAAGGTAAAACAGAATAGTAAAAGTAAAATGTACAATATTTTTTCTCAGAAATGTAGAAGACAAGTAAAAAGTAGAAGGAAGTTAAAATACTTAATTGAAATACATTAACTAACATGAGGAAAATCAACAAACGTCCTGCTTTTATTTTGGCGGTAAGTTCAAAAATGTTTTTGATAACGGACAAACAAAAGAGACAGAGACTGCAAGACTCATTTTAAAAGACCGTGTGGAGATATATATGTAAACAATGTATATATTACACTATTGTAATGTCATGTAAACATCATATTATATTTGGGTTTTCAGAATAAGGCTTTTTTTCTGAATATAGTATTTTTCGATGAAGACATGTGATATGTAGGTATTATTGAGGTTTTAGAAGCAATCTTTGGACATGTATACAGCACATTCAGAATCTGTCTCAGTTTGCGAGACATGGCCTCCTGCCTGTTAATGGCTGTATGGTAACAGGAATATTGGTGCTTTATGTTATTCAAGGCGGCTGTGGCTCAGGTGGTAGAGCGGTCGTCTACCAGACAGAAGATCGGTGCTTAGAAGTGTCCTTGGTCCAGACACTGAACCCTGACTTGCTCCAGATGTTGACCCATTGGTGTGTAAATTTGGATGTCATAAGAACAGACGTAACTAAGCATGCTGGCTGTCTGGGAAGACGTTACCGTACGCTGGCTGTGTGGTGATGCCAGGCTGTTGGTGGTACCGGCACCAGTTACTAGATGTTTGGTGTTGTGACATCCCTGTGTGAATGTTTGTGAGTGTTTATCTGATGTGCAGGTGGCACCTTGTATGACCACCTCAGCCACGTGTGTGTGTGTGTGTGTGTGTGTGTGTGTGTGTGTGTGTGTGTGTGTGTGTGTGTGTGTGTGTGTGTGTGTGTGTGTGTGTGTGTGTGTGTGTGTGTGTGTGTGAATGGTGCCTGTATTGCTGTGTAAAAGTGCTTTGAGTAGTCTAGAAAAGCACTATATAAATGCAGTCCATTTACATTTGTAGTAGTCATGTAAACAGAATAAAAATAAAAGCCCCAAAAAAATGAATATTATGTGCAGTTAAACCTAGTCAGTTTTTTTTGTCCTTTTGTAATCAACTTATTCTCTTTCTTTCTGAGAGTGAGAGAGGGTGATTATCAGTTGTATTTTCTGTATGTTCAGTACAGAGCTGGCAGTGGTTAGCTTAGCTTAGCATAAAGACTGGAAACTGGCTCAGATCAAAGTTGAGAAATAAAGAGCAGCTGTACCTCTGGTCCTGTTTGATTTGATCACTATCTGTCCATAACTGACATCTTCTCCTCCTCTCCCTGCTGAGGAGACTGCAGCTGGATCTCTCTCTGATTATTATAATATTTATACTGCTGTAAGATTATTGTTAATGTAGAATTATTATTAGAGTTATTATGGCCTTTATGTCTGCAGGTTTTAGACCTGATGTGAACAAAGGAAGAGCAGGGCAGAGGGCCTTTTTCTTAAACAGGAAACTGGGTGACCACAAAGCTGCTCGCAGAGGCGGTAGATAGAAACCTCACCAGTGTCAGTTTACTGGTATCAACAGGAGGAAGGTGCTGCTGTGGTTTCACACTCAGAGTGGAAAACATTATGCTATTTTGTATTAAAGGTCAGTTTGAGACGGAGAAAACAAAGCATCTTTGGTCTGCTGAGTCTGTCTCCTCTTCTATATCCACACTTATATCTTACTTTGAGACAGGATGAACATTCCTATTAGTCTGATGTCGTCTTTAAGTATTAGTCCGATGTTATTTTACATGTTTTGTTTTGTCAATGACTTTCATGTTCAGACTCAAAACAACAGCAAAGGTATCAAACAAGTATTGTGTGTCTATCAAAGCCTGATATATCTTCTTCCTCTGTGCCACACATTGTTGTTTAAAACACATGATTGAATATGTTTACATGTACAAAATGTTCCAGTTTTTGCCCTTATTCCTAAAGAACATTTTGACAAGGCTGTTTACATGGCTTATGTAAGTGAATATTTTACTAATATTCCCGTTTTCATGCAGCTGTGTAAAATAGGACTTTTTCAAAGTGTTCCAGCGGTGGAGGACTTGTTGGAGCATGTGAACACAGCGTCCCTCTTTCATTCCTTTAACCAGCTTCTAGAAAAGGTCGGCTCATATTCACAAGCCTGTGCAAGTTTAATGTTTAAAAGTAGCTGTGGTCTGGGACTTATGGGCTGTAATCAGTGTTTTATCCCTCACGCTGCTACCCTTGAAGCCCCTCTACACCAGATGACAAAAAACTCTGAGCCAGTCCAGAGTACACTAGACCTGTGGGACACGTTCGCTGTTCATGCCAACGCTTTGGGAACAGGTGTTTGTGGGAACACTCAGTGACCTATATTAGCCATAAGTTGCTAAATCATGAAAGGAATTATTCAGCAATGTCTGTCAAATAAATGGTCTTTAACCAAGTAAGGGTTAATGTTCGACAAGGTCAGAGCAGAGGCCAGAACTATCCGACGTGCAGTGAAAGTCCAAGATTAAAAATGGACTCTGTCATCAAGAGATGCATGGCCAAAAGAAAAGGAGAAACACAGCTACCTGTAAACATCAAATACTTGGATATCCAGGGTTCAAATTACATGGGAGTCAGTGGGAGCTGAGCTCTCATAGAGAGAGGATGAGCTCCCATGAAAGCAGTAAAATCCTACACCAGTGGTGGTCTCTAAAAATCATCAGCACCATTATTTAAATAACAAATAAAACACTTTTTCCTTCAATATATCGAGACATATTTATGTTAATAAAAAGCCTAAAAGAAACATGTTTTCCAAAACTACGCATTAGGCCTATGCTACTGCTAGGCACATATCGTGATTGCAGCATTGTTGTGTATGTACTTCACCACCAAGCCACTAGGGGGCACAGGAGCACAATATCATTTTTAGAGCTCGCAAATGTTAACCCTTTTAGAAGAAGAACTGGTCAAAATCAACAGGGTTATATAAGGTGGTTTGTTATTATTGTCATTTATCTACTACTGTATTAATAAACGTTGAACTCAAATGAATGAAGTGCAGTGTTAGGCTATTTATTTATTCATCTACACACGCGCCTGCTCATAGGCTGCGTTTTTTTTTAAAGAGAACCCTACAAAGATGAAATCATAATTCGAACACTGTGGATATCAACAGGTTTTCGGATATGAGCCGACCTTATCTAGAAGCTGGTTGAAGGAATGAAAGAGTGAAGCTATGTTTATACGCTCCAATAAGTCCTCCACTGCTGGAACATTTTGTTAAAATATCCTGTTTTTTAACATCTGTATGTAAACAGGAAAATTAGTGGAGTATTCATTTTCATTCCTTTCTCAACAGCTTATTCAGAATATTGATTATTTTCTGTAAAACTGAATACTCTGGGCATGTAAACATAGTCACTGTTGCTTTGGGGGACATTTTCCTTCATCAGCATGAACATATGTGTTATGTTTCTAGTGATGGAGACATAGGAGAGCAGCCGTACCTCTCTTCCTTCTTGTCTTCTTGTCTTTGATCACTATTTGTCCCTAAGTGACGTCTGTTGTTCTCACTAAGGAGTAGATTGCAGCAGGATCACTCTCTGGAAAAGACCTATCATTATTAATATCAGGACTGTACAGTATATTTACTACTTATGCAAAAAGTATAATGATTATTTAAACTACCACGACAATCAGTAATAATTTTACAGAACTCATATTATGCTTTTTGGCTTTTCCCTTTCCTTTATTGTGTTATATATCTTTTTGTGCATGTTATAGGTTTACAAAGTGAAAAAGCCCAAAGTCCCCCCCAAAGGGACTTACCATCTCCAACAGAAAACACTGTTCACCAACTGCTCCAAACAGCTCTATTGTAGTCCAGCCTTTACTTCAGAGACAAACGTGGGTCACTTTGTAACACACGTTATAATGCTCGCCTAGCTGCTAGCGTGGCACACCCTCATACTCTGCTTCTGACTGGCAAGTAGTCCTTACCTAGGTACTGTCAGGGCACGCCCTCATACTCTGCTTCTGACTGGCTAGTAGTCCTTACCTAGGTACTGTCAGGGCACACCCTCATACTCTGCTTCTGACTGGCTAGTAGTCCTTACCTAGGTACTGTCAGGGCACACCCTCATACTCTGCTTCTGACTGGCTAGTAGTCCTTACCTAGGTACTGTCAGGGCACACCCTCATACTCTGCTTCTGACTGGCTAGTAGTCCTTACCTAGGTACTGTCAGGGCACACCCTCATACTCTGCTTCTGACTGGCAAGTAGTCCTTACCTAGCTACTGTCAGGGCATGCCATCATACTCTGCTTTTCTATTAAACTGAATACTCTGTGCATTTGAACGTAATCACTGTTGCTTCATCAGCATGAACATATACACACTTGTGTTATGTATCTAGACATAGAAGAGGAGCTGTACCTCTCTTCCTTCTTGTCTTCTTGTCTTTTATCACTATTTTTCCATAACTGACATCTGTTGTTCTCACTCCAATCCATCAATCCATTTTGCTTTGATGTTTAGGAGTCTTTCCAATAGGTCATGTATTTCTGTTGGTCTACAGATGATTTGGTTGGGCCGGATGGTTTGGGGGGTGTCCTGAGGCTCTACGGGTTTGTGAGGTGAAGGGGCTGAGGGACAGGGCTAGCTGACTGAGGGGACTTTTCTCTATGTTTCTCTCTTGGTATTGTAGTACTTTGTAGTGGAAACTATGGGGGTCACTTGTTTTCAGGTGGTTGTAGAGTTTGATAGATCTTTACTCAATTGTAATTTGGATGGGATATTGGCCTAGTTCTGCTCGGCAGGCATTATTTGGGATGTGTCTTGGTAGGTGTAGAAGGTTTCTACAAAATTCTACATGGAATTTAGTCAGTAAATTTTAAATGTCTACTGAGCGGGCCCCATATTTCACTGCAATATAGAGCGATGGGTTCTATGACTGATTTAAATATTTTTAACCAAACTTCTATTAGAATGTCTTTTGATTTTTCTTTTAATTGCATAAAATGCTGTTCTTGATTTGTCTCTCACCTCATTCCCACCAATTTGAAAACTACCTGATGAACTAATATTGAGACCTAACTATGTGTAGTTTTTCACATGTTCTAATTGATCTGTATTTATTTATTTATTGTATTATTTATTTATTTATGTTTACTGTAATTCCCAGATCTTTTCTGGAAAATCAGTATTTTGGTTTGTTTAGGTTGACAGTCAGAGCCCAGGTCTGACAGAAACTGTGCAGGAGATCCAGGTGTTGTTGTAGGCCTTTTTTTTGTAGGGGACCGCAGGACTACACCATCAGCATATAACAAACATTTGATGTCAGTATCTCCCAGAGTGATACCAGGGGATGTAGAAAGTTCCAGAATTTTTGACAATTCATTTATATAAATGTTGAACAGAGTCGGGGACAGGCAGCATCCCTGTTTCAACTTCAATTCTAGTGATGGAGACATAGAAGAGGAGCCGTACCTCTCTTCCTGTTTGTCTTCTTGTCTTTGATCACTATTTGTCCGTAACAGACGTCTTCTGTTCTCACTCTGGAGTAGATTGCAGCAGGATCACTCTCTGGAAAAAACATGACATTGATTATTTAACTTTTACTACAATCAATAATACTATTTTCCATAGTATTAGAAAAGGACTTAATAGTTGATACATTTTAGCATAAAAAATCAATAAAAAGTTTATATAAAAAGGTCATCATGTTAAGTCGATTCTGAACCAATCAGCTGTTAGATCAGCCGAGAGGCCGGTGTTTCCCGGCATGCCCTGGGTCTGCCTGGGTCTTGCAGTCTGTGAAAAGCAACTGCGCTGCCTGCGTCTCAGAACTGTGCCCGCCTTGATCTCATGAGATTATCGTTGCCCACGTGTGCGTGACACCAGAGCAAGTCGGGATCAATCCATCCATCTTTGTCTGCTTATCCGGTATCGGGTTGCGGGGGGAGCAGCTCCAGCAGGGTACCCCAAACTTCCCTTTCCCGAGCCACATTAACCAGCTCTGACTGGGGGATCCCGAGGCGTTCCCATGCCAGGTTGGAGATATAATCCCTCCACCTAGTCCTGGGTCTTCCCCGAGGCCTCCGCCCAGCTGGACGTGCCTGGAACACCTCCCTAGGGAGGCGCCCAGGGGGCATCCTTACCAGATGCCCAAACCACCTCAACTGGCTCCAGTCAACGCAAAGGAGCAGTGGCTCGGTCATGACCCAGCCTTCATGACCATAGGTGAGGGTATGAACGAAAACTGACCGGTAGATCGAGAGCTTTGCCTTCTGGCTCAGCTCTCTTTTCGTCACAACGGTGCGATAGATTGAATGTAATACCGCACCCGCTGCGCTGATTCTCCGACCAATCTCCCGCTCTATTGTCGCGAACAAGACCCCAAGGTATTTGAACTAACCAGTCAGAAGCAGAGTATGAGGGCGTGCCCTGACAGTACCGAAGTAAGGACTACTAGCCAGTCAGAAGCAGAGTATGAGGGCGTGCCCTGACAGTACCTAAGTAAGGACTACTAGCCAGTCAGAAGCAGAGTATCAGGGCGTGCCCTGACAGTACCTAAGTAAGGACTACTAGCCAGTCAGAAGCAGAGTATCAGGGCGTGCCCTGACAGTACCTAGGTAAGGACTACTAGCCAGTCAGAAGCAGAGTATGAAGGCGTGCCCTGACAGTACCTAGGTAAGGACTACTAGCCAGTCAGAAGCAGAGTATGAGGGTGTGTCCTGACAGTAGCTAGGTAAGGACTACTAGCCAGTCAGAAGCAGAGTATGAGGGCATGCCCTGACTGTAGCTAGGTAAGGACTACTAGCCAGTCAGAAGCAGAGTATGAGGGCGTGCTTTGACAGTACCTAGGTAAGGACTACTAGCCAGTCAGAAGCAGAGTATCAGGGCGTGCCCTGACAGTACCTAGGTAAGGACTACTAGCCAGTCAGAAGAAGAGTTTGAAGGCGTGCCCTGACAGTACCTAGGTAAGGACTACTAGCCAGTCAGAAGCAGAGTATGAGGGCGTGTCCTGACTGTAGCTAGGTAAGGACTACTCCTTCACTTGGGGTAAGGACTCATTCCCTACCTGGAGTAGGCACTCCATCAGTTTCCTGCTGAGAACCATGGCCTCAGATTTAGAGGTGCTGATTCTCATCCCAACCGCTTCACACGCGGCTGCGAACCGATCCAGTGAGTGCTGAAGGTCACAGGCCTATGATGCCATCAGAATCAGAATCAGAAAAGCTTTAATGCCAAGTATGTTTACACACACAAGGGATGTGTCTTGGTATCGTATGTGCAAGTCACATTAAAGCAACATGCACAAACACACCGAGTCGCCATATGCGGCGCCATCTCAACTCTCTCCTAACTCTCGCAACAGATACAGCATGACATGAGGAGAGGAGAGGGAAACAAAAACGCGGCTCTCAGACTATCCTCATAAAGATAAGAACAGTGTGGGAACAGGAAAAAACACCTCAGCACATAAGCACACAACAGTACATTTGCACTGCTGCACATAACATAACATAATACAAAATAACATAAATGTACAGTCACGACCACATCATCTGCAAAGAGCAGCGACGTGATCCCCAGCCCACCGAACTGCAACCCCTCCCCACCCCGACTACGCCTTGATATCCTGTCCATAAATATTACAAACAGGATTGGTGACAAAGCGCAGCCCTGGCGGAGGCCAACCCTCACCTGAAACGAGTCCGACTTACTGCCGAGAACCCGGACACAGCTCTCACTTTGGTAGTACAGAGATTGGATGGCCCTGAGAAGAGACCCCCTCACCCCATACTCCCGCAGAACCTCCCACAGTATCTCCCGGGGGACCCGGTCATACGCCTTCTCCAGATCCACAAAACACATGTAGACCGGATGGGCATACTCCCAGGCTCCCTCCAGGATCCTTGCGAGAGTGAAGAGCTGGTCCATTGTTCCACGACCAGGACGGAATCCACATTGTTCCTCTTCAATCTGAGGTTCGACTATTGGCCGAACCCTCCTTTCAAGCACCTTGGAGTAGACTTTACCAGGGAGGCTGAGAAGTGTGATACCCCTGTAATTGGCACCCCCTGACCCAACTCACCACCAGATGGTGATCGGTTGACAGCTCCGCCCCTCTCTTCACCCGAGTGTCCAAAACATACGGCCTCAGATCAGATGAAATGATTATATAATCGATCATTGACCTTTGGCCTAGGAGGCACTGGTACTAAGTACACTTATGAGCATCCCTATATTCGAACATGGTGTTTGTTATAGACAATCCATGACTAGCACAAAAGTCCAACAACAAACAACCACTCTGGTTTAGATCAGGGAGGCCGTTCCTCCCAATCACGCCTCTCCATGTATCTCCATCATTGACCACGTGTGCGTTGAAGTCCCCCAGCAGAACAATGGAGTCCCCCACTGGAGCCCCAGGCAGGACTCCAGTCAAGGTCTCCAAGACGGCCGAATACTCCAAACTCTTGTTTGGTGCATATGCACAAACAACCCGCAGGCATAGGGAGGCAACCCTCTCGTCCACCGGGGTAAACTCCAACGTAGCGGCGCTCAGCAGGGGGCTTGTCAGGGGCTTGTAAGGCCGGGCTCCGTTGCAAACCCGGCCACCAGACGCTCGCTGACGAGCCCTCCATCTGGGCCTGGCTCCAGACGGGGGCCCCTGGTTTCCTCCGAGCAGGGTAACGCTACCTCTTCCTCATTGCCTCATAGGGTTTACTGAACCATTCTTTGTCTGGCCCCTCACCTGAGACCACTTTGCCTTGGGAGACCCTACCAGGAGCACAAAGCTCCAGACAACACAGCCCTCAGGTTCATAGGGACATACAAACCTCTCAACCACGATAAGGTGATGGTTCCCGGAGAAATTAAGGGCAAATGATTAATAAATAATTATATATTTATCAAACCCTAACCCTTTTTTAAACAGCATGGTAAATATATTAACACAACTCAAACCTCCTTAGCCATTTATTTTAATTCCCTCTACACTCCCAACTGTTTAATACTCAACACATTACTACATAATAACCTGTTCACACAGAGACCTTGGTCTTTAGTATTCACTAGGTTCATCACAAGAGCAGGCATGCTTTCTATGCTACTAGTTTCAGTAAACTATATATTTAGAAGAACTGACTGCACCAGGGAGAGGGACATCATTTCAATAATACTTTATTTTGCACATGGCAATATATCACTTTAATTCTAATTTCTGATCATCTGTGTCAGGTTTGTCAGCTTGTAAAGCCTTGTTCTGTCTTTCAGTTGTTGCTCATGAGATCTCTGCTGCTCTCTCCGGTGGAGGCCTAAAGGCCGAGACACACCGAACACTCGAGTACCCGACCTCACCAGAGTGTTGCTGCTGGTACCAGGGTGTTAACCATGCATTGCTCTTGGCTGTTTCCTGGCGCTCCTCCTACTTCCTTCTGATTCCCCCTTTCTATGTTTGGCATTGTCTTGTTTGCAGCAGGCATGATTAAAACAAATTGTTAAGATAATTTTTGTTTCACGAGCAAGATAACCTGCCAGCCAGAATACTGAATTACCTAAAGACATTAATGTATTGATCAAAATTATTATTAGGGAGAGAGACAGAGAGATAAAGGGAGAGAGAGAGAGAGGGAGGGAGAGAGACAGAGGGAAAGAGAAAGGGAGAAAGAGAGAGAGGAAGAGAGAGGGGGAGAGGCAGACCAGCCAGCATTGGAACTCAGAAATCTCCCGAACTGATATTTACATTTTTTATTCAATAACTATATTTGTTTGACAGGAAAGCTGTCATGGATATAAATGCCTATATTATTTTTTTTAAAAGGGAGACTTTCTCTGTAGGAAGATGAAAGGAAGCTGCTCAAGCCCTTTTTGATGTCTATGTGTGCTTAAACGGAAATGATGTGCGTGTTTATTTGCATACAGAGCGGGGAAGTGAGATCCATCAGGAAGCATTTGGAGAAAGATTCTGCTGCCAGGTGAGAACACCCACACCTAGAGCTGTCTACTCGTGATCAGATCACTCAGGTCAGAACGAGGTCTAGAGACTCCCAGACCCTCAGAGTTGGGAGGCATTAAACTTTAACGTGGTTTAACTGGACTGTGTTCCTGATTCTCCTTGATCCAGAGTTGATTAAATGCTTCTGTGTAAGTCATCAAAGTCTCCAGAACCTTCTTTACGTACGTGAATCTTAGTCATGCTGCTCCTGAGGTTTCCTTAACAACAGTATTATACTGTTTACATGAACATATTGCCATACTTTTAATCTATTGACCATAACATAAAAAGGTATGTACATCTGCAAATGCATAGTTTATATATATAATCTTTGTTTTATTAACAGTCCTGCAGTGAAGTGTGTGCAGACCCCCCAGGGTTGCTATGAGAAACAGGAAACTGAACGACCACAGAACTGTCAGAGCTGTTAGAGGTGTTAACCACAGGGTAACAAACACCCAGACTCTCGTGACAAGCACAACACACCTATTATCTACTAAAGACAAGCACAACACACCTATTATCTACTAAAATAGACCTTACAGTGTGACTGTTGAAATATCCTTATTTTATAAAATGTGTTTTTCCCCAAATGTCCTCTCAAGAACATAAACCAACAACACACACGGTTTTCTTCTGAAAATCAATTAAAAACATCTTTACCTGGTTTTGAAAGTGTGATTGAAGCATTCCACCACACTTGCTTTTGTCTCGTTCGATGTGGAAAAATTATGAATTTTATATTGAGTCCTTTGTCTGTTTGAAGTTTCAGAGGTATGCGGCCTTGACACAGTATTTCTTTAAAGGCATTTGTGACAACAGGGCCAGATTTGTTTTTAAGACATATTGCCCATGCATATTTAGAAAACACATCAATACATGTCAATAAATAACACACATTATCATTTTCCGCAGAATATTCAGACATATCGACCAAATCCATCTGAAATTGTTTATTGATACCATTAACCATCACCCGTTTTTTTGCGAAATGTTTCAATGCAGGAGCGTGTAGAGTATATGCGTATAAACATTTTAACCGTGGGGATCGTTGGAGACAAACCGGTACATTCTTTGACGGAATTGCAAAGCTTATGTACGCCACCCTCCAGGGTGTGCAGGGTCATAATATATTTTATGCATAACCTGCACAACACACGCTATCATCTACTAAAATAGACCTTACAATGTGACTGTTAAATTATCCCTATTTTATAAAATGTTCTTTTCCCAAAACATCCTCTCAGGACAAACAAGAACACACACGGTTTTCATCTGAAAATCAATAAAACCATCTTTACCTCTGCTCCGCCTGATTGGCTGCTGCAGGTTACGTGATATTGTGACATCACTGTATGTGACGTCATCATCTCCAGCTTCTACTTCAGCTGAAATAAACCAAAGTTAACATAAATTTCAATCAATGTAATCATTAAAGAGACGTCCGTAAGGATGGAAACATGAGGAAGATCATGTGATATGATCAAAAGCTCCGGAGCATGCTAAAGGGACCTCGTGGTGAGGATGGTTGGTCAACAATAGAATAGTGATTCATGAGAATCCTAAGAGACGTTTGACTTGAAGAAACACTTCAATTCTGAAATTTAAAATATCTATAGTACATTTAGATTTTGAACTGCAGCGCAATATGAGTTTTATTGAGACTAACCTTTAGGTTTCCTACGGATGTATTGTAGAACCAGGAGAACCAGCAGAACCAGGACACCAACTGGAACAGCGGACCAGAACACAAGGGGAGGAGGAGAGGAGCCAGGACTGGAGGGGGGAGGGGAAGAAGTGGTAGAGCAAGAGGTGGTGGAGGTTGGAGGAGGACTTGTAGTCTCTAAAATGAACAAAAAAAGTATTTAATTAAAATCAAAGAAATAAAAGTAAGTAGATAACACGCTCAGCTATTTCACTGATCCTCCTTTTTATGTGAAGATTTAGACTTCTAACTTGAGTGTTGTGTATCATGTTTGTAACTGAGTGAATTCCCTTGGTCTAGTTAGATGAAGAGATATCTAATATCAGACGGTGTGTTAGGCTGCTTCCACACCGTGGTAACCCAACCCTGGAGCGTTTCCTTGGATACGCCCATATATTGTCTTACAAGTGCTCACGATTTCGGTCATTTCATGTCAGAACACAATCTGACACACACAGGAAGTGACCCAAAAATCAACGCATTAACTAGCATGCAGTTTCCACCTTGCACACAATTTACAGACGTATAAATGTTTTAAGTGACGATAATTTTCAGATCCATAACCTACAATGACCACACATCATCATCATCATCCTCATCATCATCATCATCATCATCATCTCAAAGACGAGGTTCGGTGCACGTTACAAAGTGTAGTGTAAACACAAACAGAACCAAATAAAAAATGATGCCCCCAAATCGCAGAGTCTACCGAACTGTAGGTGTGAAAGCACCCTAAGATGAATGATGACCTTTAACCTCCTCACCTGTGACAGAGACCCAGCTGGGATGGAGACTCTCCAACACTGCTGATGTTGCACTTGTAGAGTCCTTCATCAGACCTGGAAACATGGTGGATGGTCATGTGACCTGCAGGCTCAGTCCTGATGAAGGAGCCATCTTTATAGAAACCAGCTGGGAGGTTGGAGGACGTCTCTGTTCTACAGGTCAGAGTGAGGTCTTCTCCCTCCATCACAGGGAGGACAGGACTCTGCAGGATCACTGGTCCACCTCAACACAGAGACAAACTACAGCATGTCATCCATTCACACACAGCTTCATCAATACTGACTCCACAGTCTGATCTTACCAGGGACAGTGATGGTGATGCTGTTACTGGTTGCTCCCTTTCTGGACTCACACCAGTAAACTCCACTGTCTGATGGGACCATGTAGCCGATGTTACAGGAAGACTCAGTTATCCCTCCCCAGCCAGAGTCTCCTCCACCTCCACACTGAGTCCTGGTTTCTTTGGATGTGTTCCTCTTCAGAGTCCATCCAGCAGAGCTGTCATCCTCACAGCTCAGAGAGACAGACTGTCCTCTAAACATCTGAGAGCTGCTGGGACTCACAGTCAGAGAGGCTGGAGGGAGGAGGGACAGAAAGACAGAGTTATACAGGTGCTGGTCATATAATTAGAATATCATCAAAAAGTTGATTTATTTCAGTAATTCCATTCAAAAAGTGAAACTTGTATATTATATTCATTCATTATACACAGACTGATATATTTCAGTGTTTATTTCTTTTAATTTTGATGATTATAACTGACAACTAATGAAAATCCCAAATTCAGTATCTCAGAAAATTAGAATATTACCTAAGACCAATACAAAAAAAAGGATTTTTAGAAATGTTGGCCAACTGAAAAGTATTAACATGAAAAGTATGAGCATGTACAGCACTCAATACTTAGTTGGGGCTCCTTTTGCCTGAATTACTGCAGCAATGCGGCGTGGCATGGAGTCGATCAGTCTGTGGCACTGCTCAGGTGTTATGAGAGCCCAGGTTGCTCTGATTGTGGCCTTCAGCTCTTCTGAATTGTTGGGTCTAGCGGATTGCATCATCCTCTTCACAATACCCCATAGATTTTCAATAGAGTTAAGGTCAGGAGAGTTTGCTGGCCAATTAAGAACAGGGATACCATGGCCCTTAAACCAGGTACTGGTAGCTTTGGCACTGTGTGCAGGTGCCAAGTCCTGTTGGAAAATGAAATCTGCATCTCCATAAAGTTGTTCAGCAGCAGGAAGCATAAAGTGCTCTAAAACTTCCTGGTAGACGGCTGCGTTGACCTTGGACCTCAGAAAACACAGTGGACCAACACAAGCAGATGACATGGCACCCCAAACCATCACTGACTGTGGAAACTTTTCAAGCAATGTGGATTTTGTGCCTCGCCTCTCTTCCTCCAGACTCTGGGACCTTGATTTCCAAAGGAAATGCAAAATTTACTTTGATCAGAGAACATAACTTTGGACCACTCAGCAGCAGTCCTGTCCTTTTTGTCTTTAGCCCAGGCGAGACGCTTCTGACGCTGTGTCTTGTTCAAGAGTGGCTTGACACAAGGAATGCGACAGCTGAAACCCATGTCTTGCATCCGTCTGTGCGTGGTGCTTCTTGAAGCACTGACTCCAGCTGCAGTCCACTCTTTGTGAATCTCCCCCACATTTTTTAATGGGTTTTGTTTCACAATCCTCTTCAGGGTGCGGTTATCCCTATTGCTTGTACACCTTTTTCTACCACATCTTTTCCTTCCCTTCGCCTCTCTATTAATGTGCTTGGACACAGAGCTCTGTGAGCAGCCAGCCTCTTTAGCAATGACCTTTTGTGTCTTGCCCTCCTTGTGCAAGGTGTCAATGGTCGTCTTTTGGACAGCTGTCAAGTCAGCAGTCTTCCCCATGATTGTGTAGCTTACAAAACTAGACTGAGAGACCATTTAAAGGCCTTTGCAGGTGTTTTGAGTTAATTAGCTGATTAGAGTGTGGCACCAGGGGTCTTCAATATTGAACCTTTTCACGATATTCTAATTTTCTGAGATACTGAATTTGGGGTTTTCATTAGTTGTCAGTTATAATCATCAAAATTAAAAGAAATAAACACTGAAATATATCAGTCTGTGTGTAATGAATGAATATAATATACAAGTTTCACTTTTTGAATGGAATTACTGAAATAAATCAACTTTTTGATGATATTCTAATTATATGACCAGCACCTGTAGTTCTAAGATGATTTGCATTTTGCAGATTATCTCCCCATTGCTCATAATACTTTCTCAATGTCTGCTTACGACTGAACTGTAATGATGATCTGGTGTTAAACACAGCAGAATATCTAGCTCCATGTGTGATACTCTTGTTTTATTTCCTGTGAAGCCGTTTTTTCCTCTTTCTCAGCCCTGGTTCTGAGTCACTTTACATTTATCAGTTTTATCTTTGTGCAGTCTGTGCACAGTGCTGCCTTCAAAAACTGTTTTATTGTATTTATAAACTTCAGCAACAGAGGCGTTGTTAGGATCTTAAAACATTGGGGGCTTAGCCCAGGCCAGAAAAGTTATCTAGGGGGGGTTCGGGGGTATGCTCCCCCAGGAGAATATTTTTTTAATTCTGGTATTTAAATGAGTCAATCTGGTGCAGAACAATAGTTATAATACGTATTTCAGACAAAAGACCTGCTGATTGGATGCAGACCATTTTGTGTGTGTGTGTGTGTGTGTGTGTGTGTGTGTGTGTGTGTGTGTGTGTGTGTGTGTCTGTACGTGTTTGTGTGTATGTGTCTGTAGCCTGTGTGTGTCTGTAGCTTATGTGTGTGTGTGTGTGTGTGTGTGTGTGTGTGTGTGTGTGTGTGTGTGTGCGTGTGTGTGTGTGTGTGTACGTGTTTGTGTGTGTGTGTCTGTAGCCTATGTGTGTGTGCGTGTGTGCGTGTGTCTGTACGTGTTTGTGTGTGTGTGTCTGTAGCTTACATGTGTGTGTGTGCGTGTGTGTACGTGTATTGAGGCTATTTGGAATTTAAAAATTCATAAACGTTAACACCAACGATAATTATTACAAATTTGAAAGCTAAACAACTTGTGTAAATGACCCTAATACACAGTATTGCTGTATGTGTAAAGTTTGTATTGTAATGTTATAGATCTTTTATTTTGGTGTTTCCTGTTCCACTGGAAGCTGGTCAGACCCCACACGTAGCTGTTTACTGACCTTGGTTTGTTGTGCAGCTCAGCAGTGAAGTCACAACTAAAGAGAAATGAACCTTAGCTTAGTTAACATGCAGCAAGACAGAAACAAAACAACTCTGGTCATAAAGCACAGAAACACAATTATGATATTAGATAGCCTAATTATGAAGAAAAACATAATATTTAAGCAGACATTTAATGTTTTGTGTTTTATTCCCAAACTGGACCACAGTAACAGAAAAGCCGTTTCAGTAAATAGAAATTAGAAAATGAAGACTATTGTGAATTTGAGCAGACATGCAGGCACCAAAGGTAAAACAAACACAAAAACTGCTCTGCACATTGTAAACAATTGAAACACTCGTAGTAATGTTTGTTACTGTGTGCTCTTTACTGCCGTATTACCAAGTAGGGTTCAGTAAAGTTAGTAGTCTTGTCTTAGCTTTATAGATATATTAGCTGTGTGTGTGTTAGGGTTAGGGGGTTAGGGTTAGGATTAGGGTTAGGGTTATTTGTTAGGAGGATAACCCCCTTGAGATTAAGCATCTTGTTTTCAAGGGCGTACATATATATATACACATATATATATATGTATATACACACAAAGTATTCTGATATACAATATCTTGTGTCACCGAATTCAGTCTTTGCAGTCCTTTAATTGCTTCTCTCAAAACAGCAGACGTGTTTTAGAACTGACAAACCCTAAAATATTAAGTTGAACTTACCCAGCAGCAGCTGTAGAGATGAGTCCTCCATTTGAAATGTTGGTCATATGTGATCAGCACATTAGCGTCTAACCAGACACACCACGTAAAGCCCACCTCCTATATCGTCACGTGTCATGAGTTTTTGAGGAAATAGTTTTTTTTATTTTGTATTCACACGTCAGAAGATATTAGGGAAAAGAAAACTTACTGCCTTTGAAACAGCACACCTCAAAATTAACAAAATAACTTGTTGTGAAGAGCTGTTATCAGAATCTCAGTATAATCTAGATTAATGGAGAAGAGTGTAACACAGCTGGACAGTCACTGAGTATGTTTACATGCACACCAAAATTTCACTATTATTCCAAATACGACAATATTCTGAATTTGATGCAGGTCATGTAAAAAGCATACTCCGGTTGGATATTCCAATTAAAGGGACACGCCAACTTATTGGGAATTTAGCTTATTCACCGTAACCCCCAGAGTAACACAAGTCGATACATACCCTTCTCATCTCCGTGTGTGCTGTAATGCTGTTTGACGGCTCCAGCGGCATCAGGCCAGCACAGAACATGCAGGTGAATGGTTCCAGTAATCCTACTGCCCGAATAAGTGACAAATAACACCAACATGTTTCCTATTTACATTTTGTGATTTATAGAGTCACAGCGTGTACAAAAAACAACGTAACATGAGACACAGCCGTCTTCTAACTGTAAACAAACCGGGAACTATATTCTCAAGCGGAAGAATATAGTACTTGGGCGGAGTGATATGCTCACAGCAAGCCTGTCTGAGAATATAGTTCCCGGTTTGTTTACTGTTAGAAGATGGCTGTGTCTCATGTTACGTTGTTTTTTGTACACGCTGTGACTCTACAAATCACAACATGTAAATAGGAACATGTTGGAGTTATTTTGTCACTTTTGTCACAATTGGGAGCAGTAGGCTAGTTGGAACCAGTTACCTGCAGGATCTGTGCTAGGCTAAGCTAATGCTGGAACCGTCAGACAGCGTTACAGCACGCACCGAGATGAGAAGGGTATGTATGGACTTGTCTTACTCTGGGGGTTACGGTGAATAAGCTAAATTCCCAATAAGTCGGCGTGTTCCTTTAAGGCCGTTTTGCGAATACAGCATGTTCAGATTAAGATGTGTGTGATATTCTGGTATTATTCAGGTTTTAGAGACATTCTTTGGACATTTAATACAGCGCATTCAGAATATGCGTCTCATTTGGGGGTTTTACCGTAGTTTACACCCAGTTTACGGCCTCTTGCCTGTTTACGGCTTATGGTCAGCTTTATGCGTTGCTATGGTTACTGTACGCAAACAAACTAGCCAACAGTTTGCAGGGCTGCAGATCAGATCTATAAGAAGGTGAAACACAGCAACTTTTAAACATTATCAAAGACTTGGATGTCATGGATGTGCACACATTTTTCAAAAAGCTGGTTGAAAGAATGAAAGAGGGACGCTGTGTTCACACGCTCCAACAAGTCCTCCACCACTGGAACACTTTGATAAAAACATATTTTGCACAGCTGCATGTAAACGGGAATATTAGTGGAATATTCAATGTCATTAGCCATGTGAACCGCTTAGAGGAATATCATCTTTTTCGGAATAAGGGTAAAAACCAGAATATTATGTGCATGTAAACGTAGTCAGTGTTCTGTCACAGCCACAGGGCACATCCAGACAAATGCATTCACACCTTTGAGAGTCTCTTATGAACTTGCATGTCTTTGGAATTGACTGTCATTCAGTAAATTACTAAACTTTTATTTTTTTTCTTCTGCTTAGCATACCCTAACCAATATCACTCCTCATGCCAAAAGGGTCCAGACCGTGTGGTTGTACAGTATGGGGTGAGTTGGGAGGGATCTCTGCATGAGCTGGATGAAAAGACCAGATTTCAGCTAAGTTGTGTAGGTGAAAGAAGGGGATCAAGTTGATATCTTTAGTGCTGAAAAAAGAGGGTAAGACCAAGATTCTTCCATTAGCAAATTACATAGTTTTCAAGTTACTGTTACTTAATCAAACTGGTGTCTGTAGCTAAGTTTCCATCCACTTGTCAATCAAATTATCTGATGTTCAGTAAAATAAATATGTAAAAATTGGTATATTTAATTGATTTGAGACATTTTATGGTGTTTCCATTGCACAACATTCAAGCAAACATTAACTAACTTTTGACTTATTAAGGTAGTGACTTCACGCAACTACTTGGACTTCAGGGCCAAACAACACGTTCTATCCCACAGGACTTTATGTTTGAGTAAAATATTACATCTATTTATCCTAATAGGGATGCATATTTAGATTTTTATAGCCCGCCCATGTTAACCGCTTATTAACCGTTAACAATCAGCCGACTAATACCAAGTCCACCCTTCTGGGAGAGTTAGCAGCAACAATGTTGTTAACACATGTAGCAACTTTCCCAGTCCCCAAGTCTCCACCACCGCAGTTAGTTTAGCTGCATGGTTGTCAGCTGTGGGTCTGTCTGACATACTCTGTGTTAGTAGGAAGTAGGGCTGGGCGATATGGCCTAAAGAAATCCCTGATTTTTTTCACAAAAATCTGATTCACGACTTAAATTGATTTTTCTCCCTCTACTTAAAATCAATCTGCAGATGACACATAAATGACACACACACACAGGGCATGTATACCATGATGATTATTCATGCTGATTTTATGTAAATATATATTGGTTTGAGTGTTTTCCCTACAGTTGTATTGGGGGGCGCCCTCCTTGAAAGAATGACAAAATTATATTATGCTATATATTCAACAAATTATATAATTATGCTATATATTCAACAACAACTAACCAGATGAGATTAAGCTGTCTTCACACATACAGGTAATTCACTTCTCGTTCCTCGCTAAAAGTTCAATTAATTTTGACTTTAGTCGCGAAACCTTGCCCCTATTTTCACCTGTTGCTGAGTAACGTACATTAACATGCCATGGTCTCATGAGTGTAGCATACCTGTGGCAAGCTCCTTCATAGTAACCATAGACTGTATATTATTGATATTAATAGAATATGGTAGTAACTGTAAAAAAACAAACATTGAAGAGGAGCTCCGTGCTACAGAAAACCCTCAAATGTACTTGCAAGGGCACAGACTTTTTCCCAGTATAAACATGCACACCATGAAATATCTAATTGTCATTACACCCCAGGGTGTAATTTCTTTTCATATCCAAAGGGTGGGTAGTACCAGTGGTTCTTCTTGATGTGCATCTGATCATCAACCACATGCAGGCAGAAGTTGTGGTCATCTGATGAACATGCCTCAAGGATTGTGCAGTCCTTGTACTTTGCAGGGCATTTCACTTCAATGCAGCCTTTCCCACAACAGGTGCAGCTATTTAGAGACCTGAGTGTGGCAGCAGCAGATGTGAAGTCGATGCTGTGGCCAATCTCTGGATGGACTTTGTTGATGCTGCTTGGCAGCATCCAGTAGGCTGGTTCATCAGTGACTGTGGCCTTTTCCTTCAACCGGACACAGGCATCAACCATAAAGAGCAGGGCTCCAACATGGGTGCATGATTCAGCAACACCAGCCATGCATGTGCAGTGGGCTGAACACACTTGTCCAGATGGTGTGAGGATGACCCATGGTGTGAGAGGAGGCTCGCAGAGCCACTGTGAATGCATGACCTGTTAAATAAGAGGTTCATAAATTAGAGAAACAATAAAAAACATATATGACAAAGGTCACATTTTATTTCAAGTTATACACTTCAAATTTCCATTTGTCTGCAGCCATGCCTGGATCACATTACACACTTACTACACCCTCTGCACTCACACCGTTTATGGCCTTAGCCTAACCAGAACTGGTCTGTCCACTTTGAAGTCCCCAACACCCAACACACAAACCTACAACATTACAACCCCCACATTAAAATCCAGGATTGAATTTAAAATCCTTCTCCTGACCTACAAAGCTCTAAATGGTCAAGCACCATCATATCTAGAAGAGCTCATAATACCTTATTGTCCGACTAGAGCACTGCGCTCCCAGAATGCAGAGTTACTGGTGGTACCTAGAGTCTCTAAAAGTAGAATGGGAGCCAGAGCCTTCAGTTATCAGGATCCTCTCCTTTGGAACCAGCTCCCGATCTGGGTTCGGGGGGCCGAAACTGTAATCGCTTTCAAGAATGACCTTAAAACTCTTCTATTTGATAAAGCTTATAGTTAGGGAGTGAGGAGTTGCAGCGCCTGCCTAACCAGGCCCACATGCTTCTCTTCATAGTCGTTAGATTAATAATATAATAAAAGCAGAGGGAGGCAGGCCAGCACAGCCCGATCCGGCAGGGGGAGAGTTCCAAGCCCGAACAGGCTACCTCTCCTTATGACCTGTCTCTCTTACTTACGCTGTTATAGTTTTAGACTGCCGGGGGACTTCCTTCCTTTGACACACTGAGCTGCTCTCTCCTCTCCCTCTCTATTACCATTTGTGTGCATCCCGTCCCAAATCAGGTGACAGCTTTACATTTTTCTGGCTTTGTCAGTTTTATGCTATCACTCGTCATTCCTGTAAATACATATTAACTTTACATTCATATTCTTCTTTTTTCTAATGGTTTAATCCTTTAATATTCATCCAGGTGGTTTGGCCGCCATCATGTGTCCCTGCGGTGTTTTGTACAGCTTAAAGTTTGACATCAGAGTAGAAGGCCCTAGAGACTTTGTAGATATGCTTCTGTCGTGGAAACATATGCCCAATATGTCAGTCTATGACTTTGCACAAGGTCATATAAACCACACAAATGTGAGAGTGCCAGAAAATCCACCATTCCATCCAAATGAAGGCCGTCTTGCTCCTCCAACCCCTGAGAACATACAGGCCGCCAAGGACCGAACACTGAAGATCCACCTTCCGTGGCTTTTGGAGCCAAACAATGAAAACTTTGAAGATGATAGTCATCCGGTTACCAAATCCTCTCAACATCATGTCTTGTGTGACAAGCTACATGAAAGTAACAGCAAGGATGAGAAGGACATGCTCAGGAGGATTGAACTTGTACCGGAGCTTGCAGGTCAGCTAAACAGCCAAGTAGCTTAACAGTTCTTCGCAAAGATGCGGATGAACAATTATTTCATCAACAATATGTCGCCTTCAGCTCACATTTTTCTGGTGCGAAACATTGTTCATCACCACAATGAAAAAAGAGAGACAAACCATTGAGAAGATGAAAATAAATGTGAGGAATGTCAGTATCACACTGGACACACTTGGGAAGGCAGTGTCAGGTAACATATGTATAATATGTAAAATAGTAGTTTAAAATGTAGCCTAGTGTCACAATCCAGTCCAGGATTGTCCATGGCTACCACCACATTGTCCGGATACCTCGTCTTTCCCCGTAAATATATTATTATAATTATTATTATTAACATATATTATTATTTATTTTTTAAATATAAGATCTGTTCTGCTTTTCTATTTCTTCGAGATTTGTCTTTCAGAATGATTTGGCAAACAAGGATTTTGTCCTCATACCTATTTGGAAACCAGGACACTACATGCTCTGTGTGCATCTGCAGTTTTATTATTACCATTACTTTTGCACTGATTTACTATTATACACTAATTTATTCTTTATAGAAACCTTTTTATCTTTAATTTGAGAAATTATATTTACATTATATATATATAATGTAATGTATATTATATTCGTTTTGGATTTAAAGTTGTTAAAGTTATTCTAGGTGCTTTTGGTCTGTTCCTGACCACATTAAGTTGTTCAATAAGCATGTGAGTATGTTCCTTATCACATTTACAGTTCCATTAACTAAACCCTTGTTCTCAGCCTGGTCATTACCAATCCTTGAATGAATACTTTCTGGGGGTGGTACCTTGGGTTCTTAATGATCCTCAAGTACTTGGGATTATTGCAGTATAAGGGTTTCAAAACTGACTCTTTAATGTCAAATATGGAAATTGTTGGGCTAGAAATAAAGTATACACCTGACTACTGCAATAGACTCAACATGTTTAGTTAGATCTGTTTTAGGAATTTTGGAACTTAAAATGCTGATTAGTACTTTAATTGCAGTGATCTTGCGCAGAGGATTATCCCAGGAGAATGGACTGTGATCTACAGCAAGGACATCAAAGTAAATGGGTTTCTACGTATTTTGTTGTTCATTTTCCATGAATGAGCTGTGCTGAATGTTGTACACTGTCTTACTGTATTTCTAATGTTCAGGGTCTCCCAAGACAGAAAGATGGCAATGCCTGTGGGATCTTCATGTTAATGGTATTGTGTGTTGTTCTCAAATGTTTTTGCTAACAGAATTATATATAATATTTCTAGGGTGACATGGACACAATCAGGACATGGTGGTGCCTTTTGCTCCTTTCTGGTCATTCAGTTGTAAGGTGTGTCTGATTTCATTATCACATGTAAAACTGTAACATAAAAATGTGTAACAAAGCCAAAATTATACATATAGATCAAATTACTATTCTTCTTAATCTCTAACATGTAATTTAAGACAATCTGTCTGTTTTAAAGGTTGGCACAGAAAAGGAAATATGAAGATCCCATCGTAACAATCACATTTTGATACTTGTTGACAATGTTGTGACCTGCATGCTAAGGATTATTTATTATATAATTTGATTTTGGATCCAAACCTCCCACTTCATATGCATACTTTTTACTGACTTTTAAATATTTATTTGCACCCTGTGATGATTAAATAATTGTTGTCTGTGTACAGATAATAGCAGATAAGGATAAGGAGGAGGCAAACAGGCCTAGGACAATCCCTCCTCAACAGTTGGTTAGCGTGATTGAAGTAAACTTGATGCCTTACATACCTACTGTCAAAATACTACAAACTGTCTACATAATGAATTATCAAAATAAGTGTTAAATGTGTTCATTCAGGAACCTGTTGACCTGACAGAGAGGGGATTCTTGAGGTCAAAAATAAACTACCATAGCATGAGACATAAAATAGCATCAATGTTTCTGAATTTACAATGGTTACACACAAAATAATATAGAAATTATTTTGACATTCGTCTACGATCTGCTTTGCAGATTCCAAGATGTTGTCTGGAAGACATATTGCTTGAGGTGGTCCTCTGGGATGGTGATTGTCAGGTTTAGTCAGGAAAGACTAGGCTTGGACCCAAATGCAGTTAGAGGTGATTTATTTACACAAAAAAGTCTTACACAAAGTGTCCTCCGGAAATTAGCCAGGCAGGAACCAATGCAAAACAGATCCACAACAGAACAGAGAAGAACATCCAGCAGGAAACACGGAAACAGGAAACAGGGCAAAAAGAACAAAATGATCTGACACCAGACAAAGACAACACAGAGCCTAAATAAACCAGGTAACAAGGACCAATAAGGGACAGGTGACACAAGGCTGGGCAAACAGGTGAAACACATTACGGCAATCACACGGGAGGGAAAACCAAGGACAGGAAGTAAGCTACACAAGACAAGGGAGACAAGACGGACTTCAAAATAAAACAGGTAACAGAACACACAATCATGACAGAACCCCCCCCCTCAAGGGACAGATCCCAGATGTCCCAAAAACCCACAAAACAAAAGCCAACCCCGGGAGGGCGGAGGGGGACCGGAGGAGGGACGAACGGACGAACAACCACGATAGCCAAACGGAGCCAGGGAACGGAGCGAGCCCCGGAGGCACAGGGAACACAAAGAGCACTGGGGGCACAGGGAAGACTGGGGGCACAGAGAACACTGGGGGCACAGAGAACACAGAGGACACGGGGCACCGGAGAGGCCTAGGGAAAACAGAGGGTCACTAGGGACAGGGAACTTTGGAACTGGGGACCGAGGGAACACGGAACTGGGCAGACTTTGACGGAACCGACTCAGACAAAACAGAAGTGGACAGGACAGACTCGGACTCAGACAGGACAGACTGAGGCAAAACAGACGCGGACAGAACAGACTCAGACGGGACAGACTCATACAAGACAGACTCAGACAGGACAGACTCAGACAGGACAGACTCAGACACAGACGGGACGGACTCATACAAGACAGACTCAGACAGGACAGACTCAGACGGGACAGACTCAGACGGGACAGACTCAGACGTAGGGGCAGGGAAAGTAATAGGGACGCAGATAGTGACGGGGACAGCGACGGGCACAGTGACAGGAACAAGGATGGGCACGGTGACAGGGACAAGGACGGGCACGGTGACAGGGATGGAGACAGGCACAGTGACAGGAACGGAGACAGGCACAGTGACGGGCACGGTGACAGGGACAAGGACGGGCACGGTGACAGGGATGGAGACAGGCACAGTGACAGGAACGGAGACAGGCACAGTGACAGGAACGAAGACAGGCACAGTGACAGGAACGAAGACAGGCACAGTCTTAGGGGCAGTCCCTGGGGTGCCGAAGACCGGCAAAGCCCTAGGGGTGGTCCCAGGGGCGCCAGAGACCGGCAAAGTCCCAGAGGCCAACAAAGTCCCAGAGGCGGTCTCATGGGAGCCGGAGACCGGCAAAGTCACAGGTGTGCTGGGCATTGCTGGGACACTGGGCAGCTTGGGGACACTAGAGAGCTCGGCGACACCAGAGAGCTCGGCGACACCAGAGAGCTCGGCGACACCAGGGGGGCTGTTAGCAAGCTGGGAGTTGGGGGGAGCTGCTAGCTAGCTGGGACTCGGGGGAGATGTTAGCTAGCTGGGACTCGGGGGAGATGCTAGCTGGCCGGGACTCGGGGGAGATGCTAGCTGGCCGGGACTCGGGGGAGATGCTAGCTGGCCTGGACTCGGGGGAGATGCTAGCTGGCCTGGACTCGGGGGAGATGCTAGCTGGCCTGGACTCGGGGGAGATGCTACACAGCTGGGACTCTAGGGGGCTGCTAGCTAGCCTGGAGTCAGAGAGGTTCCTAGCTGGTGGGGAACCAGGGAGGTTGCTAGCTAGCTGGGGCTCTGAGAGGCTGCTACACGGCCGGGTGGCTGGGAAGGGACTGTACGTCAGCCCAGGGACAGGAGAGCTGCACGCCAACCCAGAGTCAGGAGAGCTGCACGTCAGCCCAGATTCAGGAGAGCCGCACGTCAGCTCAGAGTCAGGAGAGCCGCATGGCGGCCTGGGGCCAGGAGAGCCGCACGTCAACGGCGAATCTGGGCGGCTGCACGTCAGCGGCGAATCCGGGCGGCTGCACGTCAGCGGCGAATCCGGGCGGCTGCACGTCAGCGGCGAATGGGCTGCAGGCGTGGCGTCGGGCGACTGGGCTGCAAGAGCGGGCACACAGGTCGGCTCAGGCTCAGGTACAACAAGAGGTTGATGCAGGGCATGGCGCTGGGAGCCATGTTTTCCCTTCCTCCGTCTTCGGCCTCTACGAGTCCCAGTACATATAGCCAGACGGGTCCCCTCAAAGGACTGATTGTTGTTGGGGGTGCCCGCTAGACAGGTAGTATTTGAGCAATCAGAAAAAGTTCCCGGGGAAGCAGGCGAGGAGGCAGGCTGGATCAGGAACAGAGACCCTGTAGCTAGGACGCTAGTAGGCCGAGAAACAGGCAGGCTGGATGTCTGCTGTACATGAGGCTCGGAAAGGCAGTCAGGCTTGGAGACTGGAGAGCTGAACTCTCTCTCAGTAGCCTGCCAATGATCCTCCATGATGCGGCTAGCAAGGGCAGGATCCTCCTCATACAGACCACGAAAAAATTCAATCATGAATTCACCATTAGAGTCCAACGGGTGAATGAGAGGCTCAAAAACTGCTGGGTCCATTTGTGGTCGGATCATTCTGTCGGGTTTAGTCAGGAAAGACTAGGCTTGGACCCAAATGCAGTTAGAGGGGATTTATTTACACAAAAAAGTCTTACACAAAGTGTCCTCCGGAAGGTAGCCAGGCAGGAACCAATGCAAAACAGAATCCACAACAGAACAGAGAAGAACATCCAGCAGGAAACAGGGCAAACAGAACGAAATGATCCAACACCAGACAAAGACAACACAGAGCTTAAATAAACCAGGTAACGAGGACCAATAAGGGACAGGTGACACAACGCTGGGCAAACAGGTGAAACACATTAGGGCAATCACACGGGAGGGAAAACCAAGGACAGGAAGTAAGCAATTGTTGAGATAATTCGAAAAGGCTGATACAATTTCAAATGTGTTTTAAATGAAGTCAGTGATGAAGGGAAATATATGAAGTGCTGTACATGTGTGTTTCTATAGTGGACCAATGCACCTTAAATTATTTTAGTTGATACATTTTTTTGTATTCTTTAACGACTATAATTGTACATTTTTAAGAACATAACCTAATTGTACAATCCTCCCAATTTATAATCTTAGTTCACTGGACCAGTAACTATCTAGTGATGTAGGCTACTGTACATTCATGTAACAACAGGGAGAGGACACCCCAATGGTTTTTGACCTTATATTTTGCTGGTGGGAAATAACTGATGAATATCACTCTGTTCCAGTCATGTTTACAGTGTGCATGGAATTTATCACTTAATTATCTTTAGTTTCTAGATTTTAGGGTCCAATGTCTTCAGTGTCTGTCTTTTCCATATATATACGAGGGAGCAAAGGATATAACATGTAGAGAAGGAAACTCGTCCTCTATAAAAAAAATTTTAAAATAAAAAAAACGCGATGGCATGGCAGATAATAGCAGACAGACTGAATGATTTATCTAAAAATGTACATTTATGAACTACTGCTCTTAACTGAAACCATTCAATGAGTCACTGTCATTTGCAAAAACGAACAGTTGTACACTTTGCATTAAAAGCGAACAGTGGAAGTTAATATGACTTAGGACATTTATATTTTAGCCAATAAGAGAGAGGGAGGAACAGAGTGAAAGAGATATTTACGCATTATATTCGCTTATAGCTTTATAGAAAATTGATCTTTATGGTAAATTTCCTGAGTATGATTATCTTTTGCTTACTTTTAAGGTAAAGAGTACAACGGTTAATTTGTGCAAATGATTAGTAGGCTTATTCTTGAATGGTATGATTATGACGGTTTCCATTCAGAGCCGTGGTCAGTTAATGTATATATTTAGGCTGCATACGCATTCTGTTGGTCATTCTTTTCTTTTTATACAAATAATGTGTTTCACATCATCATACTTCCACAAGAAGCTGCTGCTCACTCTGTATAAAGTATGAACAATGAGTATTCTCCATTTTGGCATCAGTAAATCTGTGACCGACCTCGCGGTCTTTTGAGGAAAGCCGTGGATGCGCATCTATCTGAATTACTTCAGCCTGGCTCAACCTAGTCTGACCTAGTCTCTCATCCTCAGTCTGACCTAGTCTCTCCTCCTCAGCCTGACCTAGTCTCTCCTCCTGAATTTATCTTGTAGACATATTTTTAAGTATTTTATTAATTTGTATTATTGCTATTACTGTTTTTGTTTATTACTGTAAAAAATACATCAAATATATAATAATATATATTTTATTCATTCATGATAGTCTGCATTTATCTTACTGTTTAGTTAAAAAACACCAAATATATTTTTAAGTATTTAATTAATTAGCATGATAGTCATCATAAGCTTTTGCTTTGAAAAGTAGAAGCTCAGGGACAGCACTAGGCGGGACGGTCTCAGACCCCTCCCAAATCGGGATGTGACAGCAAGCTACCATGACGTATGTCCTCATTCTCAATAGGAGGGGTAAGGGAGTGATGCAAGCACGGCAATGGTCTCTATAGTGTTAAAATCAGAAAACAAATACACCAAAACAAATATGAACTAAATACTAAATCTAATGTATAGCATATTTGTCAGAATTTAAACAAGTCTCCCGAAGAGAAACGGGTATCTCTCTCTCCCTCACCTCTGCCTGCTCAGCCTGGTCTCACTGAATTCCGTAAAATGGGCACGGACTGGTAACAGCTCATTCCGTGGTGGTGGTACGGAATGTGTGAAAATTCCGTGTGGCCACCACGGAAAACAATGCCAATGTAAAGTCAATGAGAAGATGACGTGACACGGTAGTGAGTAGTATGTAAGGCCGGAATTCCGCGTAAGGAGGTTGGTTGGGGTGGTGGATGGGTAAAACACAGGACTTTCACTCAGGAGAGCGGAGTTCGCGTCCCGCGTGTGGTGTTTGTCGGTTGTGTTTTTATTTTTTATTTATTTTATTTTTTTTAAGCGTGTCCTGCGTGTGGCACGGAACCGTAAGCCCACCCACGACCTTTTCCTGAACCCAACCGTCCCGTTGTTGTCGCGTGTCACGGAACCGTAAGCCCACCCACGACCTTTTCCTGAACCCAACCGTCCCGTTCTTGTCGCGTAAGCCCACCCACGACCTTTTCCTGAACCCAACCGTCCCGTTCTTGTCGCGTAAGCCCACCCACGACCTTTTCCTGAACCCAACCGTCCCGTTGTTGTTGCGTGTCACGGAACCGTAAGCCCACCCACCGTTTTTTTTTCGGCGATCCGCGTGTCACGTAAGCCCGTATTTCGTTTTCGGCGATCCGTGTTCATTACACGGAATTCTTCCGTGGGCCCATCACGGAATTTGGCGATCCGTTGGCAATCCGTGTTCATTTAACGGAATTATTCCGTGACAGTTTAACGGATTTTGTTGCAATTCCGTTAAACTGCCACGGATTTTGAGTTAAGGGTCCGTGCCCATTTTACAGAATTCTGTGAGATCAGGTTGGCCTGCTGCGCTTTGTGCGTGTGTGTGTGTGTGTGTGTGTGTCTGTGTGTCTGTGTGTTTATATGTATCTGTGTGTGTGTGTGTGTCTGTGTGTCTGTGTGTCTGTGTGTGTATTTATGTGTGTGTGTGTGTGTGTGTGTGTGTGTGTGTGTGTGTGTGTGTGTGTGTGGTCTGAGAGACTTCCAGCTGACAGCGGGGTTTCTGAGCAGGACTGGCCGAGCGACGAGCTCGAAATCTAAACAGTTCATTTCTCGGCTAAAACGTTGTCAGAAGTGAATTAAGTGATGAATAAGATGGGGAGAACTGTTAAAATTGTCCCGTTGTTAGTCTGTCTGTACTGTAAACCTGACCCTGGTTGACCTATAGGTCCCGATGCTGAGAAGGGAACAGAGAAAAGACTCTGCTGCCCTGAAGTAAGAGCTGAAAGAGTTACAGTAACTGCAGCCAGAGGAACTTAAAAATCCCCAAATTGGTCCAGTCTGAACACTAGATTTAAAGTGTTCTAGTCATTTTATGTTCTAGGAACTGCAAAATCCCTCCAGTCGGAAAGCGGTTTATGTCTATTACCCCCCGGCAATAATATTTTTTTCCCCACTATGGCCACACCAAGACCCGCCCTTCAATCAGAATCAGAATCAGAATCAGAATCAGAAAGGGTTTTATTGCCAAGTACGTTTTTTGACACATACAAGGAATTTGTTTTGGTGTTGCTGGTGCACATCACACATTCTCTAAATGTAATATTAAACAATATAAGTATAGGTAAACAATATAAGTATATGTACACCGTATGTATTAAATTAAAAATAAAGATAGAAATAAAATAAAATAGATAAATAAAGAGCAAAGAGCATTAGAGCAGAGAGAACAGTGGCATGAAGAGCCAGGTGGAGAGTCACGGTGGTTTCCGGGCCTTGTTAATAAGGCTAGTGGCGGAGGGGGAAAAAGCTGTTCATGTGGCGTGAGGTTTTGGTCCTGATGGACCTCAGCCTCCTGCCAGATGGGGAGTGGCTCAAAGAGTTTGTGTCCGGGGTGGGAGGGGTCAGCCACAATCTTTCCAGCACGCTTCAGAGTCCTGGTGGTGTAAAGGTCCTGGAGCGGCGGCAGATTGCAGCCAATCACCTTCTCAGCTGACCGAATGACACGCTGCAGTCTGCCCTTGTCCTTGGCAGTGGCAGCAGCGTACCAGATGGTGATGGAGGATGTGAGGATGGACTCAATGATGGCTGTGTAGAAGTGCACCATCATTGTCTTTGGCAGGTTGAATTTCTTCAGCTGCCGCAGGAAGTACATCCTCTGTTGTGCTTTTTTGACGAGGGAGCTGATGTTCAGCTCCCACTTGAGGTCCTGGGAGATTGTAGTTCCCAGGAAGCGGAAAGACTCCACAATGTTAATTGTGGAGCCACAGAGGGTCATGGGGGCAGGTGGGGCTGGGTTCTTCCTGAAGTCCACAACCATCTCCACTGTCTTTAGAGCGTTGAGATCTAAATTGTTTTGGTTGCACCACTTCACCAGGTGGTTAGCCTCCGACCTGTAAGCGGACTCGTCTCCATCAGAGATGAGTCCGATGAGGGAGGTGTCGTCCGCGAACTTCAGAAGCTTGACGGACTGATGACTGGAGGTGCAGTTGTTGGTGTAGAGGGAGAAGAGCAGAGGCGAAAGAACACAGCCCTGAGGGGATCCAGTGCTGATGGTCTGTGAGTTGGAGACGTGTTTCCCCAGCTTGACATGCTGCTTCCTGTCAGACAGGAAAGTCAGTGATCCACCTGCAGGTGGAGTCAAGCACACCAAGCTGGGAGAGCTTCTCCTGGAGCAGAGCCGGGATGATGGTGTTGAAGGCAGAGCTGAAGTCCAAAAACAGGATCCTTGCGTAGGTTCCTGCAGAGTCCAGGTGCCGGAGGATGTAGTGGAGGGCTAGGTTGACTGCGTCATCTACAGACCTATTGGCTCTGTAGGCAAACTGCAGAGGGTCCAGGAGGGTGTCGGTAATGGCTTTGAGGTGTGAAAGCACAAGGCGCTCAAAGGACTTCATAACCACAGAGGTCAGGGCGACGGGTCTGAAGTCATTAAGTCCTGTGGTCCTTGGCTTCTTGGGGACAGGGATGATGGTTGAGGTCTTGAAGCAGGCTGGCACGTGACATGTCTCCAGTGAGGTGTTAAAAATGTCTGTGAACACTGGAGACAGCTGGTCAGCACAGTGCTTCAAGCATGATGGGGAGACAGCATCTGGTCCAGCAGCTTTCCTGGGATTCTGTCTCCTAAAGAGTCTGTTGACGTCCCTCTCGTGGATGGAGAGAGTCGTCACTGAGGTGGGTAGGGGGGTGGAGGTGGAGACCTTTAAGGAGGGCATTGGTGAGGGGGGCCCAGGGCCCTGCTGAGGTGGGTGAGGTGGAGGTGATGCACAGTGGCTGTAGCTGTAGGGAGGTGTCGTGGGGGGATGGTGTCAGGACTGACCTTTTGTCTTTCAAATCGACAGTAGAACTCGCTCAGGTCGTTGGCTAGGTGTCGGTCATCGAAGGAGTGGGGGGTTTTAGGCTTGTAGTTGGTGATCTGCCTAAGTCCTTTCCAGACAGTTGCAGAGTCATTAGCTGAGAACTGGTTTTGGAGTTTCTCAGAGTATCGTCGTTTAGCCTCCTTCACCGCCTTGCTAAACTTGTACTTTGACTCTTTAAATCTGTCTTTGTCCCCACTCCTGAACGAGTCTTCCTTAGCCAGCCTTAACCTTCTGAGTTTGGCTGTGAACCAGGGTTTGTCATTGTTGTAACTCACCCTGGTGCATGATGGAACACAGCAGTCCTCACAGAAGCTGATGTATGACGTCACAGCCTCTGTGTACTCATCCAGACTGTTGGTAGCAGTCCTGAACACATCCCAGTCAGTAGAATCCAAACACGACTGGAGATCCTCCACAGCCTCACTGGTCCACTTCCTTGATGTCCTCACAACAGGTTTGCAGAGCTTTAGTTTCTGCCTGTAGGTGGGGATCAGGTGGACCATGACGTGGTCAGAGTGTCCCAGTGCAGCACGGGGGACGGCGTGATAAGAATCCCTGACTGTGGTGTAACAGTGATCCAGAATGTTCTCCTCTCTGGTCGGGCATTTAATATGCTGTCTATATTTAGGGAGTTCGTGAGTGAGGTTCCCTTTATTAAAGTCACCAAGGACAATAACTAGGGACTCCGGGTTGGTCTGCTCCACGCACAGAATCTGGTCGGCAAGCATGAGCTGCGCGTCCCTGCACGTTGGCCTGCGGTGAGATGTAAACACCGACCAGGATGAATGACGCGAACTCACGGGGTGAATAAAAAGGCTTACAGTTTATAATGAAATATTCCAGGTTAGGAGAACAATGCTGCTGGATCACTGTCACGTCGTTGCACCAACCGCTATTGATGTAGAAACCGATTCCTCCACCTTTAGTTTTGCCGGAGAGGTCCGTGTCTCTGTCCGCTCTGTAGAGTTGGAAGCCTGCCAGCTGCAGCGCAGAGTCCGGTATTAATCCACAGAGCCACGTCTCCGTGAAGCACAAAACAGCAGATGAGAAAAAGTCCCTGTTTCTGACCAACAGCAGTTGTAGTTCCTCCAGTTTGTTGGGCAGTGAGCGCACGTTAGAGAGGAATATTCCCGGTAATGGTGTGCGTAATCCCCGCTGGCGGAGACGCACAAGCACACCGGCCCGTTTCCCTCTCCTCCGGCGTTTCGCTGCATGAGCAAAGGTGAGCGCACCTTTGACCAGAATGTCCAAAATTTCCAGTGAAGGGAGAAGAAAAGTGGGAAATAAGTCCGATGGTATTGTTCCCCTGAAGTTCACGAGCTCTTCACTGGTGAATGAGATACGGGTACCATCGCAAGAAACATAGTTAAAACACAAAACAAAACAAAACAGAGCGCACCAACACACCGTGTCACCATTCTGCGGCGCCATCTTGATGAGATGATTGCTGCAGTATAGCCTGTAAAACATCATTGTGTCGTTCACATCATATTTCAGAAATGTAATCATCAATCTGTGGCTCAATAACAGCCATATATGACCTTCATTCAAGACAATTATTTTGATAGCTTTCCCCTTCATCAACATCATCATTGTTGTCAGAATGGATCTATTAAATACATAAACATGAACACAGAGGAATTAAAAAAAAATTCTTTCAATAATTAACAGTTTTAAAGCTAATACCAACTTGTACACTGAATAGAGAAGGCAGAATATGGTTTATATAATACAGGTGACACACCTTTTGAATCAGGATGTCATACCTCATCAACTTCCGGCTTTGTACAGGTCTCCACATGCAGACTTAATAGCTTTAACGGCACATGTTTACTGCATGACACACACCTGGCTTTTGGCATTGCCTCAAACTCCCGTGCCGTGTAAGGCAGGGGAGACATGTCCAGTCGGTGTTGTATAGGCATTACATATAGACAGCCCTTGCCTCCCCAGGACTTGAACAGCCCAGCCCCCGTGTAACCCATCTCATCTGGGGAGACTAAGGTCAACCGCCTCTGACCAGACCCTCCTGTTTGGGAGAAGATATTACCCATGTTGCTCTGGTCATCATTCTCAAGTAGACATTTAAATGAATGTAAGCTGCCAAACGCTTGTTCCACCACAACGCGTCCTCTACTTATTTGAGTGTTCCTCTGCTGATCCTGGATGGTCAGGGCACCGTTGTCCCGCTTTGGCGTGGCGATAAAAGGGTATTCCCGACTGATTTAGGCGCTGTCACCTAGTAGCATGTACCTTAAGATAAGAGGACAGATTTTATTTATACCAGGGTTAGGGTGGGAAATGTATGGAGGGTATGCAAGTTACATACTTGTATATTTGAAGTAGCAAACAGCATCAGTATTCTCCAAGACGTTACAAAATACTAACCCCTCCATTTATTCTCCAGACCTCTCAAAGAAGGTGGATTTCCTGAGGATCCTGGAGTCATGAACCCTGCCTGAATCAATGTCAGAAGTGGTTAATTGCTGTGTATGACTAGAAGGAAAGTGCTTCCAGTATACTGGTGCATGGCAGTCACAGGATTCAATAGGCACTTACCAGGTGCTCCTACAAAAATGTTGCGGAATTTCCCTGTTGCATCCATAATCCCCTGGAGGACAATGTAATAATATCCCTTTCTGTTGAGGTAGTCCCCTCCTCTTATAGGTTGCCGCTGTAGCTTGATATGGCATCCATCTATGGCCCCTGCAATGCACAATGTTAATGACCTTACAGTTGTGAAAATGTAAAATTTCCCGATCCCCTGAGGATTAGTAAAAGCAATAATAATGTACCTATGATGTTGTTAATGCCACACATCGCCCTGAATGCAGCAGACACTGACATCTTCTCACATTCCGTGTACCAGCTGATGAACATTGGCACCAACGTGCACAAGGCTTGCATCACTTCAACCACACACCTGTAGAATACAATAGAGGATTTTTTTGTAAATGTAAAAAATATCTAAACCTACTACCGGAGTGCAGATGACTGGGACACATCAAATTTGTCTGAGAGCTCTCGGAAGCTGTTCTGGTTGGCGAGGTACCAGAGGAAAAGAGAAACCTGTAAATAAAGAATGTAGGTCCTCAACAAATAACCACAAAGGGAGAAACATTGTTTATGTATTTAATTGGGGTATAGCTATTAGAATAAAATGCCAGGATGCTTCAAACAGCCATTCTTTATCGGGCAGGCCTACCTTTTGCCTGAGGGGAAACTCAAATTCTTTCTGTTCTCTGTCCAGACCCTGCCATCTCAGGACCTCCAATAAATAATCAAATTGGGCATGGGTTACCCGGAGATGTCGGTAAAAAGTCCCTTCATCCATAATGAAGAGACGCTCCCATTCCACACCAGTCTTCAATATTGTTTTAGGCATAGCAGATTGAACAATTGCATTTCTGAAAAGTAAGTTGAAACAGGCTTAATGGCAGAATAGTAAAATGATCATAATGTGATTAATCTTTTAGGAAGCTAGGCCATTCACTTTACTGTAGAATGACATTATTGGTCTTCACTGTTGACTATTGAACTGTGTGTATATTGCGTGTGTTCAACAGTTGAAGCAGAGCATCAAAACAAGGTTGCAATTGTAAACTTGAACTGTTCACATTTTCGCTTTCCCAGTGTTGCCAAGTCTGCTTATTATAAGCGACTTTGGGCTTGTTTTTTCTGTAAAGTGGCTGACAAATGTTGGTATTTGCGGGTCGCTTTTTTTTGGGCTTGTTTCTAAAGTGTAGTTGCTTATTTGGGCTTGTTCCCAGCTCCATAGTAAGTTGTCAAGCTGGGGCCTATTGCACAAAAGTAGAATAAAGAAATCCAGGATAAATGAAAAGCGCAGCTTGACTTAGTGTGGTCCACTCATCGCGGCTTAATCGGTTGCACGTTTGCCGAGCCAGGATAAGTATGTGAAGCTATGTCAAGCCAGGTGTACATAGTTGGGATAAGTGCACGTTCACGGATTTCTTAAATAGACCACGGTATCGATCACAGATTTACTGATGCAGAAATGAAGAATACGCGTGTGGCATATGTTTCACCCGCTGAGCAGCAGCTTCTAATAGAAATTTAGGAGGAGGTGAAACATATAATATGCAAAAAGGGAAATACGGCTGTTATCAAACAGAAAGAAAAAGCCCGACAGACAATAGCGGACCGACTGAATACGTATGGATTTAAAAAAAATCGACTTAGTCACTCAGCGTTTTAATTTCTTTAATATGCTTGTTTTATGTGTTGGTTTTATTGCTGTATCTGTTTTTATGTGCTAAATGTGCTGGTTTTAGTGTAAAGTGTCTTTGAGTAGCCTGTAAAGCACTATATAAATAAAAAAATAATAATTCTTGTTCCTGGGAAATTTACCCTAAGGACTAGGCTTGATTTCAAAGCTTATTCATAATGCCAGAATATGTTTAACAACCATATGCACAAATCTCCATAATTCTAAATATCTTTCTACAATTAATGTTCATACAGAACAAACATGACTGGACAAAAACTAGAAAAAGAAGTGACTTCAATACACACTGTAAGCATATCTGTAAAACAATGTAGCCTGTTATTATTCATGTTTTTTTTTCTCACTCCCAAGCTCCAAGATGACAAGTGACAGCCCCAAAATAAAATGATTAAGAAGCTTTGTGGCATTACAACACATTCTCATTCCCATTTGGTAAAAAAGACATTTGATCAGGTGCTATTGTCGTCGTTATTGATGCTAAAAGTCTCTTTTAGAGTCCGCTGCACGGTGTGGGAGGATCCCTCCGCCTCCCCGCGTTGTACGGCACATTTCACGGGGACAGCAGCGGAGAAAAAGCCCATTTCGCCCGTATCGTCCCACTTTTTAACACATCAGACTCCAGGATTAATCTTAGCCTGGCTGTTAGCCTGCTCTGGAGCAGGCTAGCTGCAAAGGATAAATCGCCATGGTTACTTGGTTGGGTTTAATTCAACCTGCTTTTGTGCAACCAAGTCAAAGCTAAATTCATCCAGGATAACCTGAATATCCCGGCTTAATTCCTTATCTTGGTTTTGTGCAATACCCCTCAGATATTTTCTACATGTTATTTAAATGTAGGAGTTTGTCTTGCCTGTTCCTTCTGTCCCTCCCCTTTCCCCATACACACAGGAGACATCCTGCTTCTAATTGGTTCTGACCCAGATGGCAAAGAGTACTAGCCAATCAGAGGCAGAGCTTGTTTAGTAAAACGTCAGTGAGTGATGAGAAAGATAATGGTGGTGTTATTCTTCATATATATGAGGCTAAAGTGCAGAGGTGGGTAGTAACGAGTTACATTTACTCCGTTACATTTACTTGAGTAAGTTTTTGAAAAAATGATACTTCTAGGAGTAGTTTTAAATCACTGTACTTTTTACTTTTACTTGAGTAGATTTGTGAAGAAGAAACTGTACTCTTACTCCGCTACATTAGGCTACAATGAGCTCGTTACTTTTCTTTTTACCTCTTTGGTATTCTATGGGTCATTGTTTTTATCCCCCCGCGTACGCCTCATTTTAATGTTTTATTTTGAGAGAGAGAGAGAGACTTCCGCCAAAGCCTCTACCACGTACGTGACTGTTCACCAATCAAACGTAATTGTGCAGTCTCGTCAGCTGGCAACAAAAAATAGGCGACGCTGATGCGTAAATCAACACTTATCAATATCACTTCCCCATCAGTCAGGACCAAGATCTGATCCTTGTGCTTTCCATAAACTGCCGTAATTAGCCTATTATTTCAGTTGCAATCCTGCCAGTGGAAACGATCGTGAGAGCAAATAAAAAATATAAAAAACATAATTCAAACCGCTGTGCGCATTGGCTCAAGAAGCAGAGAAATAGCCGATATGTAATTCCCTCCCATTCAAGTCTATATATTTCATAAATATACCCATCAGGGAATGTTTTTCTTTAAATGTTTTAACTTTTATGAGCGCACATTTCCCCCGTCTCTCTCTCTCTCTCTCTCTCCCCCTCTCCCCCCTCTCTCTCTCTCTCTCTCCCCCTCTCTCTCTCTCTCTCTCTCCCTCTCCCCCTCTCTCTCTCTCTCTCTCTCTCTCTCCGCACCGAGCTCCGCCTGATCTTCTTTAAGAACGGTGACGCCGTTATCAATCGAGTATTGATTGGTCAGTAGGCGGTGCTTTTACACCGGTTGATCTCTCATCTCCAACATAACCTGCTCCCGACCAGCATAAGTTACCACGGCGATTGAAACCGGTATCAAGTGATCCACCTTCGTGATAAAGAAGACCCTGGGTTGAACCTGAAGTTAGCTGTTAACCCCAAATCTTGCTTCATAGTCCAGGCCTCTGGCCTCATAATGAAAACATGTTTACCTTATATTATATATATTAGTAAAAGTACCAAACAGCAGCTCCATTACCTTGTTCTAGTTCTGCCTGCAGAGTCTGGTAAAATAAAGTAGGTTTGGAAATTTGTGTTACTTGTGCTTATTTATTTTTATGTATTATCATTTTATGTATTTTATTTTTTAAGTACTTGAATTTACCTGGATTATTTTAATGTAAGCTATTTTGTAATTAATTAATTTTTATTTATTTTATTGATTGGATGAACTATAATTTGTCTAAATATGATTATTTTGTATTTTTGTCCGTCTGATTGAATGCTTATGTTAAAAAATAAATCAGACGTTACTCAACAGTTACTCAGTACTTGAGTAGTTTTTTCACCAAGTACTTTTTTACTCTTACTCAAGTAATTATTTGGATGACTACTTTTTACTTTTACTTGAGTCATATTATTCTGAAGTAACAGTACTTTTACCTGAGTACAATTTTTGGCTACTCTACCCACCTCTGCTAAAGTGTTAGGAGTCTTAAAGGTACTTTATTTGTCACATACACGTACATGTAGCGAAATTCATTCTCTGCATTTAACCCATCCCTCAAGGGAGCAGTGGGCAGCCAATCACAGCACCCGGGGACCAACTCCAGATCTGAGCCAGTGCCTTGATCAAGGGCACTGACTGGAGAACCTAGTACATGTTTTTGATGGTGGGGGAAACCGGAGCACCCGGAGGAAACCCACACAAACATGGGGAGAACATACAAACTAAGAAAAATGTTTTAGACCAAGCCTCATCCTCACCTGTTCAAATGGTTTGGACTGGAATGGTTGTTAAACCAGTTTAGTTTATTTAAGTCTTTTCTAACTCACTCATTTGTGAGTGTATATAATAATAATAATAATAATAATAATAATAATAATAATAATAATAATAATAATAATAATAATAATAATTTCTCCTGTTTCTGGGTTATAGATATTTAAAAATGGGATCTTCTGCAGTCCATGCAATAATAAATAACGAATTTGTGAATTCAGGATGATATTTCTTTGTGTGTGCACATTTTAATTATCAGAGGTTTACTGTGTATATAATGTACTTAGTACATCAGTCTATATTTGATATCCCATCAGTTTTCTAATGTTAAATAATGTTAAAAGGTGGTTTAACGAACTCTTGTGATCATTGTCCTGAAGCTCAGGAGGGATGAATTAAACTACCGTGTGTACAGAACTTCCTCTTTAGTTGATGCCTCTTCCTCTGTAAAGGTAACGGTTCTTCTTTCATCTCTGAAGGTTATAACGGAGGATCTCTCCTCTCTCGGCTCTCATGGCTCCGTTTCTGGTCCTGTTGTTATTTCTCTCCGGAGCAGCCTCAGGTAAATATCAGCGTTTATTGTGAACGGTTTATGTGACATTAGACATTAAATGTTTTATCGTCATGGGCGTAGCTACATTTGGTCTAACACATTTCTCAAGAGCAGTTATTGACAGGGACACAAATAATACAGCCGATAATGAACTTGTATATGTTGTGTGTAGTTGGTGAACTCCAGTAAGTAGTCTGGAAATCTGTTTTATTCTCTCTAAACATCGGAGGAAGAGATTCTTCTCTCTACTACAGATAATGCGGAACTGAGCCTCAGCAAGCTAGCTCACGTTAGCTAACTAACATAGCCGCCTCATGGAGTAATACGTCGGTTACATTTTATACATGACTACTTTATGTACTAAGCATCATCTGTATTAGAGAAAAGAATCACTTTATCTGATGTTTAAAGTAAATAAATAGCCTTTCGGTCTACTTCCTGAAGTAGCGTGGTGAAGTTGGCCGGACGTTTGATATTCACTTGATCATTTATTTTAACTTTCCCTTCTTTATAGGAAATTCTTTTATTAGGAATAAAGCTTCATAGCACTTCATCATCGGTTCTGTGTAAGGGACCGTCGACAAATTACCGTTTTGGTAGATTGGCAAACAATTTTCTCTGAAAACTATTCACCAAAATTCAATAAAAGGGTCTTTTGAAATTCTGATTGCTACAGTAGTTGCGCAATGGTAAGCCTCTACTTACCAGAAGTCATATGCTTCTCATATGTCACATGATTGGGAAACAGTATGCAATTAGAAGGTTAAAATATTCACCAACATTCAGTCTGATTACTGATTTGATTATGATAAAACACAGGACAAAGATTTTAGGCAGATCTAAATGTTATTTACTAACTAGAACAATATAAAACATTGTAACGGTATAAAAATAATAAAATAATATATGTGTATATTTTTGAGTTCCAGTGAAACTTAATTACGATTTTTTTCAACTGGATGAATTTATGATAGTAGTTCTATCAGTCTGCTAAAATTGCCTCTCTGATCACTGTGAACAACATTGCTTAATGCTGGAGATGACCCGGATACTCCTGATTTCTTGGCTAAAAAGCCTCTGCCACAGTCCTCTGTGGGGGGTCTGGTTTGGGGTTCTCCTCCTCCTTCCTCAACTTTTTTAGCAGCTCGGAGTTCTCTCTCGGGTGACTTAATGCTTTGATGTGTTTATGCAAATTGGTGGTGTTACCACAGTGGCGAATTACTTTTTTTTGCACACATCACATGTGGCAGTGTCCGTATCAGCTGGAGTGAATAAACTCCACACGCTTCTCTTTCTTTCCGCCATCATCACGGGCTTCTCTCACTGTTCTGACTCTCCGTCTCCGGCAGAGCAGAGAGAGAGAGAGAGAGAGAGAGAGAGAGAGAGAGGTGCGCTGTTGGCACACTGTGCACAGACTTGGAGAGACGCTGTGCTCGCATGAATTCGGAGAGAAACTACAACAAAAGTATCAATCTCATCACGACAGTATCGATCCGATACCAATACTCATCTTGGTATCGATACTATCGATATTTAGATCGATACGCCCAGCCCTAATACCTAAACCTAGCTCAAATATGTAACTGAAAATACACCTGCATTTTGAGTCAAAACACCAGCTACATGTTTGTAGAGAGCATTTAATTACAGTTAGAATTCTTGTTTCTAGAGGAACAAAATAAGTGATACATACATGTGCGTTTTGGAGGCAGGGTTTATTCTGAAGATTGTGAGGCAGACAGAAACACACATGCGCAGTTATCTCCTCAAATATATGGAATGATTCGAAAGTTTTGGCTTTAAGGTAAAATGCAACAATAGGTAACTGATGAATAGTGTAAACGTGTCAAACATAAACATATTTTATGCAGTGTTTATTTGTTTAAATGTATTGTATTAAAAGTAAATGCTTGGTGGTGCGCAGTGCATTGTAGGGAAGGGAAAACATGTTGTATCATGGGCAGGGATGTAGTGGAGGCTAAACGCACGTAAACGCCGTTTGCGCACCTCCCAAAATTCGGAATTAGCGTTTACCCACCTCCAAAGTGCGTTTATCCACCTCTAAATTGCGTGTATCCACCTCTAGCCTATAGTTCCTAAGCCATTTTAAATTAAGCTTATGTCGTTTTAGTTTCATATTGTTCTATATTAGTTTCATAAGTTGTTAAATCTAAGACGAAATATTTCATATTGCGCTGCATTACTGTCAGTGTTGACCAATCTCTTGCGGTGTTTGGTGTTTCAGCCCCCAACGTCGCCTTCCAGGCAGCGATGCCTGGAAGGCACTAGGATTAGGAAATGGTTAGGTGCCTTGAAGTCATTATGTCAATGGTCGAAGCGCTGCCTTGAAGTCAACGTTGGGGGCTTAATGCGAGACACGGCAGGCAAAAACATTTGTCTTCAATAACATATATTCTTTCAGACTTGTGGTGAAAAAAGTAAAAAATACACATTTAGGTCTTTATTTTACTTTCTCCTAAATTCAACAAAAGTTGGCGTTCTAAATCATCCCGCTGCTCCGCGATCGCTGTCTGCACCCTGTCATCTCATATAGGAAAGCTCTTTCTCTCTCCTCTGCAATCCTGTGTAATGCTGTCGGATCCAAATATGGTAATTTCCTTTTCATAAGCATCCAATTGTGAAAGTAAAAGGGGGGATTTAACTCTAAATGCGCAATCTCATTGGCTGATGAACATTTCCGCGGTAGTTCAGAATGTCGAAAGAATTGCGTCAAAAACGGTTGTTATTAGCAAGAAGACCCAGCAGGGGATTACACACTGAGACAGCAGATGATGAAATACCTTCACATAGGACGTCCATGTGTCAACTATCGTTCAGACAACAGGAGTGTTCAGACAGCGGAGGTAATCAGACTGACTCTCTCTCTCTCTTTCTATCAAGCAGTTTACAGAAATTCATGGCCTACATGTCATATATTAAATATGTAGGTGTCACATATATACTATTCTACTATAATTACTATAAAGTACTAAACCAATCTGTAATTTTGGGATCCTAAGTGGTTGTGAGTCCCTCAGATCCATATTTAGCTGTCAGTAGAGCTGCTGTCACCTCTCCTAGAAGGACTACCAGCTTCTTTTCTGGTGGTAACTTTTTGGGGCTATTTTCCAAGGTGTAATTCTCTTACAGTAGTGAAGATACTTTTTCCCAGTGAAGAGAGGCAATATATATATATATATATATATATATATATATATATATATATATATATATATATATATATATATATATACATATATATAGCGGATAATGTGATTATTTTTGAATTCTTACGAAGAAGAACTTCAATTTCAGATACAGTTTAGTTGTAGCTAGTCATAATTATAATTTCAGATATCCAGAATATTATTTTAAATATCTGATATACATTTTGACAAATGTAAAATTAGATAACTACAATTAGAATTACAACTAGAAGATAAGTTATATTAGTTATTATAATTAAAATAATCATAGTAATAATGATGGAGGTCTTTTGAAATACCATGACTTTTATTGATTACTATTGTTTATTATTGATTTTCAGACCTGACTTCGTTAATAATGCATCCTGGAGATGATGTCACTCTGCCATGTCAGGCTGCTGATTCCTCCATCAGTGTTGTAGAGTGGACCAGAGCTGACCTGAAGCCAGATATCGTCCTCTTATACAGAGATGGACGCTTGGATCCAACCCAGCAGCATCCATCCTTTAAGGACAGGGTGGAGCTGGTGCACAGAGATCTGAAGGACCGAGACGCGTCTATAATTCTGAAGAATGTGAGAAGCAACGACACTGGAATATACAAGTGTGGAGTTACAACCAATAGTTCAACACCTACGGAGAGCGACATCGACCCAATCATAGTCCATCTGCATGTTAGAGAGCCAGCAGGTGAGTGAGTCTCTCTCAGTGAGTGTTTCTGAGTATCAGGTTGTAGCTGCAGTTTCTAACATCAGAGAGGATAAAGACTGCTCCACTATCCACACATTTACTGACTCATATGTTTTATTATCTTCAGGTCCTAAGGATAGAAACTCCTCTCCTGGAGGCCGAGACCATGGACCGGCAGCAGGTGTTCTGCTTCTTGTAGCTGTTGTTGCGGTGGCTGGTGTCCTGATGTAGAAAAGACATAATGTCTAAGCTCTTTACACCTGACTGCTTTCTCATGTGCTGTATTATATACAACATGATTCTCATTACTGCTGTGGGTGTGAAGTCATGTGCAGATCTGATATGTGGTCAGTTTGCCATCTAACAGAAAATGTTTCTTTAATTGTAAATATCAGCAGATGGATATTTTCTAATCAGGTGTAAAGAGCTCTTCAACATGTCAGCTGCTTGTGTGTTTTGGTAATAATACATTTTGCAGTGTTTCCCACAGAGTAGGAAGCAATTTGTGTGTGTGTGTGTGTGTGTGTGTGTGTGTGTGTGTGTGTGTGTGTGTGTGTGTGTGTGTGTGTGTGTGTGTGTGTGTGTGTGTGTGTGTGTCCCAAGTGTCCCAAATCATAATAATAACGAAACTCAATGTGCGGCAGCCTGTGTTGATAGTGAGGCGGACCACCACACATTAGCCTACGTGTGGGAAACACTGTTTATATGGAGGGGATTCTAAATGCTTGTTTTCTGCTCGGCCATATAAAGGCTTGTGTTGCTAAGTGTTATATTTTCAGCTAATGATTTAATATCCACTAACTGTTGATGATTTAAACTGAGGAGTTGGTTACAGTGTGAGTATTGTTGTTATTGTAATTATAAAATCATCTGATGCAGCTCAGAATATCTCAGAGGGACATAGAGGACCAGTCTGTCTCTAAATAAGACCTTACACTGGATTATTATCTATGAAGTATTATTTAAATGATGTTTGCCAAAGGAAATATTATGAAATGTGAACTATACCAAAGTGATGATCTTTGAAATCAGTTGATAATTATTTAATATGAATCAATGGATGAGATAATAATCCTTAGTGAGACATGATGGAAGTTGATAACTCAGTTTTAACATTCAGATACATTAATGCGCCTTAAACTGTTTTATTTTAATACATTCTTTATATTTGGATCCTCAAGTTGTTACTTTTATATATTTATTGTTGTGCGTTTTTTATTCTTTGAACACAAATAAAGCCTCTCCAAATATCCACCTCATATTGAAGTTCCAGTTGACCTGATGTAAATGTGTACAGGACAATGTAATCCTGACAGACTATGATCTGAATCTGACAGAATAATTGGTGTCAGCTGAAGAGATCTCTGTCCTACATGTTTTTTTCAGTAACATTGCTTTCTCATGTGTCGTATACTAACGTAAACGTCCCTTTATATATATGTTGTGGAAAGCCAAACAGTTCAAATACACCTGATTGTCTACGTGGACAACACGTAGACAAGACGCAGGTTGTTGTAGGAGGGATGGTCGTGAAGTCGACACAAGTCGTAGCTTGTGTCCATTTTATTTCTATGGTTGTATATAATTAGACAAATAACAGGTACATATATAACATATTTAGACACCACCTAAATTAGAAACTGCATAATATGCTGCAATAGACCCAACATGAAACTATAAACTTACAACCAAATATACTAATAATTATTATAAGATTTACCATTTTATCTTATTTGAAATCAAATACAATGACGTTAGATCCCAAATGTGTTACAGTAGATGCCATGCTACCAAGTTGTAGACTTAGACACATATTACCAACCTTGACATACACACCAGGCCGTGATGTCATTGTTGATGTAAATTAAACGGATTTGTCCCACACAGTAGCCTACAGGAATATAGACTATTTACAGGAAGAAAATGAACACATAGGCGACTAAGTTGATTGTAACCACAGTGCAGGCTGTTTTTTTCACGTTTTTGTCCCTGAACTAACGTTCTCTCTTTGTAACACTACAAGGGAGCTGCAGATTCTCTGATAATTCCGTGTTTGTTCATCGCCACATCATGCAAACCTCTGACATTGCTCATTCTCTTTTTTATACATTTAAGAAATAGGCTATTGATGACACCCTATATGACAGGGGTTCTCAAACGTTTTTCGATAATGTACCCCCTTTGAATTGTGTTTTCAAGCCAAGTACCCCGAGACCAGTGCAAAAACCTTTTTACATAGATATAAAGAGGAACAATACAGTGTCAGCAGTGATAGATTTACTAAACAACAACCTCATTACTGAAAAAACGTTTAAATGTTACATTTCAAATGTTCAGAATCCATCACTTAATTCATTCATTATTACAGCATAATTATTTTAGGAATTATGCATCACATGTTTTTAAATGAGAAGTTTGCAAAAAGTTCACATACCCCCTGCAGTACTCCAATGTACCCCCAGGGGTACGCGTACCCCCATTTGAGAACCACTGCTATATGAGATATGAATGTACCCTGAGCAGTAGGTCTATATCAGCATAATTCCCAGCTCAAAGTAAAATGCAACGAGCTGATTCGTTGCTCTGGGCAGCTGAGTGGAAACAGACACCAGGCTCAGAAGGAATGGAAGAAGAAATGGTTTGTGAGGTAAGTCATCTCCTCAAGGGTCCCCCCAAAAAGGAGGTAAGTCAATTCCTTAATTAGAGTATTACTATATAGGTACCTGTCTAATGTATATGAGAGTATTACTATATAGGGACCTGTCTAATGTATATGAGAGTATTACTATATAGGGACCTGTCTAATGTATATGAGAGTATTACTATATAGAGACCTGTCTAATGTATATGAGAGTATTACTATATAGGGACCTGTCTAATGTATATGAGAGTATTACTATATAGGGACCTGTCTAATGTATATGAGAGTATTACTATATAGGGACATGTCTAATGTATATGAGAGTATTACTATATAGGGACCTGTCTAATGTATATGAGAGTATTACTATATAGGTACCTGTCTAATGTATATGAGAGTATTACTATATAGGGACCTGTCTAATGTATATGAGAGTATTACTATATAGGGACCTGTCTAAAACCCCCATGACAGAACGAGGAAGGGATACAGAGTGACCCTGCCCGGAGGAAGCCGGGGCCCCCGTCTGGAGCCAGGCCCAGACGGAGGGCTCGCTCGGCCGCCTGGTGGCCGGGTTTGCCACGGGCCCGGCCGGGCACAGCCCGAACAAGCTCGTGGCACCTCTGTCTCCATCCCATGGGCCCACCCACCTGTGGGAGGAACCGCTGGGGGTCGGGTGCGCTGCCACATGGGTGGCAGTGAAGGTCAGGGGGCCTCGACGGACCAGACCCGGGCAGCAGACGCTGGCTTTGGGGGACGTGGAGCGTCACCTCTCTGTGGGGGAAGGAGCCGGAACTGGTGCGGGAGGTGGAGCGCTACCGGTTAGATCTGGTGGGGGCTTACCTCTACGCATAGTCTCGGTTCTGGAACCGTACTCCTGGATAGGGGTTGGACTCTTTTCTTCTCCCGGAGTTGCTCAGGGTGTGCGGCGCCGGGCGGGTGTGGGGATACTAACAAGCCCCCGGCTAAGCGCCGCTACGTTGGAGTTTACCCCGGTGGGACGAGAGGGTCGCCTCCCTACGCCTGCGGGTGGTGGGGGGAAAACTCTGACTGTTGTTTGTGCATATGCACCAAACAGGGAGTTCGGAGTATTCGGCCTTCTTGGAGACCTTGAGTGGAGTCCTGCATGGGGGCGCCAGTGGGGGACTCCATTGTTCTGCTGGGGGGACTTCAACGCGCACGTGGGCAATGATGGAGACACATGGAGAGGCGTGATTGGGAGGAACGGCCTCCCTGATCTAAACCAGAGTGGTTGTTTGTTGTTGGACTTCTGTGCTAGTCATGGATTGGCTATAACAAACACCATGTTGAGTATAGGGATGCTCATAAGTGTACCTGGTACCAGAGCACCCTAGGCCGAAGGTCAATGATCGATTTTATAATCGTTTCATCTGATCTGAGGCCGTATGTTTTGGACACTCGGGTGAAGAGAGGGGCAGAGCTGTCAACCGATCACCATCTGGTGGTGAGTTGGGTCAGGGGGTGGGGGAAGACTCTGGACAGACCTGGTAAGCCCAAACGTGTAGTGCGGGTAAATTGGGAACGTCTGGAGGAGGCCCCTGTCCAACGGACTTTCAGCTCGCACCTCCAGCGGAGCTTTTCGTGCATCCCTGTGGAGGCTGGGGGGCATTGAACCCGAGTGGACAATGTTCAAAGTTTCCATTGCTGAAGCTGCGGCGGGGAGCTGTGGTCTTAGGGTCTTAGGTGCCTCAAGGGGCGGTAACCCACGAACACCGTGGTGGACACCGGTGGTCAGGAAGCCGTCCAACTGAAGAAGGAGTCTTTCCGGGATATGTTATCCCAGAGGACTCCGGAGGCAGTTGCAGGGTACCGAAGGGCCCGACGGGCTGCAGCCTCTGCCGTGAAAGAGGCAAAGCAGCGGGTGTGGGAGAAGTTCGGAGAAGACATGGAGAAGGACTTTCGGTCGGCACCAAAGTGCTTCTGGAAAACTGTTCGCCACCTCAGGAGGGGAAGCGGGGAACCATCCAAGCTGTGTACAGTAAGGATGGGACACTGTTGACCTCAACTGAGGAGGTAATAGGGCGGTGGAAGGAGCACTTTGAGGAACTCCTGAATCCGACTAATACGCCCTCTATGTTAGAGGCAGAGCTGGAGGATGACGGGGGATTGTCGTCGATTTACCAGGCGGAGGTCACTGATGTAGTCAAACAACTACACAGTGGCAAATCCCCCTGGGATTGATGAGATCCGTCCGGAAATGCTCAAGGCTCTGGGTGTGGAGGGGCTGTCCTGGTTGACACGTCTCTTCAACATTGCGTGGAAGTCTGGAACAGTGCCAAAGGAGTGGCAGACTGGGGTGGTGGTTCCCCTTTTTTAAAAAAGGGGGGATCAGAGGGTGTGTGCCAATTACAGGGGTATCACACTTCTCAGCCTCCCTGGTAAAGTCTACTCCAAGGTGCTGGAAAGGAGGGTTCGGCCGATAGTCGAACCTCAGATTGAAAGAGGAACAATGCGGATTCCGTCCTGGTCGTGGAACAACGGACCAGCTCTTCACTCTCGCAAGGATCCTGGAGGGGGCCTGGGAGTATGCCCAACCGGTCTACATGTGTTTTGTGGATTTGGAGAAGGCGTATGACCGGGTCCCCCGGGAGATACTGTGGGAGGTGCTGCGGGAGTATGGGGTGAGGGGTCTCTACTCAGGGCCATCCAATCTCTGTACGACCAAAGTGAGAGTTGTGTCCGGGTTCTCGGCAGTAAGTCGGGACGTATTTCGGGTGAGGGTTGGCCTCCGCCAGGGCTGCGCTTTGTCACCAATCCTGTTTGTAATATTTATGGACAGGATATCGGCGTAGTCGGGATGGGGGAGGGGTTGCAGTTCGGTGGGCTGGGGATCTCATCGCTGCTCTTTGCAGATGATGTGGTCCTGATGGCATCATCGGCCTGTGACCTTCAGCACTCACTGGATCGGTTCGCAGCCGAGTGTGAAGCGGTTGGGATGAGGATCAGCACCTCTAAATCGGAGGCCATGGTTCTCAGCAGGAAACCGATGGAATGCCTTCTCCAGGTAGGGAATGAGTCCTTACCCCAAGTGAAGGAGTTCAAGTACCTTGGGGTTTTGTTCGCGAGTGAGGGGACAATGGAGCGGGAGATTGGTCGGAGAATCGGCGCAGCGGGTGCGGTATTACATTCCATCTATCGCACCGTTGTGACGAAAAGAGAGCTGAGCCAGAAGGCAAAGCTCTCGATCTACCCGGTCAGTTTTTGTTCCTACCCTCACCTATGGTCATGAAGGCTGGGTCATGACCGAAAGAACGAGATCCAGGGTACAAGCGGCCGAAATGGGTTTCCTCAGGAGGGTGGCTGGCGTCTCCCTTAGAGATAGGGTGAGAAGCTCAGTCATCCGTGAGGAGCTCGGAGTAGAGCCGCTGCTCCTTTGCGTCGAAAGGAGCCAGTTGAGGTGGTTCGGGCATCTGGTAAGGATGCCCCCTGGGCGCCTCCCTAGGGAGGTGTTCCAGGCACGTCCAGCTGGGCGGAGGCCTCGGGGAAGACCCAGGACTAGGTGGAGGGATTATATCTCTAACCTGGCCTGGGAACGCCTCGGGATCCCCCAGTCGGAGCTGGTTAATGTTGCTCGGGAAAGGGAAGTTTGGGGCCCCCTGCTGGAGCTGCTCCCCCCGCGACCCGACACCGGATAAGCGGACGAAGAAGATGGAGGTACCTGTCTAATGTATATGAGAGTATTACTATATAGGTACCTGTCTAATGTATATGAGAGTATTACTATATAGGTACCTGTCTAATGTATATGAGAGTATTACTATATAGGTACCTGCCTAATGTATATGAGAGTATTACTATATAGGTACCTGTCTAATGTATATGAGAGTATTACTATATAGGTACCTGTCTAATGTATATGAGAGTATTACTATATAGGTACCTGCCTAATGTATATGAGAGTATTACTATATAGGTACCTGATGTATATGAGAGTATTACTATATAGCGACCTGTCTAATGTATATGAGAGTATTACTATATAGGTACCTGCCTAATGTATATGAGAGTATTACTATATAGGTACCTGTCTAATGTATATGAGAGTATTACTATATAGGGTACCTGTCTAATGTATATGAGAGTATTACTATATAGGTACCTGTCTAATGTATATGAGAGTATTACTATATAGGTACCTGTCTAATGTATATGAGAGTATTACTATATAGGTACCTGTCTAATGTATATGAGAGTATTACTATATAGGTACCTGTCTAATGTATATGAGAGTATTACTATATAAGTACCTGTCTAATGTATATGAGAGTATTACTATATAGGTACCTGTCTAATGTATATGAGAGTATTACTATATAGGGACCTGTCTAATGTATATGAGAGTATTACTATATAAGTACCTGTCTAATGTATATGAGAGTATTACTATATAGGTACCTGTCTAATGTATATGAGAGTATTACTATATAGGTACCTGTCTAATGTATATGAGAGTATTACTATATAGGTACCTAATGTATATGAGAGTATTACTATATAGGTACCTAATGTATATGAGAGTATTACTATATGGGGACCTGTCTAATGTATATGAGAGTATTATTATATAGGTACCTAATGTATATGAGAGTATTACTATATAGGTACCTAATGTATATGAGAGTATTACTATATAGGGACCTGTCTAATGTATATGAGAGTATTACTATATAGTTACCTGTCTAATGTATATGAGAGTATTACTATATAGGTACCTGTCTAATGTGTATGAGAGTATTACTATATAGGTACCTAATGTATATGAGAGTATTACTATATGGGGACCTGTCTAATGTATATGAGAGTATTACTATATAGGTACCTAATGTATATGAGAGTATTACTATATAGGTACCTAATGTATATGAGAGTATTACTATATAGGTACCTGTCTAATGTATATGAGAGTATTACTATATAGGTACCTGTCTAATGTATATGAGAGTATTACTATATAGGTACCTGTCTAATGTATATGAGAGTATTACTATATAGGGACCTGTC